>OY986048.1:5946285-6474285 GCA_963920205.1 Stenodema calcarata
CGCAGACTCCTTGTGAGGTCGTACCACCAGGAAAAGGGCGTCACTGGCGTGGGCAGACGAGAAGAAGAAAGAATGCGATTGGAGTGTTGCGAGTTCCGTAGTTTTGTGAGTTGCGTTGATGCGTTGACGCGGTATTGCCTGGTCCACCTGGGAAAATTTCAAAAGTTGGGTTTAACCATCTGAAATACCGTTGGAGACGAGCCAAAGTAACGCGTAGGTAATACTCACGGGGAACGTCAGTTGATTGATGAACATTTAGAGAAACTGGGATGCTGTTGACCCAAATCAAAGTGAAAATGCTGCGGAGAATCAACTTCGTGTCGCCGACGTAGCTGGAGTGAAAATATGAGGACGAAACTGATTAAGAATCATGAAGTTTCCTGATCGGGCGGCTACATATCACCTTATCAACTTATTATTACGAGCTAGCGTTAACAGGAAGTTTCAAGAATCATCCTAGGGTAGGTCCGAGCCCGCCTCCAGAATTTCAAATATTTAGGACAATTCCAAAGGCAAGGGCAAAGGGCCGCGGGAGTGAACAGCAAACGGATTTTTTAAATTCGTTTTTCTGGTTCTACGCATCTTGAAACGTAAACATCGCAATTTTGACGGTCGATTTCAATGATTTATCGTTTCGATAAACTCGTCGAGACCTAGTTCTATGGTTCTCTTTTCAAATCCAGCGTTCCTCAGTTATCCCATCCATCAAACTTCGTCACAGCACGCTAGACGTAGTGCGACAGTAGTGCATGCATTACTGGAAACGCCCAGATGAGTGATCTATGAGCAAATACGATCTATGATCCAATTTAATTAAAACAAGGCTGGTAATCTTATGATTTTCGGTTTGGTCTCCCCTGAATTAACAAAGTATGTTGCTCATTTATACCCAAAGCTGAGTGGTCACTAGATCAGTGATGGACTTTTCAGTTTCCCAAATGAATTCCGAGCCGAACTGATAATTTGTTTAGATGAATGATCGAACTCCTGAACGATCCTGGGAGCTGGTGCGCTGTGGCAAGATTTGGGCATTACGCCAATAGGTACAGGAAGATGATGATAGCTGAATTTAACTGGGACGGGTAAACAGGGTGGTTACGGGCATAACTATTAATAAATAAATAAGATAAAATTAAAATAATAATGATATTAAACAAAAAGAGAATATAATGATTTAAGAAAAAGCTATAAATATTAATGATATAGTGAATATATCGCGACTCATAAGGCGGAGACGGTGGCTCGAATCCCCCCCCCCCCCCCGGCAGACGGGCAAGATGCCCATGCACGTATTATGTTTTTTGTCTTAATTCAATTTTTCTCGGTGCATAAATGTATAAAATATTTGTTTATATGTTAAGGAACTTGTTCATTGTTTAGGGTTAGTAAGTGTTGTTCTATGGTCAATTTCTAAATTATGTATGTGCACCAGTTATACGAAATTAATAAACATTTTTCTATTCTATTCTATTCTAGTTGATAAAAGTGGACATAAAAGTGGACATTTTCGAAGCAGTAGGTATTCATAAGAAAAAGTAGAATACTACCAATAAATGCCAAAAATGAAACAGCCTGAAAAGTAACACCTCAGTTTATAGATTTTTCAACGCTGTACGCGAAGGTGAAGTCAGTATAGCGATATCTCATTCCGTTATCAGATTAGAGCAGATGAACCGTGAAGAACATCTCAAGTAGCAACCACGTTTCATCATCTTCAAAGTGCTCCAGTTTAAGAACGGAATAAGATCATTTTTAGCCCCCCCCCCCCTTGAACCCCTTCTAAACCCCCCTTAGAGTGGCCCGATTCTGCCCATCTACGATCTTAGCCATTCGATTGCTATGACAGATTTTCTGAACAAATTTGGCGAATTTGGTGTGGCATAAAGCGAATTTGGTATGAAGATTTTTCGGAAATTCGAATTCAAAACATTTTAGACCGAGAACAAAAGCTTCCTTTTTTCCAAAAAGGCGTTGGTGTAAATAATGAGTGTTGATTGAAGATTATGTTTACTGAGGGCGATAGAGAACGACTGCGTTTCCACGATAAATCACGATCTCAGATATTCAAATGGTTATAAATATGGACCCTACAGTTATGGTCAACGTGAGGCCTTGTAGTCAAAACCGTCACATTAAATTGTATGGATTTTCAGGTAGTCTCTCTTTACAACTTTTGAAAGTCAATGAGCGAGTCAGCGTGTTGGGAAACGTTTGATTTCAAGATCGATCGTTGCTGTTCTGTTTCAAAAGAGGAAGGAAGGTTTCAAGTGTTTACACCGCCATCTTTGATTGGAGCACCTGATTCAATCAGCTTTAAGAGCTATTCACCTCCCTGCAATTCCTTTGATCTTCCCTTTGGCTAATGTCGATAGCCCCGCTTCTCTTCAAATTCCATCCTTTTCTGTCCACTCTTAGCTTGAAATTAAAGTGAAATTAAGAAACAGCATTGCCGTTGGTTCTCGACATATCTGGTAAATATGGTAATCACGAATGCATTTGCATAATAATAACTATTTTAAATGCCTCGAAATCCAAGACTTCCTTTTCAGGTTGAGACGAATTGTGTCAAACTAATACTGACAGAGAATAATAGTATTTTTCATGTCCTAATACTGACAGAGAATACCTAATACTATTTTTCATATCGGTAGGTATATACAATTTCCATGAGATTCCACTTAAGTAAATCTACGAATGCCTACTTTTGTACCACCCTGGGGATACAACTCATACCTAGTGAGAAGTGTACGTGGTGATTCTTCTGCAATCAGTAAGAGTACTTATTAGGCCCTTATAAATATCATAATTTCACAATGATAAATTTGATCACCAGTTTATTTTATTGCCTGCCTCCATTGTTCTTCGAGTTGAACGACGCCCTATTGTTCCCTGATGAACACATGATTGATGTTACCTTTCAATATGGTTTGAATATGTAACACGCATTCGTCAAGCTACCCAACCATTAGCTCTGAAACAAGCAATAACGACCGGTAGTAGGTAGTTGAATAAATTTTTTATCAGTAAACATCCATTTATGATCTGACCAGTCATTACGCTGTTACCCTTTGTATTTTCATTCGAAGAGCGAACATCTGGCACTACCCTCTGTCTCTTTATCGGGACGCCCCGTAGAAAATAAACATCTGATTGATGGGTGTTGTACACCTATTGTTTTTGGTTTATTATCTTCGCCCAAAGAAAAAATTTTTTTAACCCCCCCTCAAAATTTGTTGGTTAACGTTTCAAGATACGTAGATTCAGAAAATCGAATAAAAAAAAATCCGTCCGTCCGCCGTACGCCGTCCCCCGTCCGCCGTACGCCGTCCCCCGTCCGCCGTCCGCGCCACTTTGCCCAGTTAGCGTTGAGCTAAAATTACGAAATTTGGTTTCTGGGTTTGGACCAGCCCCACAATGATCCTCGAAACTTTTCATAACCCTAGGTCAAGGGGAAGGGGTTCAAAACGAAATTTAAAATTTCGACAATGTCATATCTCCAAATATTTAACTGAACCGTGTAATTTTTAGTTCACTTTTGAATAACCCGAAAAATTACGAATCTTTTAAGACCAATTGGATTTTCGTGCGACCAGCCGTTCGTTCACAGTAACCGCGCAAAGGTTTAGGAAAAACACTAAACTTTCGCGTCGAAAACGGCCGTTAAGTGACCCAACCCCCAGACGCCCAGAATAAAACTACCTTTTTTCATCTTCCCGGTAAACTACAGTCTAGAAATTTTAATCGTGAGTCGGGGATAGACCACATTGCAATATTTACTCGGTTTCTCATCTGTAAAATTGTTTAAATAATACCTTTTTGTAATAATACTAATTAAATTTTGATGATGAGCTATTGACTTGAAATTTTAAAAATAGCTCAGAACTGGATCACAATGCAATGTTCACTCGGTTTCTTGTCTGTAAAATTGTTTAAATAATAACTATTTGTTTAAACAAATTAAATTTTGATGATGAGCTAGATACTTGAAATTTTAAATATAGGTCAGAAATGGATGACATTTCAATATTCACTCGGTTTGTATGACATGGTATGAGTATGGTATGGTATATTATTGTATGTATTATTTGGTATAATACAGTATGGTATGATAGGAAAGAAATTCGTATGGTATGGTATGAGTACGGTGAGAATATGGTATGGTGCCGATTTGCAATACAGTCTGGTATAGACAGAATGATCTGCACAAGGAAGATAATAAACCGTTGTGTCAAGAATTTGCAGAGTTTTTAATTGTCAGGTGAAGGACCCAATATTTGCAAACTGTTCTCACACCAAAACTATCGCAGGGCATTATCATTTCTGCTATATTCCTAGTTTATATCAACTGTCAGGGAATCAGGAATAAACTATTATTTCCAGAGATGACTATCCAATTCACCCATTTGGAAATACCTGCGGAATTGGTAAAAGTGATTGAAATTGAAACAAACACTGCAAAGTTTTCCACAACTGTTCATAATCTTCTGCTCATATCACCCTTCTGCCCAGAACACTGTTCTGTATACATATCCTTCAATTCCTACTGCTTTACGAAATAATTGGAGGAATGCGCTGAAATATTGTTGGAATACGTGACCAGGAGAACATAATATGTTATTATCGTAGAGGAATAATACGATATTATATAATACGATATTATAATACGATATTATATTATTATAATAATACGATATTTTCGTAGTGGAATGGGGGGGGGGGGGAGTCAAATGTAGTTAAGTTGACTATGTAGTCATAATGTAGTTATTGTTGACAAATTTTTATCGGCTCCATCTTTGTACCCTCGTTGTGAACGAACGGTTGATTGTACAAAGCTCCGGATTATCAAAGTCTCTGGCTTGAACTCCATTCAAATTTGTACAGATAACTATACCGTTCCATTTGAATTTTCTGATTTATGCGACCCCACGCATAAAGGTCACCTTATTTTGTACCAAACAGTATTCTAGACAGAAGGGCGAACGATAATAAACCGTTGTCGGTAAAATTGCTGCGTTTTTCAATTCGATTTTCTGATTCTACGTTACTTGGAACGTAAAAACTCTTGAGGGGGCGTTAACTCTTTTCTTGCTCGATTCCAGGGGCTCTGGATCTGAGATAATAAACCTGAATGACTAGCACTGAACATAGAAAATACTGAATTTATCAACATCAGTAAACAAAAACCCACTGCACTTGAAATTCCATTTGATTTCTTCCCAGAGACAGGAGGAAAGATATTCCAATAACGTTAATTCGTTTGACCATAAACCTACCTACACCATTCATATTGCCTTAGTCGATAAAGTCATTTTTCAATTTCACTCATCGTTCTCCTAGGTAGATGTTACGAAAGCGGAACGTGAGAAGATTTCCGAAAATCCAATTCCAAGATTGGTTTAGGTACGGCGTCCAACTGTTTGGTGATCAATTTGAAGATGTAAGGTACAGTTAATCAAACCGGCATTATCCTGTATATGCACGAGGAGTGTGTCGAGCAGTAGGTAAGCTCAGCTGGATCCCCTCGGCAAACTCGTGAATGGACAGTAGATACTAGGGATCGGTATCGAGTACTCAATGTTTTCCTTTAAACATCGATGTTTTTCTTTTGATGTTCATCACACATTCGATGTTTTTCCTTTCTCCCAATATACCTATAATTACGTTTCAGTATTTAATTGCTTTATTTTTGTGCCTTGTTAGGAACTTTACTTACCTATCCCATTATTTCGGCCCTTTTATTGAGGTTGCATATTTTTCATGTCAGTCATCGTTGACTCAAGATAGTTGACTCAACTATATACAGTTGACAGTTTTGGAATCAAAATACAGCTTCCACGATTTTGGTTTATTGTCTTCAATAACGAACTATTGGAATCGACCAAAAAATTTTTTTCTAACACCCCCTCAGAATTTGTTGGTTTACGGTTCAAGATACGTAGGTTCAGAAAATCGAATTGAAAAAAATCCGTTCGTACGCCGTACGCCCTTTACGGACCATCCCTAACCATCCGTCGTACGCCGCGGCCGCACAGTGGTGGAAAATGCCCATTTTTGTTCAAAAAATTGTAAATCGAGCTATTTGCCACCACTTCGCCAAAAAACCACTGGGACTAGTTGAGGAGAGGGAAAATGAACAATCACATCAGGTTTCTTACATTGCTGTTGCATTGATATTGAAAATTACTGTGAATTGTTTCATCAAATTTGAATTTTTAAAAAAGATTAAGTACTCCAAAAAAGAAAAGAAATTATATTAGAGCAAAATATATATATTATTTATTTACTAAAAAATCCCCAAATTTATCCCAAAATGTACAAAAAAAATTTCCTTTGGTCGAATCCAAAGGTTCATTATCGAAGATGATAAACCAAAATCACCCTTTTCACTTCTTTCCGAGTAAACCTTGAACACATACGGCGGATTACGGCGATGAAACTCACAGACTGTCATCTCCGATACGTGTACTTCACGATAAAATCAGTTTCAGCACGACGTTCGATAAAGATTTTTTTTCCGACTCCAACAAAGATTATAAAAAGAATTGTTCTCCCTACTACGATTGCCGTTTATTCCAGGAAGCAGGAAAATATTTTTAAAAACATTTAGGAGCCTCCAAAACATTCTATAATATATTATACATGTACAAAGAATTTGCATATGTCCTGAAAACAGGTTTCTTTAGCACAGAAAATACAAACACCTCCAACAACTACGACATGAAATAAGGCGATTTCAAGTTTTGGTTTATTATCTTCGATATTCATCATCATTATCATTATCATTATCATCATCATTATAATGAACCATTGGAATCGACCAAAGAAAAAAAAGTTTCAAGATACGTAGATTCAGAAAATCGAATGAAAAAAACACTGCGAATTCTTGACACAACGGCTTATTATCTTCCTTGTACAGATCACCCTTCGGTCTAGATTACTGAATGATAGATTAATAATTAATTCATTGATTAATAATTATTATTATTATGAATTATCGTTAATTATTAATTATTCTATCAAGTACTCAGTCAAAATTATTTATTATTTCAGTTAAAGTTAGTTATTAATAATTTTTAAATATTACCTATAATTAATAGGTACCTAATTATTATTATGATTAATTAACTCGACGTCTCAAACCATGTGCTGTTCGAATCAGCTGGGCCAGTGTGAATATTGAACCGACCGGCGGCCTCGTGATTCACCATCATGTTGACGATTTTTGATATGTTCAAACTATACTGTTCTACAATGAAAACATAGACAAAAAAAAAAAAAAAATAGTTCCGCAGAGATGGAAAAGGAATGGAGCCCTTGCATATAATGAAGACCTGTCTATAATATTGGGTCGGGACGACTTCGATAATCAGGAAAGCCCTCACTGTTTATATTGATTGCCCCTCGTCCATTATCCAGGGCATTTTTGAGGCCATAACTCTGGCTTCTTAGATAGATTTCGTGTTGAGAACTCGTTGGCCTGTTGGGAAACGGTTCCCTGATGATGCTACGCCAAAAATTGATCAAGATAATAAACGGTTGTGCCAAGAATTTGCAGAGTTTTCATACAAGCGGAGGTATGTTGCTTCCACAAACGTCATAAAACAAGTGAAGGTATGTTGCTTCCACCAACGTCATAAAACAAGTGAAGGTATGTTGCTTCCACAAACGTCCCTGGTGCCATTGTACTTGGGAATTGCTCAAAATATAAATAAATTCAGATGGTTATTTGGGTGAGTAATGAAACATTCAATTTTATGCTGCGTAACTGGAAATTTAATTAATTAATTAATTCAAGCCTAAGGAACGGATTACAAATATTGAAGTAAATAATTATTGCTACGTGGCTTAGTCAGTAATAACGCCACTTCTCGACGCATGAATGAAAATCTTGAAATGGCCTCTGTGAACTATTCGATTTGACCAAGCTGAATGTAACACATCAGATTGGTGTGAGGGTGTGGGACAGTTTCCAATAAACACATCGGTCATAAATAATACGACTCGAAAGTCCTTGAAACTGTAATCTCTTGAATGATCTTTATAGCCACAAATTGCCCAGACGGATTTTAGTGCTGCCGGCAGATCCCCTCCATCATACTAGGTATCATATGAATACTCCGCCTACAGTGTAAGTATTCAACGGAAATCCACGGAATCCTATGACTTATGTCATAAGGTATGTTGTCAGTAAATCAGGAGGTTCAAACTCGGCGATGGTATGAATTGTAATATGAGAAATCTGGGTATTACGATTCACGTACCTTATTAGTGGACGATGAGGTGGAAGTCATAGATTACGAAAAGTAAGGGGGGAAACTGGGTTTATTTATACAATTAGAATAAGTAGAAATACTTCAAATAGGGGGACGGGAGGGAACTTGTACGATGCCTCGATTGTAACGTAACTGATTATGACTGCAGTCTCTCTGAAGGAGAGGGGCCGCGGGAGGGTAGGTAAGGGGGGGTAGTGGGCGCTAACTCATCAGGTCCTGTGAGTGACCTCCACGTCACAGAATAGATAACTCTCATTGCCCCCAGATTCTGGAGCCCAGGAAGGATGAACCCTATGGACTTTTATAGCAAACTTAGCACCATACCAACTTCGCATTCCTGTACTAGTGGGAATAGCAGCGCTGAGAAAAAAATGAAACACGAGGTTAACGAAACGTCGTCTAATTGCCCTAAAAGCACAATGCCGTTTCAGTGATCAAACAGTCATCAGTAATAAAAATTAATTGAAAGCACATAAAAGGAAGGAGAGCTTATATAGTGAAAAAGTGATAGGAGATCGATTGTGATTGGCTGTTGAATTGAATGGGGGTCGAAGGAGCCGAAGTGAAGGGCCCCGGGGAAAAAGAGGAAAAAGTCGTTACTGGGAAGTACCCAGCTGTTAGAGAAATGAAAGCAATGATGGGGGAATACTATTGGGATTACATTATACAAACATTAACATTATCAATGTTAATTATTTCGAATTTTCCAAGTGAATCCAACATGGTCCCCGTCGAACCGCTTTGAACCGGAATGGAGAACGGTGGAATCTTCATTCCGGTTCCCGTATATTCATGCAGTCCTCTTCTTAGTCTGATCGTCCTACCAGTTGGGCAACAATCCACTCAAACAATTCCAATTATTTTATTTATTTATTTTTCTATTCAATTTTTGGATTTTACGTTTGTTGATACAAAACTCCACGAATTTGGAAGGGAGGTTGAAACGCTTCTTTCCTTCTTGATCGATTCAAAGGGCTCATTATTGGAACTAATAAACCTGAAAATTTGTCAGGTTAAAACATTTCTTTTCTTCTTGATCGATTTAATGTCTCATAATTGTCAATAATAAACCTGAAAATTTGTCTATCCGTGGCACGTTGCCTCTTTAAAATATACTGAAAACTATCCAATTCGATATGAGGGCTTGGACCGGGATTGAAACTTTTCATAACCCTGGGTCAATAGGGCAAAATAGGGGTTGCTATTTTCGAATCGCCATATTTCAGTAACTTTGAATAAGCTGTATAGATTTTAGTACAAATTTGAATGGGTCATGATTCACGGCATTCTGTGAGACCGTTGATATATTTGAGAACAAAAGCGTCAACATGAGAGGGAATCAACGGTGGGACTACTTCCTAATGTCTTGATGTTGAAGAAGGGTATCCGCCGGCAAAGAGTTCATCATTCATTTGGATAAATTGTCATTAGGTTGGCCGAGAATTTAGTTAGAAAATCTTTGAGACCATTAGTAAGCTATTTACCTAATTCGTCCTTGAATAATTCCGGAACTTCTAATAATTGAATTCAGTTATTGAATAGGCCCTCATAGGTTGAGAATGCTACCATATTCTCCAGGATGTCTCCAAAGCAAACTTGTTCCCTAAGTCGTCAAACAATCTCAACCATTCTCCGTCAATAGTTCTGCGTCATTTACGGTTAAACGAGTCAACGATCCGTCCGGGCATACCAGAGAAAAAGTTTCAGTTAAATGTGCATCAAACAGGTAATGCAGTACACGCGTGTGTGTAGGTGTTTCGATTCAGCATCAGCTCCGACTGAAGTATAAAAGAGATCGACGATCACAGGCTGAGATAAACTACACGTGTGACACATCGAGAGTGTTCGAGAAACCGTGGTGACATGAGAAAAATATTGGATACTTTTCACTAACCTCGGAAATCGCAATATATCCATGATACTTATTTCACTCACGACGAATCTCACATGAATACCAAAAACTGGTCACTCGACGTCTGTGCACTTGATTGATAGTTCAATATTTCCTTTCATGTTTATTTACAATTCATATGGCGGAATCAAGTCCCTTTGTTCAATATTAGGAAATAGCATCAAGTGTACTATACTATGATGTACTATAGGGCTACAGGTAGGAGCATTCTCGTTTACGGGTGTTGGTTTTATGGATCAGCAAGCGCTACAAACCTAGAAAAAATAGACAGAATTCAATACAAATGTATACGCCTGGTTCTGGGTGCCTTACGATCTACTCCCATAAATGTGTTACTAGCGGAAGCAGCCGAACCTCCAATTTCCTTACGAAGGATCGTGCTCTCTCGGAGATTCCTACTATCATTCTACTCGAGGTTTCCTGACCACTTCACACGGATCCGTAATGTAGCTTTTCTCAATTTAACTGAGAAATACTGGACAAAGGAACCTAGCCCTATATTGTGCGAAAGTTATTATGCAACCGCCAACCTCCTACCACAAATAATGCAACAACGTTTACTAGCAAAGTACACTCTCGACTATGATCAACTCGTCTCTGCAATCCCAGTCCACACCCATCCCTGTAGCCGCCACTTCAAACACCGTACGAGAATACCTTCTAACCAAATGCCCAAACAATCGCTATATCTATTCTGACGGTTCTCTGATGAATGGGAGGATCTGATGCGCAATCTATGATAGCGAACGGAAAAAAAGTTCAGTTTTCGACTATCAGATATGACGTCGGTGTACTCAGCAGAACTAATGGCAATTCTGGAAGGAATGAAGTACTTTCTACGCACAACATCTAATGAAAGAGGTCTTGTCATATTTTTTTTTTTTTTTTTTTTAAATAAACAGTTAACTTTATTTGTGTTTCACATTTCAGTTTGGCTAATAAATATGTGTACTGCTTATAACACGGGACTTGTTCGTGAGGTTCTTGTCCAGTGACAAGCCTCACTAATTAGCTATAAACTTATAGTTTATACTTGTATATAAATAAGTATAAATATTTTAAAGTGATAACAATTTGTAGAAGAGGTAATAACAATAGGGGACTGCGGGTAGTAAAATGGGTTCAATTGCTGATGAAGTCGCTTGGTCTTTTCCTTTTCAATCGCCGCCTGGTTCGTTCTGGAGGTGGGGTAAGCGCTATGGTCCGGAGATTCGCATTTTCATGTGTGATGAGTGTCTGGTGGAGCTTGGTGTAGTACAATGTAATTGTTTCCTGTACTCCCAGGATATCCAAGTCACGATGGAGTCAGACTCTCTGAGCGTAATGAACAAGCTCCAGAACGTCAATCCGACCTCAAAGCTTAATACTCTAGAAGCCGAAATTCTAAGTACGGCTGGTCAGGTTCAAGCGGGCGGAAATAATCTGAAGGTAGTTTGGATGAAAGCTCACCACGGTATGAGGGCAACCTAGTCGCGGACACCGAAGCAATTTGGAAAGTTTCAAAACTCGAAAAATTCAGATGTAACGGTTCATATTTGGATAGTTTATTTTTAAAAAATTTTAAAGACAATCCACAGCTTTGTACGACCAGCCGTTCGTTCACAATGACGGCTCAAAGTTGGAGCAGATCGAAAATCGTCAACATGAGAGTGACAGAGGCAGCCTGTCGGGTCCATTTTCAAACTGGCCCAGCTGATTCAAACAGCACATGGTTTTCAAATATCGAGTTTATAAAATTTATAAACTCGATATTATTTAATATTATTTAATATTAGGTATTTAATAATATTTAATAATAATTAATAATAATTATTAATAATGAAGCATAAAAATTATTAGTAACCAACAATCAATATTTATCATTTACACTACCTACTTGATAATAATTATTATTAGTTGTTGATAATTCGTAATAATTTTAATAACATGAAGTGATCTAGACAGAAGGGTGATCTGCATAAAGGAGATAATAAACCGTTGTGTCAAGAATTTGCAGAGTTTTTACATTGACAACGAACATATATTTAGTTGTGTCTTTTCAACCCGTGATAATTAAGGGGATACGAATTGAATAGCTAAGACTTTGTTTTCTCGGTTTGTTGTTGTTCCTTAAACATTTGTTCTCTTGTTCTCATAAGGAATTGATATTTTCGCCTAGGCGAATTCTAGCTGCATCATGATACCCGCGATCAGTTTCCAGATTGATTACGATTTCAACATTTTCATTTTTCGTATTCGTCATTTTGAAGACACTTATTTTACCCCCACATAATTGTCCTTCACCTGCCACATACACGGAGGATCTCGTTGTCCTGTTTATTCTCATTTCCTGATCATTAATTTCGGTATCGTAATGATTTTACCTTTAGCAATTCATAGGTAAAACAATACAATCTCATCAGGAATTCGCTGAGTGCGCACGCGATGTTACATTCGTGATCGTCAATATTCCATGTTCGTAATGTCGACCGATTATTCTTTTAAATACATTTTCGGAGAGATGTTTCCTCATTAGAGGTTTGCTAAATACTGTAATTTTGATGAAATTAATGGGAAAAGAATACTTCTTGGCGAACGAATTTCATCGGAGATGCTTTGAGTGTACAAGTCTTCTACAATTGTCGATAATGTATTTGGTACTGGTCTACATGATGAGGATCAATTCATTTGAATCGAGTAGGAAACATTGCAAGTTTCGAAAAATGCAAGCCTTTTACTCCGTTGGTATGAGCTTACGTTGAATTTAATAACAGCCTGCAACGGGAATGCTCAACTGACGTTCGGTTCACCTCTTCAGGTATTCGTTCTCCGAAGGGAATAATTGAGCGTGCGGTTGAATCAATGACTCGTATCTGAATGGTTAATGTAAACTCTATGAATTTTCCCGTGAATTCCTATGTATTCCTAAACAAACCTATACTGACCAATATCGAAGGATACGAGTTCTGTTAGTACTATTCAATAGATATACTTACCAAGAATGGAAGATACCTAAAACAATTTTGTTCAACTTGAGAAGGGACGTAACAATGAAGGGGATGAAATGAACCAGCACTTTGCGGAATATGAGCACTTCTCGACGGCCAATAAACAGCTCAATAAAATAAAAAGCTTTTTCCAGCTGATGACATCAAAGGTTTAGGTCTAAACGGTAGTGGACAACGCGAGGCGCGTTGGCGTCCGCAGGACTTTGCTCATTTAGAATTGACCGATACATTTGGCCAATCTGGCTGAGTATTGATTTGAAGCTTTTTATACCCCCAGGTCAATAGGATGGGATGAAAAACGTAGGTTGAAATGACCAAACTGCCACATTCCGGAAATTTCTATTTATGTATTCAATGTATGTATTTCACTCTTTTCAACGATTTTTTTTTTTTTTTGAAAATTTTGATAGACTGTGATCAAATTTATAAAGACCATCCGGAGCGTTGTTCGACCACTCGTTTGTTAGCAATGACAGCTCGGAAGTTACGGGCTCTCAAGGACTAGTGACTAGTGATCTAAACAGAACGGATTTGCAGCTTTGTTTCTCACGATCGTATTAACGATAATTTCAAATATCCAGATAATTGCTCTCTTTATTTTGAAGTGTTACAGACAATTACAAATTTGTAATATGATCCAGAGGGGCCCGTTTAGGCCGACCAATTAGTGAACTGGTATTCTGCTGGTTCTGGGGCATATACCGTTAGAATAACTAATGGTGTAAAATATAAATCAATAAATTTCAAAATTCGTCACAATTTGACCCATCAGTGAATGGTTATGATACGTATTTCTGTACAGGAGTTTGTACGAACTTGCCGAATTCACAACAGTTGTTACTCTGCTTCCCTATCCCTCACCCCCAGCTGTAACAACTGCGCTGAGGCTGAGTCATCTAAGTCAGCTGGTATGGAAACTATGAATTTGGGCAGCTGTGAACAGTGCGTAATATTTTGAGTGGAATCCGAAGTACGGTTTGGAATGTGTTGTATGTACCTGTAATATGGAATATTTCGTTTTATGGTATGTTCGGGCTCTGAGTATAATTGGAAATTTTCATCGATTTACGGCAACTCTTCATCAGACAATTGCTGAAACTGACTTCGTTCAATTCCCTTCCCCTCCCCTGAATTATGAAGCTTCCTGGTTTTAATTAAATTCCTCCTGAAATAAAACAATTTCATGATTTGCGAATGCGGCGGAGGTGTGATGGCGAGGGAATACATAAATGGTCTATTTTTCTTCGTGTCTCATGTGCGAGCCGAGTGAGCTGAAAGGCTACCTGAAACCGTATTAGTTATTTATACGCCCTATACCTTGCAAACAGAATATCTAGGATTGACTCAATATTGTGTGCTACATGTACCTATGGGCCAATGCAATGAATATAAAGTTGTACGAATTGTACCTTTCAATTTCAGATCCGCGGTGGCGTATTGTAAAATGCTATTCCAATTGCTCAGTGGAATGAAACCATTTTCAAATATCCACATCTGGTTTTTTGCGAGCAAGGGCAGTGAGGTTGTCATGAGAACCAACGCCAAAGTTGTATATTATCGCTGATTAGTAGTTATAGTGAATGAGCCCGATCATTTGGACATCATCAACTCACCAACAATTAAACAATTAATAATACCATCGCCCCTTTCAACCGCGCCAAGTGTTCGTACAATAATAATAATGGTTACTCATTTCCTACTACATAAATCGAATGCAGGTCATAAACCCTTTTCTTGACTATATACATGTAAGACGATGATGTAAGGTTAACTAATGGAATCATTGCGATTGAATAGGTTTTAAGAAATATCTTCATGGGTAAATTTACACATGAGTTACATCATTCGCCTTTAAAATCCATATAGTGGTTCAGTGTAAGTCACCTCGATAGGGTAGAAACTGAGGTATACCTACTTTTAATAATAATAATGATAATAATAATAATAATAAAACGATTTATTGTACATAGGCTGATTGGCCCATTGGGTACACATGAATGACATTACTTTTATTTTAATTTTTAATTTTATCCAAATTACAATTTTCATCTCTTGAAGAATGAATCTTTACCGTCTTTCTGTATTTCCAGTTAAACGAGTACACTTCAGTTCTTTGTAACGTTGAAAGTCTGTCGATTCAGCATGCCGCACTATCTAATAAACGGTACCAAACAAGGATCTCGTGGCTCATCCATAGTTGATACACAACAGTCAGTACAGCTGCAGAAACATAAGATCATCAAATGAAATTTATATTGTAATCAAAATCGTTCTTGCCCAGCCGTATGCTCTACGTATGCCCTACGAATTACCCTTTCTTGGAGAATGATCCTGTTGAGAGTTTCCAAGACTTGATCCTATACCTTTCTCCTAAGTGATCCTATACCGATTCATTGAACCTACTGAAACCCTCTCCATGTAATGAAAAAAATCATTTCATCTGCAACTACCAACCGCAGATTTCAAGTCATTTCGAACGTCTTCAAAGTGGGTTGTAATGCTAATCAAAAATAGTGTCAAAAATGGTTGACGTTCCGATTTAAAAAAAAAACAAAACATGTGTGATGATTTGAGTTGTTTAACACGTTCCGAGCGGCACCGATTATGGTGGAGACTCCCTGTGACGGCACCTGTTGTTTAGAGTTATTTGTTGATGACTGCTTAATATGACTAGTTATGAACAGTATGGAACCGAAATTGGATGAAAATCATGGATTTATAGAAGCTGGATCTTACGACCCAGTTCGGCGGTAACGTACAACGGATTAGGCAATCCGCAATACAAGCGGCGGTCTTTTGAGGTCTCGGGTTCAAATTCCGGTTGGAGCATACCGATTTTTGGTTTATTATCTTCGATATTGAACCATTGGAATCGACCATTGAAATCCATCCGTCCGCCGTATTTTTTCATTGTAATCCCTATTGGTTTATTATCTTCGATAATGAACCATTGGAATCGCCCAAAGAAAAAAAAATTTTAACCCCCCCTCAAAATTTGATGGTTTACGTTTCAAGATACGTAGATTCAGAAAATCGAATAAAAAAAAATCCGTCCGTCCGCCGTACGCCGTCCGCGCCACTTTGCCCAGTTAGCGTTGAGTTAAAATTACGTAATTTGGTTTCTGGGTTTGGACCAGCCCCACAATGATCCTTGAAACTTTTCATAACCCTAGGTCAAGGGGAAGGGGTTCAAAACGAATTTTGAAATTTTGAAAATTCCATATCTCGAAAAATTCCCATCAAACGGTATGTTTTTTATTTCATATTTTGATAGAGTTTGTTCCGTAGAATTTTTTAAGACCATCCGCAGCTTTGTACGACCAGCCGTTCGTTCACAATGACGGCTCAAAGATTGTGCCTCACAACACGATCGTGACTCAAACTGTTGAAATACAGGTCCATTTTCATACTAACAAGCTCTTTGGAACATCATATGGCTTAAGTGATGTCGAGTTTGTTGTTCTGAGGTGCGTTTCGTGCTACGGAAATGAAGGTAATTTCGAATGTTTGTTGGTAGGTACTTCTTTTATAGAAAAATTATTACCGACGTAGTATTAAAAACCCCAGAATTATATCGTATTAATTAATCATAATTAATAATTATTATTATTAATAATAAATACGAATTATTAATACCTAACAATAAATTATAATAATTTTCACTAGGTACTTGATAAAATTGATAATAATAATTAATCTAACATTTAGGATCTAGACATTTAGACCTAGTGATCTAGACAGAAGGGTGATCTGTACAAAGAAGATAATGAACCGTTGTGTCAAGAATTTGCAGAGTTTTTTTTCATGTTTTGTCCTCTGTAGTTGTTAGAATGATGTCCCTATATCAATCACCAAATATTATTACATTATATTTGTAATCAGAAACGTGTGTAAACAGTTGAATGTGCACAGGAAAGTAAAAACATCATGATTTCAACTTAAAACTCAAAATATTAATTGTGAGTTTCTTTTTCAAGTAGATATATATTTCAAGGAACAACAAATAACAACTAATTCCGATACAAAACGTATAGGTAATTAGGTAGGTATAAAATGTGTAGGTACATATTTACCATTATGAATTTCGAAATGTTGCCACTGAGCAACAAGTAGGAAGAAGTCGATGGTCCTAAGGATCGAAAGAAAAACACTGCTACACATCGATAAAAATAAATAGACAAATAGAAGAAAACAACATATTAATAGAAAAAAACTCTTGACACAACGGTTTATTATCTTCCTTGTGCAGATCACCCTTCTGTCTAAACCAGAATGTGTTGCAAATCGGTACCATACCATATTCTCACCGTACTCATACCATACCATACGAATTTCTTTCATATCATACCATACTGTACTATACAAAATCATACCTACCATACAATAATATACGACACCATACTCATAACATGTCATACAAACCAAGTGAATATCGCATTGTCATCCAGTTCTGACCTATATTTAGAATTTCAAGTCTCTGGCTCATCATCAAAATTCAATTTGTTTAAACAAATAGGTATTATTTAAACAATTTTACAGACGAGAAACTGAGTGAATATTGCAATGTGGTCAATCCCCGACCCACTGTTAAAATTTACAGTCTCTAACTCACCGGGAAGATGAAAAAGAGGTAGTTTTATGTTGGGCGGCTGGGGGGTCGTATATGATGTGGAACCACCTAACGGCCGTTTTAGACGCGAAGTTTAGTGTTTCTCCGGAAACTTTGCGAGCTCACTGTGAACGAACGGCTGATTGTACAAAAATCCAATTGGTCTTAAAAAATTCGTAATTCTTCAAGTGAACTAAAAACTATACCGTTCGATTTGAATTTTTCGAGTTGACCTAGGGCTATGAAAAGTTTCGAGGATAATAATTATTGTGGGGTTCATCCAAACCTGTAAAAGAAATTTCGTAATTTCTGCTCAACGCTAACTGGGCAAAGTTTTCTGGCGTTCAAGTCATTCACCGTGTTTTTACCATAAATCAGACGTTTCATATTACATTGATGCAATATAAAATAATTCTATCCTGTGCCATGCACGGGTTTCAGAACTATTATGAAGTTTAAAATCACTAAACAAAATGATGATTGAGGTTCCTTCACGAGAAGAATAAACCCCATTATCATCATTTTGTATATGTAATCCAACGTGAATACTTTTTAAAAGAAAATGCTCGATTGAAGCTCGCTGACCTATGACAAACTGTTTGTGACAAACGACGCGTCTCAAAGCTTCGAATTATAAATATGATGACAATCACTCGGAAACCGCAATCTTTTCACCTGGCAGGCTGCCCAAAAGCTTTGAGGTCGTACCCCTCTGAGATCTATAGCCCGAGTGATTGATGATAGTGGAGTGCCAGTGATAGATCCCCACCCCACGAATTTTGTAGTCTCTAGCAATGAACAATATATATTTGTCGTCCCCAACGATTTCTATTGATTTCGATATAGGTATTGAAAGTGATTAATGTGTTTACTCAGACGCTAAATTTGGAAAACCCACACGATTGGGTATTCCCTGGCGTTCGAGACTTCAGGTATAAATTCCAAGCGTTTATTTATTTCAATAACAAAATAATATATTATTATTTGAGAGAGTATTTTTTTAAATAAGCGATTATTGTCTTACAATAACGTTATCTAGATGAATATAATAATACCCATGGATATTTCGTCTTTTGCACATGTAGGTATCAATCATAGTCTTCAATTCTATAAATAGACAGCCGCCATACCGAGTTCTCTATGATTGCATTTTCCACCCAATGGTGATGAAGGTTTTATTGCAAAGCGACGTGAAACTTCATCTTTTTTTTCTTTTTTGCATTTCAGGGCCTATAGTGGAAGTTATGTCAGTCGTGAGAGGAACAGCTCATCTCCCCTGTGACATTAAACCTCCGATACCCCACGACAGCGTTACGTTAGTCGTTTGGTACAAAAATGACGTCAAACCAATATACAGGTATTTATAAAACTTATTTCTATAGAAAACGTAGACTACGGTTAGATAATTCGTATCATATTTCTATCTATACTAACTCCCATTTTAAGTGGCTATTCCCATTCTGGCAAAATTGCAAACGAAATATCTAGGTATTTCCTCCATACTATAATTGTGATTAACAGGTATGATCCATATTATGGAAATGAACAAATTTGAACCCAGTAATCCAAAACGAGTTATCTATTCGGTGAAGCCAACACAACAGAGCAACTTTGCGTTACACAAGCATATGTTAACTGTAGGGATTGTTGATCATTAATGATACCTATCAATATTGAAGTTTCTATTTGAATTTTCCTTTGGATTTTTTTAATTAATTTTTATTTTTATTGAATACGCATCGGATGGGAATTGTGATCTGAACATCGCACACTATTTCATCTGTTAGATTATAATGTTGCTTGATTTGCAAACGAAAAAAAAAAAAAACGAGAAAATAATAAGTGCCATTGAATCATCAGTAATGAAGAAGGCCAAAAACTGTTTACAATAATCCTTCCTGCCGTAAACCAGTCTATTGAATTAGCCTCGAAAGAAATTAGAAGCACGAGCTCCCCACTTAAGAGATACAACCTACGCATAACATCCACAACCCTCGCGGTAATACGCAGCCAACATGCAAACCACGTACCTAACCGCCCAATTAAACTTTCAAGGTAAACTGCAGGTACGGAAAGTTTCGATTGATAAGGCCCGAAGTCGAGGCTCCCGAACTCACCGGATAAAAGTCTTTATCGCTGAGGAGTTTGGAAGGTCAGTTCCACCTCGGCGGGAGATCTGTTGAGCCATAAAGCCATAGGAGCCGGCAGTAAAAATACCGTAGGCCGTTGGTTCATAAACGTACATCATAAATGCTAACGGCCTCAGTTTTGGTTCCATCAATGTGTTTTGTGTGTTAGTTCTCTTTTAGCTTATGATAACACGGTTATTTCTGTTGGGTTCGGCATGTTTTGATTTCGAACGCTCTACGGAAATGCTCACACTGAGCGAACAGGTCAATATACCAAATTATTACGTGGCGAAGTATCATATTACATGGCGAATCATCAAGGCATCGAGGCATCACACATCATTCAATATTATAAAGGGTGTATCGCAAGTAGATGACAATACGCAAGATGGAGAAACTACGAGTAGATCAAAAATGCCGCCAACCGCATGTTTCTATCTCATTCTGTTCCACAGACATTTGCTCTTTAAAAGGTTATTAGGGAAAACCGTGTTCTTTGTAAGGAACACGGTTTTCCCTAATATCCTTAATAAATTGGAAACCTTAATTTTCTCCGCTTTGCCACATTTTTTTCAAAGTTCCATAACAGTTTTGAAATCGAATGGGAATGGGAAGGGGAAAAAACTGATGTCAGGCTTATTTTGTTGGATCTTATCTCCAATAAATTTAATTTATTTTTCATGTAAATTACAAAGATATCTACTAGGGAGGTGATTGAAATGTAAAAGAACGTGAGGAACGTCTAGCATGATTTTTTTAATGAAGTTTTTGTTTACTTATGTTCGGCTATGTTTCGCATTACTGTTTGTTAACTTATCTCTCTCATTTTTCGTCTGCCCACTTTGTGTTGTAAATAACAATAATTGTCAGTATTGTGCAAATCTCATGATGCGATAAGCGTTTCCAATAGTTCTTCGGTCTGGATATCATTGCCGATTGTGGAACATACTGCGATATTCTGTAATGTGCTTGAAGACCATATGATGACCTCT
The DNA here is from genome assembly GCA_963920205.1 of Stenodema calcarata. Classification (NCBI taxonomy): domain Eukaryota; kingdom Metazoa; phylum Arthropoda; class Insecta; order Hemiptera; family Miridae; genus Stenodema; species Stenodema calcarata. The sequence continues at coordinate 5,967,188 of OY986048.1, forward strand.
TGCAGCCCCATATGCGAAAATCGTATCAACGTACTCTTCAGGTGTGTATAAATTTGGTATTGTAGGTACTTCTTGAACTCGAATCGAAACTTACTTAATATTCTGAAGATTTACACGTTACTGACAATTATTATTATTTACAACACAAAGTGGGCAGACGAAGAATGAGAGAGATAAGTTAACAAACGGTAATGCGAAACATAACCGAACATAAGTAAAGAAAAACTTCATAAAACAAATCATTGTATCTTTGTATCTTTGTAATTTACATGAAAAATAAATTAAATTTATTGGAGATAAGATCCAACAAAATAAGCATAACATCAGTTTTCCCCTTCCCATTCCAATTGCATTCCGAAATTGAGAGATAACTGCAGTTTTGAATAGGTAATTTAATTTAAAACTTTTGTGAGATTCGGCAGCTTGCAGCATATATTTTGGAAGATTAGTGATCCTCGAAAGTTTGTCGCTAACTACGCTTTTTTTTAAATGTTCATTTCTTGATCTGTTATCGCGGTTTAAAAATAAACTTGGGAACATTGAATGTGCAGCAAATTTAATGTTGATTTCAAAACTGTGGTGGAACGTTGAGAAAAAACTCTGCAAATTCTTGACACAACGATTCATTATCTTCTTTGTACAGATCACCCTTCTGTCTAGATCACTAGGTCTAAATGTCTAGATCCTAAATGTTAGATTAATTATTATTATCAATTATCACTAATTATTAACAAGTACCTAGTGAAAATTATTATAATTAATTGTTAGGTATTAATAATTCGTCTTTATTATTAATGATAATTATGATTAATTATGATTAATTAATACGATATAATTTTGGGGTTTTTAATACCATGTCGGTAATAATTTTTCTATAAAAGAAGTACCTACCAACAAACATTCGAAATTACCTTCATTTCCGTAGCACGAAAGGCACCTCAGAACAACAAACTCGACATCACTTAAGCCATATGATGTTCCAAAGAGCTTGTTAGTATGAAAATGGACCTGTATTTCAACAGTTTGATTCACGATCGGGTTGTGAGGCACAATCTTTGAGCCGTCATTGTGAACGAACGGCTGGTCGTACAAAGCTGCGGATGGTCTTAAAAAATTCTACGGAACAAACTCTATCTAAATATGAAATAAAAAACATACCGTTCTATATGAATTTTTCGAGATATGGAATTTTCAAAATTTCAAAATTCGTTTTGAACCCCTTCCCCTTGACCTAGGGTTATGAAAAGTTTCGTGGATCATTGTGGGGCTGGTCCAAACCCAGAAACCAAATTTCGTAATTTTAACTCAACGCTAACTGGGCGAAGTGCCTCGGACGGCGGACGGCGTACGGCGGACGGACGGATTTTTTTGTATTCGATTTTCTGAATCTACGTATCTTGAAACGTAAACCAACAAATTTTGAGGGGGGGTTAAAATTTTTTTTTCTTTGGGCGATTCCAATGGTTCATTATCGATGATGATAAACCAAAAATGTGAGAAAGCAGAGAAAATTGAGGTTTCCAATAAAGAACACGGTTTTCCCGACATAACCTTTTAAAGAGCAAATGTCTGTGGAACGGAATGAAATAGAAACATGCAGTTGGCGGCGTTTAACCTCATTTTTTATCTAGTTTCTCCATCTTGCATATTTTCATCTACTTGCGATACACCCTTTATATCAAATTTCGATACCTACTGCCGACAAAAGTCAATTTATGATCAGAAGCGTTCCTGCAAAAATTGAAGAGGTTTTCAAAAATAAATCAATATAACTATCTAACAAACAACCCACCCCATACACAGAGCCCATTCCCTGCCCTATTGCACATACATACGAGGTGTGCCTACAAAATAACGGGACTGGTTTTCTAAGAGACAAACGGAGTGAGCCATATTACCGAGTCTCCTGATATCGCCTCTGCAAATCCCGGCTGGTTCGACGACACTAGGTTGCTTAGTCCAGCCTTCTTTCTTGTCGGATCGGGTATCTGCCGCTCGTCGGAAAAATGGTAATTGAGCAACGTGTCAACGTGAAATTTTTAGTGAAGCTCGGTAAATCTGAAACAGAGACTTATTCTCTGTTACAACAATGTAGGTATGTCACGAACACGGTTTTTTTAGTGGCGTAAACGTCTCAAAGAGGGGCGAGAATATATTGAAGATGATTCGTGCCAAAGACGTCGTTCAACTTCAAAAACGTATGAAAACATGGAGAAAATAGGCAATCACATCCGTCATGAGCGTCGTTTGAGTACCCGTGCAGTTGCTGAGTTTGTAGAAATTTACAGAGAATCAGTTTGACCAGTTCGAGTATATTGAAAGGGATAAAGTTGCAGTTGTAAAATAAAGAAGAGTTACACCTAAAATCCCGTTTTTTCTAGCCATACGTCGTCTGTATATCATAAAAAGCACTCGGTGTAAAAATATCCCCGCCTCGCAAATATCATTTTACATCACGGAAAAAGCCAAAATTGTTTCAAAAGCCTCCTTTAGTGTTATAGCGTTTTAAGATTCAACACAAATCTCAGCGCAACACTAATCAACAGAGAAATAGTGTTTAACTTTTGAGTCTATTCGATTCCCCTATGGTTTCTTGTACCAATGAGATAATTTCTGATAATTTCCTGTCTTCTCGTCATCGCATATGACGTCCAAGACTTTTGTGGTGTGTTTAGACATTTTTATTTCCGAATATTTGAAATGCTCCATCATTACCTAAGCAAAATTTAAATTCATACGGAATACATCGTAATTTGTTCTTGGTACGACGTATTCTTTGACAAAGTCTATGAGGTCCTTGTCAAACTCATTCTCAGACAGTTCTACGTTATCCGGGTTTTTGAGTAGAACGTTTTTTTTTTTTATAGTAGGGTTAGCGGTACTATTCAGTGGGATGCTTTACTATTCAAACTAGGGATGGGTATCGATGAACAAAACATCGATGTTTCGACATCGATGTTTTTTCTTCTAAAAACATCGATGCCCAAAAAAAACATCGGAGAAAAAACATTGATGTTTTGATACATCGATAATATATTTTCATTGTAGAAAAATTACACAAGTTAGAAGTTAGAACATCAGATTCAATATGATATATTGAGTATATTATATTATAAGTATATTATACTTATAATATAATAGACAATAAAGACTTAGAATAATAATATAGGTAGGTACTTGATAATATAGAAAATATAGGTTAAAATTATAACATTATACAAGAAGTCTTCATGCAAAAATAACAATTTTGACGCCAGTTTCTCTGTGCTCTATGTGGCACCGCAAGTTGGTCGTGTCTCCACTTGTCTTCAAATTATTCCCACAGTGGTGGCACTTCGCCAAGTTTAGTTCTTTTATCCTCTCAAAATATAGCCAAATTTAACTTTTTGGAGGCATTTTGGAAAGAACGTAAAGAGCGCCAATAGAAAGTACAGGAAAGAGGAACCGCGAGAAAAGAAAACTAGAAAAGACGACGAATTGGAGGTTCGAGGTTGAAGATGATAAGAACACAAATAACGCATTTCCCTCCGTATCCCTGTGATTCGATTCAAGCAAATCGATGTTTCTTGAATCTGTATAGTACCTATTATTTTTATGCAAAGATACTAAAAAACTGGATAATATAATAACCGGATAAAAGATACTTTAAAATAAGAATAACTATTGTATATATACAGGTAGGTATATACTCGTATTATTTGTATTTAAACGACCAAAGAAAAAGAAGACATTTTGAGAAAAAACATCGATGTCTGGTAAAAAAAACATCGATGTTGAAAAAACATCGAGAGTAAAACATCGATGAAAAAACATCGGTGTTTGGGGAAAAACATCGATGTTTTTGAAACATTGATACATCGATACCTACCCATCCCTAATTCAAACTACGATTTGTCGAGTGCAGTGGTTTACTGGAGTTTCGGAAGTTGGTATGTTCAAAATAGTATTCCCTTCGTAATTTGAATGAATTCTTTCGTTGGAAACCGATTGTTGACATTCTAGGATATTCACCATTCTGCTTCTGATTGGGTCGTACTTCTCAAGTTGCCGTGTTTGTTGACCACGTTGCGCGGTTGTCTATAGTTGGTCTTGAGACTTGAGTTATAGACCGACCTTTGTCTCGTCTAGCTTCCAAACTGTGAATTATCGCGAAAATATTTCCTTTGAACTTTGCCCCCGGTATCGTATAGTGCAGGTATAGATATAGTTTGCCACAGGTACCGTACCTATATGAATGTTTAGTATAGATATGCCGCAGGTAAAAGTATGATGTATAATACAAAAGGGGAGAGACTGGCGTGTATGATTCATATAACTTATGTACAGCTCCCTTACGCAAATCTCTTTATTATTATTGAAATAATATCCCAGCTGACAGAAGCATCCTAAAGTTGTATAAGGAGCCAGCCCTGCGCAGCAAGGCAGTTGGTGTTTACGCTTCAGACCGTTAGCTTCACAGTTGTCATTCTAATTCTCTGTAACCTGTGTTCAAGAATAGAGTACCTTTTTTTTTTTTAAAAAAAAAACGATTTTGGAAGAACCAAATTGAGCTTATATGTATCACCACTCATAACTTGGAGTCGGGTGCGGACCCCACCTTTGTCCATACTCTCTCTTTGGCGGGCAAGTATCTGATTAAGGCACTGGGCATGCAGGAGAACCGCTATCCCAATTTGGTTGCTCGCGAATTGGTCCGGAGAAGAGTGGGATGGTTTGCCTCTCTGTTGGATGTGGCGCAAGCAAATGGGTGCAGCTTAAGCTGGGACTTGGGAAACCTTGGAGGGTGGAGCCAACAACTGGGGACTCTCGTGGAGGCGGTCCGACGAAACTGGAGGGAGGATATGATCGCCAGCGCAGCACAATCCCGAAACCCACTATACTCAGCACTGGACAGCAGCGTGAGGCCAGCGGATCTTCGAGGTGAGTCCTCGCGTCACCCTGTGTGGGTGCTACGGTGGGTCCTTCAAATCAGAGGAGCGTTGCTGGCTCTTAACGAGGGGACCTATAGACGATCTGATAGTCCGCGCCGTGTCTGCTCCCTCTGCAATCTGGGTGAGGATGAGGACATTCGGCATTTCTTCGGAGTTTGCCCAGCGCTCGCTGAATTTCGGATTCGCTACTTGGGTGAACGGACCTTGGCGCTGGGACGAATGGTTTGCCTGTTGGATGCCAGGGACAGTTGGCTGGACATAGCTAAGTTCGCGCAGCAATCTTGGAGGTATCGGGCGATGCTTGTGGCTGAGTTTAATTGGTGATAAGGCTCCCCCAGGTTTAGCAGAAAAATAAACAATGTACCTATAATATAAAGGTGAATAAAGATACAAATAAATAAATAATATATGCAATGTTTAATATAAGTAGTAACAACAATTTCAGGGACAAATCGGCGACTTCAGGCAACCCGGCAGACGGGTTTCACACCCATTGCCAATCATGTTATGTTATCAAATAAAAATTAGCTTTGTAACAATTTAATTGTAAAATTTTGTAAAAATAAACATGTTTTTTCTTCTTCTTTCTTCTTCTTCTTCTATCACCACTCATGCAAAATTAGACCACGAATTCAAATATGATAGAGTAAAAATCCTTGACTACGAAACAGGATTTAGAAGCACAAATGAAGAAATCGCATGGAAATAAAGATTAGACATTGCTGTAAATTGATGTTAACCTTGGCACTTGATACACTTCAAGAGAGGAGAGAAACCGACACTGACCTTCGCTTCCGCAAATCCACAAAACTCTCCTCCTACTGGCCGACAACCCCTTTGATCTCAATAATAATAAAACGTAACGCTTTCCAGTATCACCGAGGCCACTGTAAACCGCCACTCAAATCCCTAAGTCCTTAGTTGTATAGTTACTGCGCACTATTACCCTTAACAGGAATTGTTACACTTGTTACTGTGTTTTGCTACCAGCCACCTTATGAGAGTCAGAATCACCATTACATGTTATATTTGAATGTTGAATACGTACAGCAAAAATATTAATTAATGAGATTCAAATGTAATACTTAAAATTTTCGACCACTCAATTCATTCATTCTTACTTTATTTATAATTAGGCACTCATATTAATCCATTTCAAATTTCAAATTGCTTAACCAATTTTGTGAATACTGTCCAAATTGGACTATTAATGGCATATTTTTTATTTGCTCGTCGATTCCTTGACAATGACGTAATATAGCTGTTGAGACGTTTTATTCATGACTCAACCTCGATCCCACAATCAGGCGTAGGTGCTTTAAGACTATTGTAATATGCCAGCATATAGACAAAACGACGTGGACTTTCCCTGGTCTCGTGTATATGACTAGGCGTATTGAAATACCCTGAGTGTATAATAATAAGCCGGATGCGTTTCCGGCATATCGGAAATAACGTCAACGCATGAAATGAATTTTTACATATCGATGGCATCATATAACCTCGTATCTAGGGTTTTTGGTTTATCTTTTATTTTACGAAAATCGTCGTCTTATGGTTTGAATTTTGTCTGAATTTTTGGAATTTAAACAGAACATTCATTCGAACCGCAGGACGATGATATAAGAAGTTTTCTTAAACCCCCCCGCCGGGTTCAAAGTACATTAATTTCAATATCTGAAGTACCCACCAGTGGGGGAACCCGAGGGTACCTAACAGCGATTGGTGGGGGGGGGGGGGGGTACTAGATATTCCGATTATAATCTGAGGGTTCGAATTGAAGCTGTTGACGAGGAGATTTGAAAATTTAATGTTGTTTGAACCCGTGAGTACCCCGTAACCCAGAGGATACTGGGGATGCCCGTTTCAAACTCTCCCAAACGCGCCATGGCGAGACGTTGTTATTACTACGCATCTACGTATTATTTTATTAATTCCTTGTGGAAGTATTTGAATTTTGTAATTACAAGTCTGAAAAAGAAAAAAAATGAGGGCTTAAGTTTCAAGATAGGTACGTAAATTCCGAAAATGGAATGCAAAAAATTTGAAAATTCTTGACACAAGGGTTTATTATCTTTTTTTTGCGGATCACTAAATGATTGATTAATTCTCATCAAGAATTATATTAATTATTATTATCAAGTAGCGTAAAATATTATTAATTATGTGTGTGTGATTTTGTTGACCGTCAGTAACAATGATGCTGAGGGATGTCGAGATTCGTTTGCAAACGACTGTATTCCGTTTCTTGGTCCCACGAGGTCCTGGCTATGTTACCCCACTCTTAGGTATACTTGTTCATCCGTATATATATAGGTAACTTTAAGCTAGATAGTTAAGTTGTTACTTCTGTGCTCTGGAGGAAAGAACTTCCCTGTTGGAGTCTAACTCCATTTTAGAAACTGTAAGTCACAAATTATTGTACATCCTACACACCATTTTAATTTTGTACATTCTACCACGGGTTATTTTCCAATTCAACAAAAAAATTTTATACTCTACTAGTCCAGCACAATTTGTCTAGCAACTTTTGTTTGTCAACAATAACGTCATTTGTCACGTAATCAACAATTTTCTAATAACTACCTATAACAAAATTATTATCAACTTTGTCACGATACAACTGCAATTCATTAATAGTAATAAATAAAACTGTTTTTAGGCCCTGAAGATGAAGAAATATATTCTTCGAAACGTTGGCACATAATTCAATTTTCATTTGACCGACCCTCGACATCCCTCAACATCATTCTTACTGACGGTCAACAAAATCACTCATTATGGCAGAGGTAGCAACCACGGATCAATCTCAACTCCCCAGTTTCTTCAGTTTCATCCAACAACACTATCGCACGGCATCGGGTACCATTTTAAACAATTGGAAATCGGCACTTCACAAACATGCCTCACAAGAAAATAGACGGATTCACAAATGTTTTTATAACACCGACCTTTTGAAGGTACAGGCTTTTACGACTTTGTTTGTCCATTTTCACACGTGTTTCGGGGGCTTCTTTTTAGAAAAGATTCGTTTGCAAACGACTGTATTCCGTTTCTTGGTCCCACGAGGTCCTGGCTATGTTACCCCACTCTTAGGTATACTTGTTCATCCGTATATATATAGGTAACTTTAAGCTAGCTAGTTAAGTTGTTACTTCTGTGCTTTGGAGGAAAGAACTTCCCTGTTGGAATCCTACACACCATTTTAATTTTGTACATTCTACCACGGGTTATTTTCCAATTCAACAAAGAATTTTTATACTCTACTAGTCCAGCACAATTTGTCTAGCAACTTTTGTTTGTCAACAATAACGTCATTTGTCACGTAATCAACAATTTTCTAATAACTACCTATAACAAAATTATTATCAACTTTGTCACGATACAACTGCAATTCATCAATAGTAATATTATGAAACTGTTTTTAGGCCCTGAAGATGAAGAAATATATTCTTCGAAACGTTGGCACATAATTCAATTTTCATTTGACCGACCCTCGACATCCCTCAACATCATTATTAATTATTGTTCATGATCAATAATTATTGTTATTATCATTTATCGAATATTATTAATTATTAATAGTTAACTCGATATCAGAAACATGGCTGTTCGAATCAGTTGGCCCAGTACGAACATTGACCCGAGAGGCTGCCACATGATTCATGACGACTTTCGATCTGGTCCAACTTTGAGCCCTCATTGAGAACGAAGCCCAAGCAGCATACCTAATCTGTAGTGTATCCAACGTCAGAAATCTGTATGTCATATATTAACGTCATCACGACGTCGGTACGACGTAGAGATTTCTGTACGCAACTGCTATTGGTTGCCACGGCGTCGGAAATCTATAGTATAGATAGATGAGGTCGCCACGACGTCGGATATTTGTATTACAGGTTGACGAGGTGGCCACAACGTCGTATATCTGTACTACATAACGCTGAGGTCGCCGCGACGTCGGATATCTGTAGTAAAGATAGACGAGGTCGCCACAACGTCGGATATCTATAGTGAAATGGCGATGGCGATAACACGCAGGTGGGACGCTACAGGCGCTCATTCTGTTGTACCGTTTGGGAACTACGTTACTATATATTTCTGTACATGTTTTGTACATCAGCCGACGAGAGGTAGACTTCTGGTCGGCGCCACTACAGAGATATGTACAAACAGTTCGATCCCTAGTTCGCCATCTTTTTCCATCTTCCATTACAGGTTAGGTTGAGGTTAGATATTAATTTAAATAATTTTCCAATATATTCATTTCTGAAATTCAAATTTAGTAATAACTCTGATAGTTACCAAGGAAATACAGCAGTTTAATAGTGAAACCAGCGAAATAATAAGTCGTCATAACATTTTCACAATAGTTACCAGATTGAAAAAAATATTTACAACGTCTCAAATTCGGAGGGCACTGGTTTTTGAGAGACAGAATCGAGGATTTCACGTTAAATTTTTCTCCGCGGATGATTTGAAGAGACTAGAAATTACATACGGGGGTTGGTAGGTACCGTTTAATATTCACACCAAGTATTTCACCATCCACCATCTTAATGATTTCCGTGGAGAGAGATAACCTTCCTCGTCGGAAGATGTCGGTTTTGTATTGAGTCAGTTGAGGTCGGGCGGCGACGTCGGTACAACCAAGAAATCATTCCCCACATTGGTCGGCATTTGGTCGTGGTGAGGTCGGTACGACGTCGTCGCCCGACCTGACGTCGCGACGTCGGTACAACCAAGAAATCATTCCCCACATTGGTCGGAATTCGGTCGTGGTGAGGTCGGTACGACGTCGTCGCCCGAAGTCAGGGCGGATTTCCCGACCTCTTACGACGTCAGACCGACGTCGTTGTGCTGCTTGGGAAGTCTGGTCGTATTATTTAATCATCCCTGTAGATGTTTCATCCATCATTTAGTGATCAAGACAGAAATTTTTCAAACATTTGTAGGGCTTTTAATGTTAATAATAGTGTCTTCTAATGTTGATACTGGTGTCCTTAGTAGTGACGTAATTACAAAATACGTAGGTATGGTGTCTTGATCTATGCTTTTCTGAATACTGAATCTATTTTTCAGTGTTTTAACATTCAAGCTAACACTAATGACAGTGAGAATCGTTCACATTTTGTTCTGTTAATTAAAGCTTTTGATTGCATCGCCGGTTAGAAATAATACATTTTCTCCTAGTACCTAAGTTATTGGCGTTCGGCTTTGGACAGGTAGGTAACCCGCTACTTTGTTGGTCCCTCGAAAAACCTCTCACAATAATCCCACGGTCCGCGCAGAATGGTTTCCAATACAATCCATGTTTTTTCCCGCTCCAATCGTTGAAATTTCAAGTTGTACTACCCTCGAGAAATTCCCAGTTGCAATAACTACGAACCATCCTCGTATTTTCTATACTACATTTGTTCTCCACGTTTCGAAACTGGGATATTTTGTTGCCCAAGCGTTTTAGATATGGAGAGATATGGGAAAGTGATGAGGGAGGGTAATTTCGGACGAAGCGCCAACCCAATGGTCCACGCGGGGGAGAACCCGATTCCAGATGGGGTATTGGTCAATTGATCCCGGTCGGAGGGAAATAGCCCTCGGCTTGTGTTCTCAATCGTTGAGTAACTCAATTTCACTAACTTCCTCTGTTAAGGGGTTGACCAACCAGATTTACCTCTCACAAATGTCATTTCCACCCGAGATTGACACAGGCTGTTTGAGTGGATTGAGTGGTTCGGGGTGACGGAAGAGGAATGTGGACCTATTACTTTTAACCCTGACACGCGCAAACATGGTTGGGGCGAAGATGAGCTACAGTATTCCTCTCCGTGATTTTCGTTACACAACAGATGAAAATTTCAGATGATTCGATTTTCCATAACACTGCGACGCGACTACCGGACCGTTGTACGCCACCACCCAATATTCATAAAGCTGATTGTATTTGATGCTGTGACATGAGCAGTTGTGAGGATTCGCTTTGTTTTAGGTGTGGGACTTTCATTTTGTCAAATGAAGTAGAACAGGCGCAGCATCATATTGTGGCTATATTTGGGCGGCCTAATCACTACACAAACTGTATTGTATACCTAGAGACCTAAACCGAGGTAACATTTGTTTTTACTCTTAATTTGGCCGAGCATGCAGATACGTAAAGGAGAATGTCTGAGGGTGCCCTGGAGCATATAATCTCGAGTGAAGGTTTTTCGAAGGCGAATATTTTGGATCAAATACCTAAAAACATTAACGAATAGGTACGGGTGCCAATTTCATCGGAGCATTGATGATTTGAATACTTGGAAGCAACAGTCTCAATACGATTTGCTTATTATGCAACATGTGCGTAAAGAAGGATTTGATGCATTTTCTGAGTATCTATCCGTTCGTGGCTGAGTTCATAGTGTGTTTTCCAGGGTCAGGCTCATTAGATCGGGATGCTGAACGAAGGTGACAGGATACCGCTGGCAGGATTTGGACCGATAGCCTGGAGATACCGTGCTGAGCTCGATGCTGAATTTAATTGGACCAATTTAAATGCCAATTAAACGTTTATTCAAGTCCATTTATTCTGTTCTCTTGGAAATTATTCGATATCTATATTTTGAGCTTAGTGACTAATTTTCAAATATCCTTGTATTCATGTTGTCCGAAAATCGAGATGATATAATCATCAAGTTCCGATATCCTACGTTGCTAGTACTGAAAGTCGTCGTTTCCCCTCTTCGTAATTCAATTTTCATTATTTCAGTGGTCTTAATTTCGAGTTGGACCAACTGTTGCAGACTCCCTTAGTTTTCAATATATTCTGATTATTTACGTTGCCATAACGGGTAAATACGTCTACGGATGGCTGAACGAAAATTGAGCTTTTCCCCAGTTCGTACAGTACAGACCTCATTGCTAACTACCTACATTTCTGCTAAACGAACTTCGACGTTTTTTTCAAGTTTGAGAATCGATTCAAATTCTAAATTACTTGAAGAACTAAACCAAACCTGTATAAATACAAATTTGCATTGTCCTCTGTGGCACCCAACCAATGTGGCGTATGTAGTACCTACAGGTTAATATTGGCTCAGTATTTATAAATCAATGAAGAGCCACGCTAAATAGGTACGTATCTTTCTTGTCAGGCATTACCACTGTAAATTTTGTAATCAAGTCATTCTTGATGAGTAGTAACTTAGGACCAGTAGATCCATGGCCGCCAGAGCTCTTCAACTTGTACCTAGAGAGCTCAATGACAATATCTGCTTGTTTCTTGCGAATTCTCCCGAACCATAATCTGCAATAGTTGTAATTGTGATACAGTAGGTGGATACAATGAGTGGTACAGTAGGGTGTACTTTTGGATTTTGTTACATGTAAAACATTGCCTTGGAAATTTGTTAAGTATTCCAGAATTTTATTTGCATTAGCGTCTTTATCTAGTTACAAATATACCGTACTTATTGTGTCCTGACGTCATAGAGAATTTAACTGTAAAAATCGTTATGTGTATAGGAATAAAGCCTTGAAACACGGTTACTTCGGAATTTCACTTTTCATTTACTCTCTACGTGGTATGTGACAAGTGGCCTTAGATGGTTCAGTTCAGTAAGTAGGCATCTTCAGTTGTTGAAGTTACAAATACTATTTTGCCTGGTCGAGAGATCCCATCACAATATCATTGTTGGTCTTTCGAAAATGATTTTCATACCGAAGGTTGACTTCGAACAATCATTTCGTAGTGTTTACTTTCATCCAAGCTGACAGTAACTTGTCCGTTTCCTGGGAGGAGAAATGAGAATTAGACCCTAGGTTGATACTTGACTGCGACACGCCCAAGTTACGTGCGACGAGACTTTCGACGGCTGTACAACCGACAAATTTTAAAATCTTACGATCATAAAATCAATTATTGAATTTAGTTATTGAATAGAACATTATGAACATGCAACATACAAGGTCCTCTTTTCTAGCGACTCACCACCATCGATGTATATACCTCGATGCTCACCACCAAACCAAGGTGTTTTTAGATTTGACCATTGATTCTCGTGTTTTGCTGCAAACCTCTATAAAAAAGCATTGAATAAAGCGGGTTTTGGCGTGAAAAAAGTGGAACAGGTCCATTCAGGGACTTCTAATATGTGGCATATTCGTTATCATATTAGAATGTCGTGTAAGATCTTGAATTATATTTGTTTGGTTCGAGCCTACCTTGTATATAAAAATGTATTTGCGCTTTCTGGGTACGTGAGATAAATGAGAAAAAAACCGACGCCTTGCCGTTGGGGGTGTCTAGCCTCCAGTGTTTTGTGTTCATGATGTAGGTACATGTTTCCACTGTGTGCAATTAAATAATAAAATACGCGGAAAAACTTCTTTCGGAAACGATACAATTTTAATCAAGCAATTTCACATCGCCTCTCTTCGAAACCCATAAACAAAAAACAGTACTACCAAAACAAGGCTGCCAATTATACTCCAAATTGGAGTACCAAAGACAAAATCCAACATCTTCCCACCTTTGCTAATCAATTTACAAATTAATTAGCGAATACAAAACTCTTCAGAATGCTCATCATCAAAAATTCTTGACTTGATATGAATCTACCCCTTGTTGTCAGTAAAACTGAAAAAACTTTTGACCACAGTTTTCCTCTCGTTTTCCTTAAAATATTCCCGTTGCATGTGGCGAATTAGAGTCAGTTCTGCATCTGAATATATCTCACTGTTAAATCCTCGTTTCAAAACCATTGAGTCTTGTCAAAACCATGTGTGATGGCAAATAAAAACCTATCTCTCACTCTCTCTCTAACCCCCCCCCCACTCGTCAGGAAGGCAGTGAATCTGACTCATTAACCCGAGAATGAAAACATTGAATTTATTCCGATCAGAAATGATAAGCGCCAAGAAGATGTGAAGGAACATCTCACTCATTATTCCGACATGCTTGTTGAAAACACAGAATCGATTGATAACTTAAACTCAAAGTTCAACTCATTGTCCTAATCGTACAATGATGTTAAGGATAGATGTGTTATGTTGCAGAAGAAAGTCGACGAGCTCGAATCAACTGAACAAAACGCACTCGTTAATTAGAGAGTTCCTAAGAGATAAATCCATTCAGATGTGGACATATCTAGTGGACACAGCTAAGGCGAGCAACCTCTGGATGCTAACCAATATGGCGGAACTGATCATATGTTAAGTAACGTCAAGTCACCTTAGCACAACGCGAAATCCATCCCTTAGGCGCTGCACTGTTATGATAACAGTGTTATCCCGGAGTAAGGTTACTCGTTAAGGAAGGTTATTCGTTAAGGATGTGTCCGGAGAGAGGAATGGACACAAGTATGTGTCCGGTTGTGATCGATTCGAGGCGATGTGTCCGGACACAGCCGACGCGCATGCGCAGTTGAGATAAGTTCAAACTTGTGTCCGTAGGAATGACCCCTTAGGAACTCTCTAATGTGTTGAAATAAGTGGGATGAGAATGTGGTCAATCTAATCACGAAGATCGGTGAAGCTTTGAACGTTGAGCTATCGGAACACCTGATCGATAACGCATATAGGCGCCATGCTAGCACCTCTCCTAACCAAGTTCCTGTCCCCGGCTCTATCTTTCTCTCCTTCGTGCGAAAACTTGATAAACATCTGGTTATGACGGCCTCCCGTCAGAAGAAAAATTTGACATCCCGCGATTCGGGATTTATTGAAGGAGAAGCCATCAAAATATACATTAATCACAGCTTGTGTTTCGCTAAAAGAAAGCTTCTCCACGCAGCGAAGATGAAAAAAAGAGACTGTGGTTACAAATTCGCTTGGGTGACCAATGGAAACATCTTCTTGAAAGAAAATGAAGGGACCAGACCTGTGCCTATTCGTTCAATCCATGATTTGAAGTCTATCTCTCAAAAAAACGATTTTTTGGCTAAAAAAAAAAACGGAAATACACCAGGAGATCCACCATCACCCTCCAACTAATGGTTTCTGTCACATACTGGCTACCGATCAGGCGCGTCACTGGATCACTTCTGTTAAATAGCACTTTTCGCGTATTTTTCCTCCGATACGAACATGCACTTCCTTGTCTCTATTTCGTTCTCAAACCTGAGAATCATACTCTGTCCATCAAAGTCATATGCATCGCCAAAGTTGCCTCAACTCGAACCGGTATGCCATGACTTCAATTAATCAAGATCTCCGTAACCAACTCGCTGGTCTGCACAAAATGTCAGCTTCGCTCATATCAACGCAGAATCAGTCGTCGCTCATTTGGTAGTCTTCGTTTGCCTCTGAAAGCTTATGAAAACATGTTTCAGCAATGCCAACTTCGAAACTATTGCAGCTCGGGAGGGGCTTTCAGTTTCAAATATATTTTCCAGGGCATTTGCCTCATTAGTAAATAAAGTCCTGAGTACGAGTCGGATTTGCGATTCAGCGAATTTCTCGTCTTCGGGAACCATGATGTGTGAACATCAACCACGGTCCTGTCATGGTCGCCAAACGTTTCACCGGGTGTAATTAAATGATAAAATACGAGGGAAAATTTCTTTCAGAAACTACACAATTTAATCAAGAAATTTCACACAAAATTGCCGGAGCAAAATTCCGTCGCCTCGCTTCGAAATCCATGAACAAAAACTCTGCAAATTCTTGACACAACGGTTCATTATCTTCTTTGTACAGATCACCCTTCTGTCTAGATCACTAGGTCTAAATGTCTAGATCCTAAATGTTAGATTAATTATTATTGTCAATTATCACTAATAATTATTATTAACAATTTCATCAAGTACCTAGCGAAAATTATTATAATTTATTGTTAGGTATTAATCATTCGTATTTATTATTAATAATAATTATTATTAATTATGATTAATTAATACGATATAATTCTCGGGTTTTCAATACTACGTCGGTAATAATTTTTCTATAAAAGAAGTACCTACCAACAAACATTCGAAATTACCTTCATTTCCGTAGCACGAAACGCACCTCAGAACAACCAACTCGACATCACTTGAGCCATATGATGTTCCAAAGAGCTTGTTAGTATGAAAATGGACCTGCATTTCAACAGTTTGATTCATGATCGTGTTGTGAGTCACAATCTTTGAGCCCTCATTGTGAACGAACGGCTGGTCGTACAAAGCTGCGGATGGTCTTAAAAAATTCTACGGCACAAACTCTATCTAAATATGAAATAAAAAACATACCGTTCTATATGAATTTTTCGAGATATGAAATTTTCAAAATTTCAAAATTCGTTTTGAACCCCTTCCCCTTCACCTAGGGTTATGAAAAGTTTCGAGGACCATTGTGGGGTTGGTCGAAACCCATAAAAAAATTTCATAATTTTATCTCAACGCTAACTAGGCAAAGTGGCGCGGACGGCGTACGGCGGACGGACGGATTTATTTTTATTCGATTTTCTGAATCTACGTATCTTGAAACTTAAACCAACAAGTTTTGAGGGGGGGTTAAAACAAAATTTTCTTTGGGCGATTCCAATGATTCATTATCGAAGATAATAAACCAAAAACAGTCCTACCAAAACAAGGCTGTCAATTATACTCAAAATTGGAATACCAATGACAAAATCCAGACGGTACATTAAATGTAAATGTAAATACATTAAATGTTCTGGAACCAATTAGGGCCCTTTGCACGTACGTTCTTTCGCGGGGGAGAGCCGTATCGCTCACGAAAGATTGTGCGTCTAAATGCGTCAGAGAGGAAGGTAAAAGGGAAACGAAAAGCACGCGGTCAAGATCGCACGCTCTTTCCCTCACGATAGAGTGTGCATGTGAAGATGCTCGGAAGGACGGAGAACCACGCGGCTTTATCTATTTATTACTCTACCGAACAATACGTTGGGTCATCCATGCGCAAATAGTTCTTGAAGTCCAAATAGTTTCTGGCCTCTTGAATGAAGGGCAGGTCACCGAATTTCCGGTAGATTTTGACCCAGACTCATCTGACCCTCTTTTTTTTGTTTCCCAACACCGCTAGACCGGCAAATGCAACCGCAACAGTTCTTTTATGCCTCTCAATTATGTCCATATCTTTTGACTGTCTCTGAACAGCAACAACTCAACACCTGAAGGCAATAACATTTTCATGTTTCAAAATTACAAAACTACAAATGACAACAGGCTCCAAGGAAAACTGTGTTTTTCATACACTCCAACAAGCGCCAGTTTCACGCGAGCTATCGCGGGCGAATCGCCTCTACACGGTTGTTCTTTCCCTTCCAAGGGAAACGGCAAGCGCAATCGCGAGCGAAAGAACGAGTGTCCAAAAAGTTGCAACATGACAAGCACGCGTGATGGAGTCTTCGCCGCGCGCAATCCCGTACGCTCCTGATCATCCGCCATAGAACGTACGTGTAAAGGGCCCTATTGAAGGCTACATAACACTCTCATAATATTCATTCATCTCATAATATGCGTGGGTTTACTCAAGTTTGCTCCACTCTCCTCCCTCGTTCATTTCGAGTGCGAGCGGCCTTCAAGAATAATAAGAAAAGGGTGGAATTCCGCTGAATATACCTGTCTGTTTTCTATTAGAGTTATCTCAGATGTCACAGCTGACAAGTAAGACAATGTTAAGAAACATGTAACATCATTTCGTGAGGGACTGGAATCTTTCTGTAGGGATGTCCGAGTTCATTTCTGAACACCGGTCACAATTTTATTCAAATATTCAATTGCTTGTATGGAGCACCTCAATGGGGCTCGTACTGAAATGACGAGTGGGGGATCGAACCCGTTATACGACCTGAAGAAGATGCGTTGGAAGGGGGTTATCGTTAGCCTTAATTGTTTTGCGAAATTTTCATTCGGACGAGCTATGGATCAACCTAGTTTTCCTGGAAGCCATTTGACTTGCTAATACTTGCCAGACAACCCCTCCTTTCCTTGCTCCTTACCACCGTCCATTCGCACCTTCACCACCGCCGCGGCTTGTCCTCTTGAATAAACTTCAGCAAGGCCGCCCTTTATACCCGATCCCAGTAAAATATCAAACCTGAGGTATTTCCGTCTGATGACACATTTTAATTTTTTCTAAACGTAAAGGTTTTCAATAATATTGCAACCAACTACTTCTATCATAGTACATTCAACTATACATTTATTTAGCCTGCTTTTATCAATTCCCATTCTACCAATGGTGAGTCGAGTCCAGTAAGAGGCACCACGTCAAAAGGTAGTTACTACGACCTCCAATCATTATACTAGTTTTACATGTTTGGTCCTCTTCTTTGGACGTTGCTGGGAGTTATCAAGGAACCGGATTGGTCGTGAGTTCATCTGTGCGAGACGTCTCTTACCGTAGCTCATTGCATTCTTCTTTATGAAATCACTGGTACTCTCTATTCTGAGGTCATTGTGAAGTTTATCAGTCCTATGTATTACTAAGATCATCGGAATTTGTTCTGGGATGTTTGTATCATTTTCTTGGAATAAATTCCCCAGTTTCATGTAGCATGGCTATAATATCTGGTTTTATAACAAATTTTGTCTCCTTTTTCGCCGAGTAACACCTCAGTTTGTAGACTTTCCAACGTTCAGCGTTATGTCGGGTAGGCATAATCAAGTCTTCATTTGAGTAAATGTAAATTATAAGATTACGCCTTCAAAATTCAGGCTTCTGTGCTCTTTTAAAGAGAAAAAGTACACTATAAATATGAGTCAATATAACTCAGAATGCAATTTGCAACTAGATAAGTATGCTCTTGGAAACAAAGAACGGGCGGAGCTAGTAAAGCCGAAAAATATAAAGGTGAAAGCAATACATACAAAGTAGGAGGTTAGTTGACCAACTCAGACCAACAACTATCATGTTAAATGCATTCGCGTTTTCAAGTACTTTCGCATGTCTCTGGCCGTCCAAAATACCGCTATCTGTTCCGCATCAGCTATTCTAATTTCTTTGCATTTGTTTTGAAGTGCGTGAGGCAAAAATGAAATACAGAATACCTAACTTATATTCTATTTGCTTTTTCCTGGTCAATTCAAATTACTCGTAAGTAGCATAATATTCCTAGTACTTACGAGTGATTTGAATTGAATAACTAGATTAATGATAACTATAAGATAACAGTTACTGTTATATTAGGTATAGTTAATCAATGAGAATTATTATGAATGACTAAGGATTTAGGCATTCAACATTTCACGATCCCATTCTAGCATTGTCCATCATAATTTGAAGTTCGTGCCAATTTATGTGATTCCAATGGAATACAGAATATCCCTACACTTATAGCCTCCTGTCGACTACGTGAATCGCCTTTCTATGACCATCCAGAAAATATTATGGATAGGTACTTCATAATTACTAAACAATTACAGTCAACGTAACGTAAAAATAACTCAATAAGATACCTGGAAAACGCGTATCATGACGTCCTGTAAACATACAGTCGGTAGGTACCGTTCGTTTTTCTCAACTTGTTTCCTTGGCGGGGCGTAAAGCTACCGCGTTCCTAGATATATGGTGTCTATTGGCAGTGAACTCAATATGATCTGGAATGGATTTTGGTATGAAAATTTTTCATAGATTCCAGTTTTAAAAATTTCAGATCGAGAAAAATAGCTTCCTTTTCTTCGAAAATTCGCTAAAAGTAGGACTAGCTGCAATAAAATCACAATGAAGTCATGTACCTAGTAATTTAACTTTCGTTTTATCTTCATTCATCGTAGTTTTTTGTTTATTTCATCTTGATCCGTAGGGCTAGAATTCAAGTGGAGAACCACAAAAGAACTCCGGGTAGGGATGGCAATTGGTAATCAACTGATTATGGATTATTTTACATTCGGTTTTACGGGGCTAATTTTGGACAATTATCAATTATGTGTCAACAATTAATCGGTTAAAAAATAAGCAAAGTCGATGTTTTTCAACTGTTTTTATAGATGCATCAAGGAAAATTGCAGTAAGCTTAGATTATAAATAGACTAACTACTCTAGTATCTCGAATCCTAAAGAACTTTGTTGGGTAGCATAGCGGTTTGAGATCATCAAATTTCTCATTTCCCCTCTATGACAAAGGTCACAATGATTTCTATCACCATCACCACCGCCACCAAGCACCCATCTCTGTAGGTAGAACACGCCTTCTAGGTTTTTTTTCCCTTTTTTTTCCAGTTTTTGATTTTGATATTCGGTGTGTGTATTGTTCTCTTGTTTATTCGGTTTGATTTCAACCTGTATTCCTTCTTTATCTTTCCAAAATTCCTTCTTTAGCTCAGACTAGGTGGAATTTCGCTTCAAGGCTGATTTTCATGGTAGAAGAGCACCGTGGATTGTTAGTTGATTTTTTCAGTTGATGTGTAATAAATTATATCATACAATTACTTTGAATAAACAGCTTGCTAATAACTGCTATTTTTATTTTTTATTTTTAGGGAAGTGAGTGTGTGGGAGGGTCCGGATTGAGCGCGGTACCCCTATGTCCAGAGCCGCGCTACGCTCCTGGAAACTACTGGCCTCATCTTCCCTGAATTGTTCACGAAGAGTCATAGCTGGGACATAATATGTTATTATAATATTATAATACATTATTTCTGGAATTCCTTCGTCCCGTACATGATATTATCATGTACGGGACGAAGGAATTCCAGAAATAATGTCGAATAGGTTTACAAAACAGGAGAGGTTTCACCTCTGGCAACCTCTCGTAGGATCAAAGCGCAGAGAAGAGGTGATTCAGGTCAGACACGGGTTTCAATTGACCCTCACTATCGCGGTGAATATTTTAAATTGCCCTGTCTGTCTATAGAAGTGGGTCGGGGATCAGCAAGGTCAAGAGTGACGGTGCAGATATCGGTGTAACCTAACTTGTTCCTGCAAGTATTTTCAACCACTCAGGAAATTTATAGATCAAGATCACCACATAAATTGCAACTTTTCTCCATTGTAAAGATGCCAATTAACAACGCTGCAAATTTTTTGCACAACGGTTTATCATCTTCAGTGAGCATTAATTTGTCTAGAACATTAGGGGAGGGGAGGGGGGGGGGTACCTAGCTCAATGTTGGTGTATAAATTTTTCATATATTTCGTTGCCCGAATATTACTACCTACCTATTTCAAATAATCAAAAAGGCGCCCATGGCTGGATCGAGCCGCTCGGATTGGACAGGCTATTTCCCATGATGCACCACGATGGCATGCAGCGCTCCAGGCGGAAGCGGTTGTCAACTGAAAGGGAGCTTCGTGGTGATACGCCATTACGGGAGTAGCAACGCCCAAGGAGAAGTGTGCTCACGCGTCCATCTGTGTTTGACTGTGTCTCAAGTGTCTCCGAATAAAGGAACTGTGTTAAGAGTAGTGTAGTGTTCTCTACCATGTCTTCTACATCAGAAGACGAGGATCGAGAGAGCGAGAACCGTGCGAATCTTCGTGTGAATCGTCGGAACTACGATCGCGGAGGCGACCAAGATGACGCCAGACCCCCAAGCGTTGAAGGGCCTTCATATGGTGAGTCATACTATTTTAATCCTCTCGACAATTCAAAGGCACCTTCATCTCGATATTCAGATTATTCGTACTACACTCGCTCTGAAGCCCCCTCTCCCACAAGTGATCGGCCACAAATCCAAGAAAATTCGGACTCGACTCGAATCATTGAGGACATTTTGAAAAGTCAAGGGCATCAACTCCAAGCGTTTCTTGACAAATTGGTCTCTAAATTGCCACAAATCCAACCCAAGGTTCATAATATTACTCTACCCGAGTTTAACCCCGAATCTGAAGGCGCAGATCCAAGGTCATGGGTCTCTACCGTTTCTATGTGCCTTACTGACCATCCATGTTCTGGCAGTGATTTAATTTTAATTCTTGGCAAATCCCTGAAGGGTTCGGCTTCGCGTTGGTTGTCACAGATCGCCTTCCCTTCTATGACATGGGATGATTTTCAATCGCTGTTTCTTGCCCAATTCGACATCACAGACACTATTGCGTCAGTAATTTACTCACAATTGGATAAGACCCCAAGGGAAAATGAAAATCTTGTGCCTTTTGCTACAAAAATGCTCAACACTCTGATGGCCCAACTCAAGGATAAATCCATTGAGCAAATTTCCATTGGTATTGTTTTATCATGCCTCTCCAAATACGATCCTAGGATAAAGCGCCTAGCATTTACTACTGAAATGACCTCAAGAGAAAACTTCGTAAAAGAACTCAGAGCTACTTCATTTGGAAAACGTCCTCCACCTATTTATAACCCGCGCACCGATTTCAAAAAATTCAAAAGGTCACACCCCTCTGAAGTCACATCCCTACATACTGTACCATCACGCAACAATCATTCTTCCTCTTTTTATGGTCACAAATCATCGGAGTCCACGCGCAAACCCGAGTACGGAAAGCCTGGGACATCAGCGGCTTTCAAACCATCAGCGAACTCCAGTGCTGCGGCCTCTGCGACTACAACTCGAGAATGCTTTGTCTGTGGGTCTACAACTCACCTCAAGGCCCAATGCCCGAACCGGAATGCTGTTACCAACAGACCAAAGATGAAGAGGATCAACCTTTGCTCCACAAACCCCCCTGGGTATTTAACACACAAAGGTGAGCGTTTCCTTTTCAATTTCGATTCTGGAGCTGAGTGCTCACTTATGCGTGAAAGCATGAGGAGGAATTTTTCTGGACCTGTTTTTGAAATTCCTGTCATTCTCAAAGGAATTGGCGCATCTCAAGTTACAAGTAACTGTCAACTCATCTCTGAAGTCTTCATTAATGACCTAGAATTGAATGTTTGTTTCCATGTTGTACCCAATAATATGATTCCATTTGATATTATTATAGGTAAGGAAATATTGGCGTTAGGGTTGAAAGTAATTTTAACTTCTGATTCGTGCACATTCTTGCCTATTGACCTGCAACTTTCTAAGTCACTTGAAAATAAAATTAAACTTCTCCAGAAAAATAATGAGAACTCCAAATCAAATGTTGACGAGCAACCCCATAAATTAATTGAAATCAATAAGGACCCAAGTTCTTCTTTTCAAATAGGGACCACAAATTCATACGATTTTAATAATATTCGCACAGAAATTGATCCAGAGTTAAAATCAGACCTGTTAACTATTTTATCAAAATACCGAGATTTTTTCACGGAGGGCTTTCCGCGCACGACCGTAAAAACTGTGCAATTACAAATCAGACTGAAAGATCCTAGCAAAATAGTTAACCGCCGTCCATATCCATTGTCTGAAATTCAAAAACGCTTTGTTCGTGAGCATATAGCTGAGTTAGAAAAGGCAGGCATAGTGCGACCCAGTAGCTCCCCATATGCAAGTCCTATCCTCTTAGTCCCTAAGAAGAATGGCAATATTAGGATGACGGTCGATTATAGACTTTTAAATTCCAATACGATCGCTGAGCACCAGCCTCTTCCATTAATTCAGGACCAGATTAATAGACTTGCAGGAGCAAAATATTATAGCTTACTCGATATGGCTAGCGGGTTTTACAATATTGCGGTACATCCAGATTCTGTCGAGTATACCTCTTTTGTGACACCCGAACGCCAAATGGAATTTCTAAAGATGCCCTTTGGCTTGCGAAATTGTCCTTCGGTGTTCACTAGGGCTGTCATGAATGCACTAGGACCGCTAACTCACGATTATGTCCTTGTATTCATGGACGACATTTGTGTGAAAGCTTCAACTGTCCCTGAAGCTCTAGAGAGATTGGATCATGTATTGGAAGTACTGACAAATGCTGGATTTTCACTGAATCCATCAAAATGCGACTTTGTCGTTAGGAAGGTACAATATCTTGGATATGATGTTTGTGATGGGGAAGTTCGCCCTAACACAAGGAAAATTGATGCTCTAATTTCACTAGCACCACCATCAACTGTATCGTCACTTCGTCGATTTTTAGGGCTAGCATCCTACTTTCGCCAATTCATTCCACAGTTTTCTGTAATTGCGGCCCCTTTGTACAGACTGTTGGGCTCAAAGACTAATTTAATCTGGCTGCCTGAACATGAGGATGCTCGAAAAAGGCTAATATCTCATTTGACAACTGAACCAGTTTTGACCATTTTCAATCCTAAATTTCCTGTGGAACTCCATTGCGACGCCTGTTCACTAGGTTATGCTGGAATTTTGTTACACATATTCGATAAAAAACCTCGTGTTATTGCCTATTACAGTCAACGCACCACTCCGACTGAATCCCGCTATCACAGCTATGAGTTGGAAACTATGGCAGTCGTAAAATCAATTTATCATTTTAGAACATTGCTTCAAAACATCAACTTCACTGTAGCTACTGATTGTCATTCGTTGAAGGAAACATACCTGAAACAGAATTTAAATCCTCGAATCCACAGATGGTGGAGTTTTTTGCAGTCCTTTGATTTTAAAATAATATATCGCCCAGCCAATCAGCTTCAACATGCTGACTACCTTTCCAGACATCCAATTTCGAGCGATACCAATCAAGTCGCTATTGCCGAATTAATTGGCGACAACGAAGAATCTATTTCATCTAATGAACTCATTGATTCTATCAATTTAGTGGATGATATAAGTAATCCTGAGTCCTGCTGTCCTTCAGCGTTGAACAAAACCTACCAGGTTCAGACTCAACATCTCGAGGGTAAATCACAACGCCCCACATCCCTTGTTCGTAGTGACATGATTGTAAATTTAACTACGCTATCAGACGACTGGATATTACTCAGCCAGCAACAGGACCCAGAAATCAGAGAATTGTTGGAGAAGGTAAAAAGTAAACAACTCTCTGACGATATTCTTAAAACCTATGAAATAAGGTCAGGTGTCCTCTGCAGAAATATTCAAAGAGGTTACCGTGTCCGTTGTGTACCAATTGTACCACATGCATACAAATACGCAGTTGTTCACAACGTCCATGATTCTCTGATGCACCTTGGATATGAAAAAACCCTTGAAAAGATTTCAGATTATTATTGGTTTCGTAATATGGCTAAATTCGTACGCAAATTTACAGACAACTGTTTGACTTGTAAGGTAGCTAAAACTCCATCTGGAAAGAAAGCCATAGCCTTACACCCGATTCCAAAAGTACCCATACCGTGGCATACTATCCACATGGATATAAGTGGAAAGTTGAGTGGTAAAAATGACTCTAAGGAGTATTGCATCGTTCTTATCGACTCCTTCACAAAATTTGTACTACTCTGCCATACTTTTAAATTGGATTCAGTCAGTGCTATCAAGTCCCTTCGTTCAGCTATTTCTTTATTTGGCCCTCCTACCAGGCTAATAGCTGATCAAGGTAGGTGTTTTTCAAGTAAGGATTTTCAAATTTTTTGTAACAGGTTTCAAATTGATTTACATCTCATTGCTACTGGTTCAGCGAGAGCCAACGGGCGGTGTGAGCGAATTATGTCAGTGTTACAGAATATGTTAACTGCCACTGAGTTGGGTGAACGGACGTGGCAGGATGCTTTACAGGATATTCAGTTAGCTATGAATTCAACCGTGAACAGGATCACTAGATCCTCTCCTCTAGAAATGATGCTAGGTAAAGTTTCAAAACCCTTAGGTATGGTAACACCCAGAGAGGAGTTCCTTGGTAACTCCGATGTTGATATTGATCTTGTACGTGAGGCAGCTGCACGAAACATTATTAAGGCTGCTGCCTATGATAAAACCAGATTTGACAAAACTAAGGCTAAGGTTAAGTTACTTTCGCCAGGTGATTTGGTGTTGTTGCAGAACGAACCAAGGAATCAAACCAAACTTGACCCCAAATTTCGAGGTGTCTTTAAGATTCAAGAAGTCCTTGATGGTGATAGATACCTTGTCAAATCTCTCACCGGTAACAGAGTGTACAAATATGCACATGATCGTGTTCGCAAGGTACCTGATTCTGATTTATTTCCAGAACTGAACGATTCAGGCCCTGAATCTGAAGGAGAGCGCTCAGTTTTGCTAGAACAAAACTGAAGTTTGTTCATTTTATTTCACTGTGCCTTGGGCTGAGAATGTGTTCTCACTAAGAGTCTTCGCTATACCTATGTTGACCCCGAACCTTTGTCAAACCAAATGAAACTTGTGTTCTGAAATGTAACTTGGTCTTTAATCATTACAGGTTCTCCTGGCGATACCAAGCACTGACTTTTACTAACATGGAAAGTGAAAATAATCTGATGTTTGTATGTGCTGTTCAATTCTATTTGACTGTTCGGTAAAACACACTTTTACAGTTTTCTATTATGTTTTTCTAACGTTTTAAAATTAAATTGCGTTCCTTTTAATTTATTTTGGTCATTCCTGGAATTCCTTGCGGTCCAAGCAAAGGAGGTTCGCGACTACCTCCAAGGTTATTAAAACCCTAAGTAAGGTAAAACGTGGTAAATCGTGTTTTGGGAGCATGGCCAGAGCTAAAGTAGGATGTTATGATCCTAACCATTACTTATTCTTTCAGCTTTAGTTCAGAGTTTGCACCCAGTCAATCATGTTTTGGAACATTATAAGAAATTCTATCACGGAAGGAATATGTGATATGGAAACTGAATACTAATTTCAGTTCACGATAACTATGGTCAAACTTTGATACTGGGCATGCTGAACTACTTGGGTTTGTATGAGTAAGTTTTATTATTTTTTTCTTTCTGTCTTGTTGCTTATCAATCCTACTGTCCATCCTAGGACGAAATCGTTGATATGTTTGGTTACACCAATAACAGCTTGTTGATTTTCATCATAGTCAATACGGTACAGTATTGGGACACATAGTTGAGATCAATATCGTATTTTCATGGTTTTGAGATACGTACCTGACAAATTATTGTTGATCAGCTGTATTACTCAGCAGAAGTTGATAATGATATTTGGTTCGAATCGCAGACCTACTATGATAAGAGGCCTAAAGGTACCCTCCATTGGAAATGGAATTCGGTTGCTAAGTAACCTAAGTTGGCCTGAGGGCCGGTAATATTGAAAAGTCCATGGCATTTATTTGACGAGCTCTCGTTTGAGGCACATGTTCGTGTACTGTGTCACTGGCCATTGCACTCCAGCGGAAGTAAGGCGAAGAATGAGTATGGGGACGCCTATACTGGATTCTGATGCTTCTATTTTTGCTGCTCAGGTGTGCCACATTGCAGGATGTGCTTGATTCAGAAAGTAGTCGGTTCTTAATGGGTTGTTGACTTGAACTGGAAGGATGCGTCACTTGCCAGTAATGATAGGAAAACAAGTCCCGTTGAGGAGTTTTAATGAACCTGCGGGTTCCACAAAGATGATCATTGGCTTGAACCCAGTTGGATGCGTCCACTAGGGTAATGATAGGGTAATGATCATCGGCTTCAACCCAGTTGGATGCGTCCACTAGGGTAATGATAGGGTAATGATCATCGGCTTCAACCCAGTTGGATGCGTCCACTAGGGTAATGAGCATCAACTTGAACCCAGTTGGATGCGTCCACTAGGGTAATGATAGTGTGATGGCATCATTTGTTCTGCACCTCCGGTGCCAGCTTGTTTGCCTGAGCCGGGTTGGCAATGAAGGTGAAATACGGTGCAATGAAGGTAAAATTCATGGCGCTATGGTACATGTTACAACATGGTGCGTCACTCAAGTGGGGTATCAGTCTATGACTCCACAGGCTATCAGTCTATGGTTCCACAAGCTAACAGTAGATCAGATGATTCCTTCGTTGTACAGTGTGTTCTGTACTCACAGCATGACATTGTGTAACCTGTTGTATACCTTTTTGTTATACAAACGATTTAATACCTAGTCCAGAACTTGAGATTAATTACCATTTGGTTACTCGTATGTTGCTCTGTGCCATTGCTTCCCATATTAGGTATGTGCAATTTTCGTTTCATGTTACTGGTTTATGGTAACCTTGTCGAACCTCTATTTTTGTCAGGATTGGACGAGTGGTTGTTTTCAGATACTACTCGCAGACCCGTTTTTTTTTCTTGCCCTAGGTGAAGGTCGAGGCGCCCTTTTCATCAGGAAGGCCGTTTCGTTGCCCGAATATTACTACCTACCTATTTCAAATAATCAAAAAGGCGCCCATGGCTGGATCGAGCCGCTCGGATTGGACAGGCTATTTCCCATGATGCACCACGATGGCATGCAGCGCTCCAGGCGGAAGCGGTTGTCAACTGAAAGGGAGCTTCGTGGTGATACGCCATTACGGGAGTAGCAACGCCCAAGGAGAAGTGTGCTCACGCGTCCATCTGTGTTTGACTGTGTCTCAAGTGTCTCCGAATAAAGGAACTGTGTTAAGAGTAGTGTAGTGTTCTCTACCATGTCTTCTACATATAAATATTGAGTGAAACATTAAGATAAACTATTTAGAATTAATTTGTATCTATACAGTTCTGGGGTTTTTACTTCTACCTCTATCGGCCACCATTTTTATCAAGAAGCACCTGCCACCAAGCATGTGAAATACGGCGTACAGCAGACAGACTGAACTTTTTTATTCGATTTTCTGAATCTACGTATAATGGAACGTAAACCAAGTAATTTTTAGAGTGGTTAAACAAAAATTCGCAGTAGGTAATAGCTATGGAAAATGTTGCTTACCATAGTCATGGCTACATTATGGAACGTGACGCCTCATTATATTATAATAACTCTGCAAATTTTCACCCATCGGTTCACTATATTCTGCGGAGATCGCCGTTCTGTCCAGAACACTGTTCTGTATACAATATCCTATAACTATGGGATACAACTGGTGTCCGTTCGTTCCCCGGTTGCTAACGACTACATGAGGCGTTGATTATTAGGGCTGGCGGATGGCGACCGTAATCTTCCCTACTACAATTATTCGACAGGAATACCTCGGAAAACCGCAAAATAGTGAATTGAACAAACCTGTTGAAAATGAAAGACGAGCCTATTCCACACCTCTGGACCCTCTAAGGCCAATTCGACCTGGAATAGTTCCAAAGCTGCACCACGTTGCGCTTCAAAATGCTCAAAATTTATATCAAAACATTCTCCGGCAATGCTTGGTCGATTTCAAATTTGAACACGCCTATGCAATATAACCAAAACCTTAACCTGGCAAAAAGGGATATATTCCTAATTCTTCCGGTTTTTTGCTAAAATCTCGTTATTTCCTCTTCTAATAAGGGAATATGGTGTTTTTTTTAAATTAGTTGATTTAAATTAATTAATTAACTTTTAATTAGTGAGGACACTGGTGGTACCTTGCTGAAGTCCTGTCTGAAGTTGGGGACACCGGTGGTACCTTGCCGAGGTCCTATCGGAAGTTCGAACTGATCCTTGACTGTGCGGTACCATATTTGTCCCTTTGCCAAGACGGTGGTGGAATAATCAAAGCTAAACGCCATAATTCAAAATCGTTTTTATTTATAAATTTGAAAAAACCATTTAAAAAAAATAATAGTCGAAAATATCCAGTCTTTTAGTCAGTACAGTCTCTTAGCGGTACTTATCACTAACTTCTTACTTACTTATCATTAGGTTGGTAACAGGTATTATATCTAAAAGACAGCGGGCAGTATAAATTTATGTAGGAACCTAAATTTCAAGCAGATTTATTCAAAATCACATATTTCAATTTTCAATCCCGTTTTCGAACAAATTCAAAATCACATAATAATTATCTTTCCTCCTCTGCAAATTACAAGATAATTATTGTCTTCAAAATTATGAATGGGCTTCAGTGAAACAATTTCTTTTTATAGTCAAACAGAATCTTGCTTTACATTTATCACACTGCACATTTGTTTTATTTTTGTGGCACGAACGGCATTTACCACGGTCAACAAATATTGGAAGATGCCCAACACCGTCTAGTCCCAGCTCGATACCCGTATTTAAAAATTGCAAATTCTTGACACAACGGGTTTTTATCTTCTTTGTACAGATCACGCTTCTGTCTACATCACTAAATGATAGATTAATTATTATTATGAATTATCATTCATTATTAATATTTATTATCAATTAGTGTGCATTATTAATAATAATTGTTGGTTATTAATAATTTTTATAAATTGCTATCATTAATTATTAATAATTAACTTGAACTTTGAAAACCAAGTGCTGTTCGAATCAGCTGAGCCATGATGAAATTTGACCCGAAAAGCTGCCTCACGTCCACTCTCATGTTGTAGGTTTTCAATCTGCCCCAACTTTGAGTCCCCATTGTCAACAACACGATCATTAATTAAACAGCTGTTAGGAACATCACATGGTTTTTGCGATGTAGAATTTTTGTTCCGAGGTACTTTTTGTGCTACGGAAAGAAGGTAATTTCGAATGTTTGTCGGTAGGTAATTCTTTCATAGACAAATTATTGCCAACGTAGGTAAGTGGAATCAAAAACCCCAGAATTATATAGGTACATTTTATTTGTGATTAATTCATCAGCTCTATCATTTAGTTTCTGCACAAAGAAAATGATAAACCGGTGTGTGAAGAATTTTCAGAGTTTTTTTTAATGTTGATTCCAATGGTTCATTATCTAAAATTATAAACCAAAAGTAGGAACAGAGTTTTGAAAGACGAGACCAATTTCCACTTCATCTTCCGCTGAGCCACTATCATGATACCTACTCACTTCTCTCGATCATCTCATTTTCCGAATGTTCCTATTACTCGCGCATTGAAAGGAAAACCCCGGTCCATCCGGTAGATGTTCCATTTAATTATTTCGAATTCCATCGAGTTGTATCGGCTTTGCAGTCAGGTGATGTTTATCGGTTGAGATCACGCGAGTCCGACCCTTTTCTGTGCCGAACCCACATCGAGCGGTTCCACCCATAAATATTCTCCCTCGCGATATGATGGACCCCACCTCCCTCGACAACATCGTCGACGCAGACTACGTCATCAGCAATGCCGTGGGAACTATTGTTCCACTGCGGATGTACAATAGGTTGTTGGATAGTGGAGTGAAAAAGGACAAGAATCCCCGTAGTCACCCAGTAGTTCATAACTTTACTAAGTGATAATGGAGAACGTCCCCTCAATTTGGAGAACTTCCCCTCACATTGGGAAGTATACATATAAAGGCGGGAACCACTTTTTATTAATTCAAGACGTATTAGAATAAAATTTTTTCATGGTTTTTCATCAAGATTCCAAAAATCATGGTCTCGCACTAAAAATCTGCCCATTTTTCTTCAACGATTTATTGCGGGTTCTGTGCAGATCGCCGTTCTGTACAGAAACAAGTAAATAGTCAATAAATCATTAAATTATTCTATTCCGCCAAGTTTGTTATGTGGCAGTCCCTTACGAGTGACAACCTAAAGCTTACACACATGTTTCAAATCCGTTTCCCGAATGTATTGTTTTTTTCTACCTTTTAGCGAATTTTCAAAGAAAATGTAGGTAGCTTTTGTTCTCGGTCCAAAAGTTTTGAAACTCAAATTTTCGAAAAATGTTCATACCAAAATATTTATATATTTATATATGTGTCATTCCAGACGATAACTCTCCATAGAATTGAGAGATAACTCTCAGGATTGTCTGAAACGGATGTTGGTATGAAAATTTTTCGAAAATTCGAATTTTAAAAATTTTGGACAGAGAACAATAGCTAGGTACATTTTCTTCGAAAATTCGCTAAAATGAAACGGTCTTTCAAGTGACACCTCATTTTAAAGGTTTTCGCACGATGAATAAGATGGGGAAGTCAGAATTGCTATGTCTTATTCCGCTCTCGAACTGGAGCACTTTGAAGAGGATGAAACGTGGTTGTTACATGATATGTTCTTCATAGACATCATGTTCTCTTATGGAGACGTTCTACATAAAACCAATTATTTCTTCGAAAATGTCCTCTTATAGGAAATGTCCTGCATGACTGTTTCTTTTTTTTTAAATGTTATATACCAATTTTAATCTATTTCATCATTTTTAATAATTGTATTACAAGCAGCGAATTCGTTTGGCATTGTTGGGGAAAATGAAACCTGGTTTTGCTGTTCTGTATGGGAATCAATTCATCATTAGAGTGGATCAGGCGGAGGAATCTCCTAGTTCACTCCTATAATGAGTACGCCTATTGACAGTTACAGTGCCTCAAGTGTTCAATATCCAAAGTGTATTCAGTTAAGGGGAAGAGCGTGTAGCGTTTCGACCAATGGACCTGGTACTACAACTCGTTTAAACCAAACAGTTCAACCTGTTTCGACCAAGGAAGTTTTTGCAAGGGGAACTCATTTCGATCAAGAAATGAAAATTGAAGTAAGTGCCTCTGTCGTGGTAGCCGTTTCTTTACAACAAGGGGTTGTAGTGTCAGGATCAATGATGATGCGTTATGTGCTGGGGGTGCAAATCTGTTGCAAATCTGACCGAACGTTTAAAAAGGTCCGCAGCGATTCTAAATAATTAATCATGTCTTGTGTTTCACGTCTGTGCGGATTTACCGATCCTGTCTTTGTGCTTCTTATTTTGAGGTTCGTTTCCTGTTGAATTCCCTCCTGGCGCCTGCTTTCACGGGTGAAACATAAAGTTGATTAGATAGTTCTATCTAGTGGGTTGAAACGAGGTTAGGAGCAGAGGGGCGCATGGGCCGAAACGAGTTTTTATATAATTTCTGTTTCGACCCACCCTTGGTCGAAAAAATGTGCCGAATGGGAATAGATATACATGATGAATTGATGTACATATCTCTAACAGGTTGGTCCATTCAGTGGAGCCCAATGCCGTTGTACCTACCTCTGCAAACACATATAAGAGTACGTACCTATATGAGTAAAACTTTCAAGGATCATTGTGGGGTTGATCCGAACCTGTAAACTAAATTTCGTAATTTTAGCACAACGCTAACTGGGCAAAGTGGCACGGACGGCGGACGGACGGATTTTCTTTCTAATTCGATTTTCTAAATCTACAGATACAGATTCTAGATGCGAGGGGTAGCACTGATGAAGTAAATAAGCGCATCTGAGGTCCGCTCAACCCCCACTTGGTCCATAGAAGGTGAAGTATACTTATTGGCTTCGCAAGCTGCAGAATAGCGAACCAGACTGAAGGATATAATAATTATCTGAACAGAAGATAATAAACCATTGAACAATTTGAAGAGTTTTCTTTAACGTTTTAAAGCACGAACTATAGCATGGGGAATGCCAAATTTAATGGGGAATGCCAAATTTAGAACGATGCCAGTTCATTAGTTTCTACTAGCCTTATTCCCCTTCTTTCTAAAACACTCTTTAAAATACAATATTGTAAGTCTGACAGCACCGGAAATAATTGCAGCAATAAGGTAAAATATCGTTCAAGTCGGAGCCAGATAGTCCTCTTCTGGGGAGGTTGAAGGACGATTAGTGTAGTTCGTAACAAAATCAGTGACGTCTCGTCAATATTTCAACTAAAATCCTGCCCGACCTTTATATTCATTCAATAATCCATGTCAAAATGTAATTTCCGAAACATGTACCCGAAAAAGCTGCTGATTGGGGTAAATTTTTATAATGTATGGGTGAAACTCGTCTGGTGAATACGCTGGAAGAAACCTATTCACAGGTGGTAACAAAAATCAACTCAGCTTGTGAAATGGCAATGCGACAATACAAACTTCATTTGTCGGAGTGCACGGGAGCAATTTGGTGGTCACCAAAGTACCAGAGAGCATTTGCTGCTGATTTTAAAAATTTACCGATTCGGTCTAAATACCGACGTATGAAAATTATGCAATTAAGCACAGATTGTTCCGAAAAGTTACTCCACAAGCCTAACAAGAGTTTTCGAAACAGTATTGCAGTTATTTGCCCAGATTTACTCCAGTCACCAAAATATATAAACGGTTGAAATGTTTCAAAAATCGGAAAAGTTCAGGTTCACTTCCATTGACAGCAGTGGAGTGGGTACATTATCTACTGGATATGTACCTACCGCATATTGTGCCAAGCGTGATCTGTTCCGATGTAATCAGTAACGATGCCTCCCCTCATTTTCTGACCAACCCTTCTAATGTAGATGAATTTCTAGTAGCACTGAGCAATCATACAAGTTGTTTCGGGTCCGAGGCAAATGTTCATGATATAGGGTGGACGTGATGGAATAAGGCCAGGGAGCGAGGGCTAGATACGAGATCGTAAATTGACGCATCCCATACTAATGCAATTCCCTGATGACTGTGAACGTTCTCTTTTATTACTATTCAATAACTTCTGGGCTGAAGGTACGTATACGGATGATTGAGCTAATTGTTTTAAAAAGGCTTTTGAACAGATGTGGAGAACAGAATGGAATAGTGGGTGGAATCTAACGGTATTATAAATTCTATACGAGCAAAATTAACGACATATTAAATTTTCCGGTATAATTTCGTAGCAAAACTGACGACAAGGTTTTCAACATACTAAACAAAACTTGTTTCTTCCAAACACTTCCTTGTGAGTTCCTTGTTTCAAATATGCTCTCCTCAGGGTTCTGAATCTTCTGGGGCTGATCAACTTGAGATGTATGTAAACTAATGAACTTTTCTATCAAGCCTAATGCAATCGTTAAGGCATCGGGGAGTGCAATCGCGTCAGGCCACTTGGTAAAATAATCAACCAAAACCAAAACAACCCTGTTTCCTCGATTGGTTTGGAGGAAAAGTGACAAAAGGTTCATTCCTATTCCATGAAAGTGATTTGTGTGCTATAAGGTTTGGTTATGTATGATTGATGGTACCTTAAATCGGATTTTTATCAAATGGCTTATATTGCCACTTATTCATTTATATTTTTTTCAAGTCGAAAAATGGTTTAAGTTTCTTGTGAACCTCTTGTAAGCAATATTTCAGCCACAAAAAGTTCATGATCTACTTATAAAGTTTATATCAGTTATCAGCACAGACTGTTTTAAGGGTTTAGGTTCTCTGTGAGACAGAAAGAAGCAGGTTTGAAAGGTGTGCCATCAGATCCTGCACCATGATGGTGATGGTGTGAGGTCGATGGGCATTGGGACATATTGGGGCGAATGTACTTGTAGTCCAAATACGGACCACGGGCCCGTTCGAGTGGCGTGTTGTTGTGAGAAGGTTGTTGTGAGCGTGTTATAGAAGGATGGGGACTGGAGAAGGGAGGCGGTAGTTGTTTAGTTAATGTATATTGGCGGAAGTGCTCAAGAACCGCAACATGTTTGTTACCAATCCGACCGATCGGGCTGCGGTTTCGGCGCCTCACCGCAACATCAACAAGGCCACTCTGCTTCCCCCTGAACCCCTTTGCACCCTTCACTTCGACCCGCCAAAGCCACCATTCCACCCGCCACAACGCTCTATCACTTCCGCTAACTACTCCACTCCTTAATGTTGCAAATTTTCAACAAAAAGCTTCTGTAACACAGGGTCCTCTGAAATTTACAAAATGTTTCAACATGCATATCGATATTAATCATGATTGGAGCGTAGAAGAGCCATTGGAAGTAAATTGGCCTTTCAACACCCACCTGGAAATTTGAAATTCGACATCTTAACAGGCCGAGGATGATCCTCGAAACTCAGAGTGGAGAGCTAGCTGCGACAAAAATACTCTGCAAATTCTTGACACAACGGTTTATTGTCTTCTTTGTGCAGATCACCCTTCTCTCTAGATCACTAAATTATAGATGTTATAATTTATGTTATTAATACATAGAAGGGACCTAAGAAGGGAACTTGAAGGAGTAGCATGATCAGCATGATCATCGACCCGTACGGCCGTAGGCGGATTTTGGTCTGTTATCATTGATAATGAACCTTTGTAATTGACCAAGAAAAAAATAAAATTACCCCCCTTCAAAATTTGATGAGTTACGTTTCAAGATACGTAGATTCCGAAAATCGAATAAAAAAAGTCCGTCCGTCCGTCCGCCGTCCGCAATCCGCGGTACTTTACCCAGTTAGCGTTGAGCAAAAATTACGAAAAGAATTTTTACGGATTCGGACCAGCCCCACAATGATCCTTGAACCTTTCATAACATTTGGTTAAGGGGAAGGGGTTCAAAACGAATTTTAAAATTTTGAAAATTTCATATCTCGAAAAGTGCAAAGTTTTTAGTTTATAGTTAGATAGAATTCATTTTTCAGAATTTCGTAAGACCGGGAGCCTTAAGATTCCTCCCGTGTTGTCAGTAGCTCGACGGATTTGAGCGCCTCACTAATCCCATCGGCTTAGAGCGACCTTAAGACTCCGCCCGGTCTATCAGTGGCCAGGTGAACCCGAATTTCCCGTACCTCCGTGTTTGTTTACCTCCCATGTTGCGGATCGGGTATCGCCTGGTGATGTCGTTCAGTATTGATACGGCAGTGCGATGGCTAATAATTAGTCTAATAATAACTTTTGTGGTCTTATATTTCTGCCCCGATCAGAAGTACCTCTAGCTTTTGAGGATTTGTTAAAAGAAAAACCGCAAGCGTCAGCGGGAGTCACAAAGTTTATAAACTATTTGAGGAAAAACTACATCAATACCTCGACATACCCACCAAATCTATGGGCAGAGCTTAGTGCTGTTGTGAATAAAACAACAAACTGCTGTGAGTCATCCAACCGACACCTAGGTGACAGTTTCAGCAAAAGCCATCCAGATATCTACACTTTCACGGATACGTTGTTGAAGTTCAAAAATGAAGTCTACATAAAACTGAACAGCAGGCACGCCACCCATAGATTCCACGATCCCCGAACTATAGCTCGAAAAACGGCTCTTCAAAACCAAATCCAATTGTATGTTGCTCAACAAATCTCGAGAGCCGAGCTAGTTACCAATCTATCGTCGTTTTATGCTGAAACTGTTGGACGAAATTAATCTGTTAATATATTTAGAAACGTTGGACGGAATTAATGTTTGAACCCGTAACCTTTGTTGACAAATTTCGTTAATAAATTGCCAAATATAATTTCCATATTTTACTAACTGCGTTTTCAACCTGCTTGTACAATGCACGAAGAAAGCTAGCTGATCCCTCATCGACGGGGTTGCGGAATAAAAACCTCCCCTAATCAACTGATTAGTACCATATAGATTAGTTGGACATATAGATCAAGTGGACGGGGTTGCGGAATAAAAACCTCCCCTAATCAACTGATTAGTACCATATAGATTAGTTGGACATATAGATCAAGTAGACGGGGTTGCGGAATAAACACATCCTCCAATCAACTGATTAGTACCATAATATGGTATTATATTATAGATTATATAATATATTATATTATATTATAGATTGTATCTATATTATAGATTAGTTGGACATATAGCTCAAGTGGACGGGGTTGCGGAATAAAAACATCCCCTAATCAACTGATTAGTACCATATAGATTAGTTGGACATATAGATCAAGTGGACGAAATTAATGTTTGAACCCGTAAGCTTTGTTGACAAATTTCGTTAATAAATTGCTAAATATCATTTCCATATTTTACTAACTTCGTTTTCCGTGCACAGGGGAGATGTTCTCGGGGAGAGGCGGAATCTTAAGGATACTCCAAACTGCCCGCAGGTAGTCGGGGGAGGAATCTTAAGGTTTCATTAAGCTGCTCTGATCCTTTAATTGCCCCACTGGGCGGAATCTTAAGCCTCCCGTAAGACCATCCGCAGCTCTGTACGACCAGCCGTTCATTCACAATGAGGGTTCAAAGTTCGAGAAAATCAAAATTCGTCAAGAAGAGTGAATCTTACGGCAGCCTGTTGGGTCTAGATTCTAATAGTACGTAGTTTTCAAATATCGATTTGATTAATAATAGGTAATTATTAATAATCATCAAGAATAATTCATAAACATTATTATTAACTAACAATACCTATTTGTTTAAACCAATTAAATTTGTATTTTGAGCTAGAAACGTGAAATTTTAAACATGGGTCCCAGATGGATGACAATGCAATATTCACTCGGTTTCTTGACTCTACTTCTACGTACAGGTGTATACAGGATGATTCATGAGAGTATGATTCATGGTTCATCAGAACGTAGCAGAAAGTGAACAATGTCGTTTGATCCCTCATATTAGTCGAAACTAGTCTCTGGAAAACTGGTACCTGAAAAATCCGAAGCGAAGTGTCAAGTGTTCTAAAAAAATCATTTCCGGTATTTTTTTGTCCTCTTTTATTTATTTGATCAAGAAAAACTCTGCAAATTTTTGACACAAAGGTTTATTATCTTCTTTGGGCAGATCACCCTACTCTAATTAACGAACTGATAGATAAAACTGTATCTCATCATCCAAATTATATTTTTTTTAAATATAGGTATTGCTTAAACAATTTACAGACGAGAAACCTTGTGAATATTGCATTGTCATCTTTCTGCGACCCATGTTTAAAATTTCAAGTCTCTAGCTCAACATCCAAGTTTTATTTGTTTGAACAAATAGGTATTGTTTAAACAATTTTACAGTCAGGAAACCAATTGAATACTGCATTGCCATCCATCTGCGACACATCATCAAAATTTAATTTGTTTGAACAAATAGGTATTGTTTAAAAAAGTTTAATGACAAGAATGACAAATTATTATTAGTTAGGTACTGTTAGTTATTAATAATGTTCATGAATTATTTTAAATAATGATTGATAATAATTATTATTTACTATGAATTTACTCGATATCTGAAAACCATGGGCTATTAGAATCTAGACCCGACGACATGCTGCCGCATGATTCACCCTCATGTTGACGAATTTTGATTTGCTCGAAGTTTGAACCCCCATTATGGACGAACGGCTGGTCGTACAAAGCTGCGAATAAAATCAAAAATATAAACCAAAATATAAAAAATATAAATCAAAAAAATAAACTCTATCTGGATATAAACTAAAAACTTTTTTGAGATGTGAAATTTTCAAAATCTTCAAAATTTGTTTGGAACCCCTTCCCCTCAACCGATTTTCATGAAAAAATTCAGGATCATTGTAAGGCTGGTTCGAACCCGTAAACAAAATTTCGTAATTTTTGCTTAACGCTAACTGGGCAACGTGCCGCGGACGGCGGACGGACGGATTTTTTATTCGATTTTCGGAATCTACGTATCTTGAAACGTAAACCCTCAAATGTTGAGGGGGATAATTTTTTTTTCTTAGTCGATTACAAAGGTTTATTATCAAAGAAAATAAACCAATGGTAGCATCTAAGGATATGGAAGCTCGAAATCCAGTAAACAGCCACTTTTTTGCTACACTAGTCCGATCATGCTCAAATTCTCATGGTATTCGTAGTAGTAAAAAAGTAGTCTGCTATAAATACAATCAATTAGTGTATTCGTTTATTTAATCTCTTTATTACGTGACCTACTGAACAACCAATTTCAGGTATATCAATTATTTGTATACGCACATGACCAACTAATTGTATATGTATACTAGGGATGAGTACAACATCAATGTTTGCACACCGATATTTTTTGCTCCTGAAACATCGATGTTCAAACAACATCGGAGAAGAAACATTGATTTTTCGACACATTGATGTTTTTCAGGAGAATAAAACGCCTTCAAATAATTTTGTTAGGCACATTGTTTCAACTGATTCAAATTTTAATGAAACGAATACGCAATAATTGCGTATTATTGCGCAATAATTATTATTCTAGAAATCAGACAGGCCAGTTAGAGGCCGGTTCCTCGGAGAGGCGCCCCCAAAGGAACTGACGTTGCCACCAATGGCACATGTTTGAAAATAACGTCGGAAATTGTAGGTTATGTACCCTCTATAAGCTTTTCAAAACCCCAAAGGGTCTTGTTGGATTCTTTCGTAGTATTTTTTCGTGCTACCACGTGTCTTCAAATTGTTTCCACATTGACGATACCTAACCGACCTTCTTTCTTTCCCTCTCATAAATTGTAGACAAATGTCACTTTTTGCAGGCATTCTACCCAAGTTAGTAGAAGTTATAGATTGAAAAGGACAAAGCATCTGGAAGCAACACGGAACATAAAACTAGACAATTAGGTACAAGAAACGCACCTGACCAAACACTGAGAGCAGTTGATTTTCTGGAACACGATTCGTTTCAGGTCAACAACGTCAATTTTTATCGAGCCTGTATAATTATTTTCGTTTGGTTATCTTCTATATAACTAAATTTAGAGACAATTTTCGTGTCCCTTGGATATTTTCGAGAAATTTCACTACAGTTATTTGTTTCGCTTGAAATGGAGTCAAAAAATTCCGATTTTGAATTTGGTGTCAGTCTGTTTGTCTGTCCTTCAATCACGCAAAAACGGCTCAATGGATCGAACCCTTCTCCCGTATTTAAATGTTTCCGCGATTGGGGGAGGACATAGGGGGGTTCACTCCCGGATCCGATGCATAGGGGTGGGGGTTTATAGGGATGCCGAAATAAATAAAAATAAAATTATCAAAAACGGCTCAATGGATCAAACCCATTTCCTGTATTGAGATGTTTCCTTTATCGGGGAAGGACATAGGAGGGTTCACTTTCGGATCCGATGTATAGGGGTGGGGGTTTATAGGGGAGCCAAAATATATGTAAGCTCATCATAACGGAGGCGAAATCTTGGTGGAATTCGATGTACGCTCAAAATTGACATGTCTAATCCTTCTGCTACGAATCCCTCAACCAACGGAGGAGATGGTTTACGACTCCACTGTGTGCTTGTGAGGACCTCCTCACTATGTGACGATATAACTGACAAAATCGGGCTATCTTGCAATCTCAACCTCCAGATATATCGTTCTGCTAACATCAATCGTCGGTGATTCAGAGGAGCTTCCCCCGTTTCGGCCATCAATAGGAGTAGACTCCAAAAATCCCATACACAATAGCAGGCATTTATATTGTAGTCGGGAAACGTATGCTACACGAGTATTATAGGCCTGACCGTAAAATATTGACCCATAATCGATTATAGCTCGGATAGTCGCACGGTAAAATATCAATGCAATCTCTGGGTCTGCTCCTCGCTGTATGTTGGTTATGGATTTTAGGACATTTATGTATTTTTCACATCTACAAATCAAATGTTCTATGTTTCCTCCATGTGAGGGTTTTATCCATCCATAAACCAAGAAACTTTACCTCATTTCTCACTTCTCCTCCAAACTGGATTGTTCGACCCAACGCCAACTTACGTTTCCTTGTAAAGGGCACTACACATGATTTGGTTGTTGATATGCTCAAACTCTTGTGCTTACACCATTTATTCAAGTTTTTGGTTAAAAAATCAAGAAGAGCAATGCCAACGTCTAGCTGGTCACACTCCACGAAGGCACAAACCTCGTCTGCGTACTGAATAAGCTGAACTCCATCTGGGACAATTTCATTTCATTTCTAAACTTTCATTTTCATAATGCGATCGCTGAAACACTGCGGAATCCCGGTAAATAAGAGATATTCGCGTAATTTATCCATTTGCACTCGATCATACGCTTGTGATATATCAAGGCATAGACACAATGTTATCTATTTATTGGACAGAGAGAGGTGCATGCTGGAAACTAATTTAAACATTCCATCATAGGTACAACGTGATCGTCGGAAACTATATTGAGAAAGTGGTAGTTTTTGATGGTGCTCCATGTACCATTCTTTCGAATGTTTTCAGAAAACAGGATGACAATGTGATTAGTCGAAATCAGTTGGCGATTTGCCCAGCTTTAGTAATGGTACGAGGACCACATCATTCCACGCATCAGGGAATTTTCCTTCATTCCACAAGGAGTTGTATATTCGTAACAAAATTATTTTACATTCAAGACTAAGATGACTTATTATTGGATAAGTAATGTTATCGATCCCAGGAGAAGTATTGGGCGAGGCTTTCATAGCTGCTTCAAGTTCCAACATAGAAAATTCGCTCAACATCCCATCGTTTGACGAACATTCAAGATATCGAACCTCGGGATTTCAAGTAGGAACGAAACTAGGCGCATAGTTATCCATTAGTTCTGATACCCATTCTCCCCTTTCCATTGGCCTAACATTATTAGTTGATTTGTTTTTCAGCATCTTGAGTTGTTTCCATATCTCTGCTATTGGAGTAGACTTTGTTAGCGTGGAGCAATATTTCACCCATGATTCACGCCGAGTTTTAGCTAAGGTTCTCTGAAAATTGTCGTTGATTTACAATTCAAAAGTAGTAGATGTAAGGTGACTATTGTACTGCTGGAAAGCCCTTCTACGTTCGTTTAAAGCAGTTTGGCAGCTATCGTTCCACCAATAAGCTTGGAGAGCTTTCATGATCGAGCCATCAAGCGAAAGAAACCATTGGACTTGTGCTGCGGGAATAGTGTAGTGGAAGTGAACCCCAGTGATCATGTCGCAAACAAGGGTTAGGTTTTGGTAAAAATCCAACCCTATACAGTGATTAATATATTATGAGATGAAATATTGTTTGATGAAAATGTATCAATTATTCAGTTGCAATAAATAAATCACAAAAAAATGTATTGTGAAAAGTTTTCTTGAATAAAAATTGAATTGAATTTATTCAATTGTAGGTGGTTGGACCAATTCGTCGTTTAACTGAAAAACCCAAGAAAACCACGTGGTACGTGCCAGATATAGTTACGGCTATTGAAGATACGTTGTAGTATGTTCCAGGAACTGTTTCACCGGTAGGTCGATTGACCTTAAAACTAGAGTTCCGGAACCCTCGTTCGGGAAATGTTTACATTTACTTGATAATGGTTTCACAGTTTCAGCTCGTTTACTTTCATACGTGTTTCAACATCATTTTTCAATATTTGCCACACTCACGTGAGCTTTGGGGTTTAAAGTTCGTAACGAGCCGTCCAAGAATAATTCTGATTAATAATTAATATTAATCGCGAAAGATGCTGGCCACTCGTGAATCACCTTTCATTAACAACTAGCAATGAAGAATGTTGTTGGCGTACGAAATGGAGGTTTTGTTGGCGACGTTGTTCAGAGGGCAGACCACTCGATGAACCATGAAATTCCAGGGAGGGAAATAAATTACGCATGGTGAGGCCGAGGGAGCATCAATCTGCGTGGTAGTTACGCTGAGGTTAACGAGCCGAGCTCTCGATGAAGGCTTTTCTCCCAAAATAACTTGGGAAAATCAAGCATCGCCCTTTAAAAGATAAGTTATTAATTAAAGGCGAAAAGGAACATTGTTAATTAATCTCCAAAGCTCACACATAATGGAACGAGAGGCAAGGTTTTCTCGGTGGGGTTTTCTTGGAGAACAACTTTCTGGGGGCGTCCTAAACGGGAGTAGCCAACCGCAGAAGTGCTGTCAGTCCCGAATAGTGCGCTCCCTTCACCAGTGTGATTGATTGCAATAAGTTTTCGAGGAGAAGAAAATGCATTAATTCACCGTTGGGAGGGGGGATACGCTTTTCTAAAGTGATTCCATTGAATGTTGGCTCGTCAGAGAAGGAGATATGCGTATCGTTCTTTTAAACTGTGGTTTTGAGGTGTTCAACCTCTTGTGTGTTCAAATGGAGCATTCGAAGTAATAAGGAGCAATTTAGTTATCTTTTTTAAAGTTATCTTCTCAAATATATAGTTGATAGGACACTATGGACTTTTAGGGCCTGTAGCACAACGTAAACGAAGGAGTTGACCTCGGTTCAAATCGCGGTTAACCGGAGATTGTTCGTCAGGTTGGGTTTCACCTC
The DNA here is from genome assembly GCA_963920205.1 of Stenodema calcarata. Classification (NCBI taxonomy): domain Eukaryota; kingdom Metazoa; phylum Arthropoda; class Insecta; order Hemiptera; family Miridae; genus Stenodema; species Stenodema calcarata. Next base: position 6,010,656 of record OY986048.1, read on the forward strand.
GGGGGTTCAACCCTAACCTCAGTTAAACGGGAGATCAGCGTGCGCTCCTGTATTTAAATGTTTCTGTGACCGGGAAAGGACATAGGGGGGTTCACTTCCGGATCCGATGCATAGGGGTGGGGGTTTATAGGGAAGCCGAAATATAAAAATCTTAAATTCTCCCTTCCCGTGAGACAGATGAATATTATTTTTGGTATTTAAGATTATAAGGGTTTGTAAAGGGACATGTAAGAGGTACAATCAGTAAAGCGACAGGTAAGGGTGGCAGATGGATCCATCCCGAGTTCTGCCCGTCAGTGCCGGGCCCGACAGCTAGTCAGTAATGAAAATTGGATAGGCTTCCAAAACTTTTCATTTCCTGTCATGAAAAATCTGGGTGATGCATTTTCATAATGCCCAAGTAAGTTATGTGATGGTGATGAAATGAAGTATCGTCATTCAAACTATTAAACAACTTTATTATCAAATAATAGGAACCAGATCGATAATTAGTAATTTCCGTCAACACCAGAATCTAGGTTCACTTCAGTAGGTACCTTTCAACTTTTCCGTTAACAGAGAGTTGTTTGTATTGAATTTTCTTCTTCGATTTTCAATTCGACACGAGCAGTGAAGATCGTTTCTCTCTTTCGCTTTGATTCCATTACGAGTCCAACTGTTGGACTCGTGCTGAAATCAAACGAAAGAGAGAACCAATCTGTTACACACACGGCTACTTTTTTTTTTTTTTCTTTTTTTTTTTTTTTTTATATAGGTGATTGATATATATTTGGCATATCAATAACATAACAGCTGAGCTGCAGCCCTTCAAGTTAATTTCCTATAATATTTTAGGCTGTTTGTTGAGTTTTTAGCTCAGTGGCTGTAACTCAGGAAAACACTCAATCACTACACTTGTCACATTGTAACATCACAAGATCAAGAGGTTTTGTTCTATCAAGACATTGCCGTTGTCTAGCTACTGGGCGGAAAAACTGAAACGGAGAGCTGGGCTTCTTGTTCAGCTGACACCCGCAATATAACCTTGTTATCACCTAATCGAATCATCGAACTATCGAATAATCGGAACTGCCTTCATAATCAAAGTTCAAACCGCGAATTAACAGCTGCTAGAACTTTGTTTTCATTGATCTTCGTTCAATGTGAACTAGAAAATCGTTCAACTTGGTGAAACCCAAATCTTTTCAAAGTAAGATCAATCCATCGGTTTCGTTGAACTAAGTTTCCAATTAACTGAGTTCATGGTTTATTGGTGAAACCGGCCAGTCGAGTATGAACATGTATGCAGGTAATTGGAAACTATCATCACGTTGCAGTGGTTTCAATTCTGGACTCAATGTCCTTGAAAGGAATTTTGAAAGGAAACTGATTAAAATCTTCGTCTGGGTCGAATGATTTTGGTTGGTTAATAGTTACTATTTTTGTAGTCCATCAGATCTGGGTTGCATATGAGATATTTCATTAGATCGCTACAACTTTGTTTGGTGCTAAAATCAGGTGTCCACTATTGAATTTTTAGATAGATAAATTCCAAGTAAGAAACATAATAATCTGGTAACTTTCAAGTTAGAAGGGAATCAATGAGATCAAATTCTTTTCCAAGATCTGTTGATGGAAGAGTTTAATTTCGTTCCTTTTTGAAGAGGTTCCTAATTGCCAACAGCTTTTCCTCGTTTCATCAACCCGCAGGCGAAAAAGACGGCGGTGACTCTTTCTTCACGTGACTTGAGGCAAATTAAAAGGACGGCAAGTATTCATGGGTTGCCAGTGACAGGTTGCGGAAGCTCTGGCGGTATACGAGGGGGCCACTTATCCCCAGTTTCCCACACCTTGTTGGGTACATTTTTTCAAAGGCCACCACTAGTGAGATGGATCTCTGCCTCGCATGATTTCGCCTTTATTTTCCTTCGTTCGCCGTTAAGATGTGAGTTACAGCCGGTTATTTGAAGGGTCGGGTGGGTAAATGTACCTACAGTTTTTCTCGCTGGAAAGAGCCATGATCAAAAAGTGAGGGTAGTGAATGCGGAGGGTTGAATGAGCTTGACGAGGTTTTTCCTCAGGCAGCATCATCGTTGGAATATTTGATGCAACAAACCACAGGGTTTTGTTTTCTTTAGTTTCAATTTCTTCTGTTCCAATACACCGATACACCTTTATGGATTTTGGCATGCCAAATTGAAGTTATAATGTTACTGCCGCGACGCGACCGACGCGACGTTCAAATCAGCCGAGGAGACTCAGGAAGGGGACTTCCTGAGAGGACCCTCCACCGATCCATCAGTATAAACGTGCTACCATTCCGTTGATGGATATCTTGAGTGGATGGTTTCCAGAGCAGCTGCTCGGAGCTCCTGTGGGATTGCACAGTTTTCCGTAACCTCAATCCCTCAAAAAACTGGCCTCCGTTGTAAAAACTGGCCTGCCAAAAAATCTTCTCAGGCGCAAAAAGGATTGATATACATTTTGCCCGCCAGCCACGTTTATAGAATGCTCAGTGCTTCTCACCTCGCTGTTGAGTGTGCATATAGATACCTGAACCTCCTACCCTTAACCACTTCCACCAATGTTTTCCTGTTCCCTGTCTTCTTCCCACTACCCCCTTTCACCCTCCTCTGTTTCCTCTGTTTCCTCTGTTGCACCTGCAGGAGCTTTTCGCTTCATTCAATGCTGTTGGCGGGAGCGTTTGTTTTTTGTTGGATATCACATATTTTTGCATTGGTACAGTGATACTTATTTAATATGATGGCGGTTCAATATGATGATGGTTCTAAATATTCAAAAAATTAAAAAAAGATTTTGAATTCATCAAAAAATTTGAATTTGTTTTTGAAAATTTGTTGAATTTTTCCTTGGGAATTATGCAAATTTTTGTCGTTGAGAATCATTATAATTGGTGTGGAAGAGATTTATAGAAAGTTTGCAGAACGTATAACCCTTGATTTTCGACGATAAATCGTTGGCATAACTCTAGAACCGTTGGGAAAAGTGACCATGTGTGTTACACTCATTCGATAGCCCATTAAATATCCTATCAATCCTTAAATAGGCGCAACTCTCCGACAATTTTTCTGACCACCGTTCAACTTTGATGTTTTCGGAAATTAGTAGATGTACGTATTTTTTGGCTGTGGGTTGGTCAAATGGATTGAGATTTGATTCAAAATTATTGATCATATACTAGACATCCTAACGGGCATTTTAGGACCAACCGCACCACTTTCGATTAATTTTTAAGGCAGTTACCGTTGAAAATAGGAAACCCATCATAACTCCTTTGTTTTCCTTCTACGAAAGAACACGAAAAACGTGGTTAAAAATAGCGATTTTTAAACTGTTATACCCCAGACACCTGATGGTCCTGAGAGTTGAAATTTGATTTACGTCCTCCGGGGCACTTGGAGAGGTGTACAAAAAATCAACTCCCGAGACAACCAGGGGGCCGAGCTACGGGGGAGTAGGGGTGAAAAACCCAACTTGTTCCGTCGCGTAATCAGTGTCTCAGTCGCCTGTTTGATCGTCATTACGAAAAATCCGTTCATTTATGTCTCGAATTTCATTGTTAGCAAATTCTGAGGGGGAGGCTGAATCGCTCCAGCCTGCCTCGGCCTTCTTGGCTGCGGACCCAGATCGCTTGCCCACGTTAGCCTGTTGTCAAGCTTCTAACCAAACGCGAAATGGTTTGGGTGGAGAAAATATCTGGTGTGTAGTTACTTTTCTGAGCAATTATTTCTATTTCGATGCCCGTAGCCTATACATCCAGCAGTCTTAACGATTGACTGAGACAGCCTTCTAGTTCAGAATTATAGGTATCCCTCAACGATGTAGAAATAAATATACATACCTGTTATCACAGTGGCTTTTTTATTCCCTCCTAACTATGGAAACACCAAATTTTAGTGATATTTGAAATCCTTCGAAGGCCTGATCACAGAGCCGTATTCCAGAATAGGCGTGATAAGCTTTTTGGGTGTAATCTGTGATGTTCCTTCGGCGTTTTTCAATAACAAACTCATCACATGTGTAACGAAAAAATCTGAAGAGTTGACAGAGACACGAGAGGACATTTTGCACGAAAGAACCAGTGGATAAATAGCACATTCACTTTATTCTTCTTTTCTTCCTCATTCATCAAGTTTTCAGGTCACCTCCAATGATTGGACAAATGGGGTCAAAACGTCGATGAGGGAGAAAAGCTTGCTATCGTCTCTTGAAATGTAAAAGGAAGTTGTTGAAAAAAAGAGGTGGGTAATTTGAAATCGTTGAAGTCATCTTCGTTTTCAGCGCACCAAAACACAATAAGTTCAGTTGGTTGGTATTCTGCAAAAAGTGTTTGAAGGCATGCATGTGTCCAGATTGTCTGGAGTAAGGGACATCCCTTCCCTCAAACAATGGAGGCCCTCCCAACTTGGAAACGTCTGTCAAAAAATGGTCCGTAGGTATCGACCTGTGAGTTGATGTTTTTCTTTTTTTTTCGTTTGCCCAGGGACCCCAGACGTGGGGAGAATCGGATGGCGGGACCCAGCGGGGCAGTGAAATAGCTATTGGTGCGGGGTGAGGGGGATGGAAGGACCGCTGTCAAATATGGCAGTGTTATGGGAACGGCCGAATGAAGAGAATAAATCATGCGGCCCTCCACGCCCTACAACCTCATCATCCAGGGCCTGCAGGGTTCCTTACAGAGGTCCTGACGGGGATGGGGGTGCGGGGTCGAGAGAGGGTTGATGCTCTCCCATCACTCTCACCCTATCCCTCTCCTTTTGGGTTTTTCTTTTTTTTCTTCTTCTATTTTCTACCCCTACCGTGAGCGCACCTGGAGGCGGTGAGGCGGAATGAGACGGACGGATCCTGCCAATACAATGGTTGACTGCCCATCCTCGACAGACCTTCCACTTCGGTAACAGTCTTTTCTTCCCATTTTTCCCCATACGTTACCTACTACGGATGTAAACATACCTGACACTCAACCAATTCTCCGGTAATCCCTTGGAACATTCCAGCATTCGTTCTCCCTTCCTTCCAATGACAAAACTAGCTTGAGCGCTCGCTTCTGTCGGTTATCCAACTGGGAGTATACATCACTGGATATATAGTCTAAAGAGATTGTAGTTTCCAAGAGCTTAGCTTCAATGCCGCTTCAGTATCATGGTGTCTTTCAATCGATCAATTGACTCAATTGTGGTGTAAATCCGGTATGTATTGTACTATTAATTGTTAGTGAATTGGATACTACCTATGATACTGTTTACATCACATAGGGAGAGTTGAATTCGTAGATTTAAAACGAGTTTAGTTATCTCTATAGAAGTATCAAATCGTTACATGAAATTATTCACAGTGTTTTGTAGTGTAATACTTTCAAACGTAAGGATTTAAACAGTGTTTTTCTGCTACCAGGAAGGTTCTATTAAGGAAAAACCTTGCCTTAATAACTTGGGGAAATGTAAATTGAGAAATAATTATAAACTGAGGAGAAATGGTGAAATAGAAAAAGAGTTCTTGGGAGAAATAAAATAAATGTAGAAAAAACCGAACAATCTGAGGTTCAACTGGTTCTCCCAATTGAAAGATCTTGCCCGGGATTGTACAGGAAAGGACACGGACATTCCGTCCGAGTTGAGAGCCTTAACTATCTCTGTGCCAGTAATCCTGGACACAGCCAGAGCTGCCCTCTTGGATCGTGACCTAACCAGCCTTGCAGCAACTCACTTTAGCGACGCCTATACTCACCTTTTCTCCCCACGCCCTGGATGTCAGGATTATCTCCTCCTCGACGCACCAATTGCCTACAAACGGCTACTAGCCCAAATAAGACTGATGGGATCATACAATGCGGTCCTTAAATTTGGAAAGAAGAGCCTCAAGATCAACCCAAAAGAGACCTGTGAGGACTGCATGCTTGTGACCAACCAGACGCTCTACCACGTGCTCATTGAGTGTCCGCTGTACGCATATTCAAGAAGCGCCATATGCCCTTACCTTCTCTACCCCGAAATTGCCATCCCCATCATCCGATCCCCCAGTTTGAAAGATCTCGAACGGCTCCATCAATTTATAGGCTCAATCATTAAAACACGCAATCTATGTCTGCTCGACTGATCCACCAAGTAATTGCGTCAACAATAAACACAATAAAACAGAATGAACAATAAACAATAACATTAAATGACCAACAATGTAAACATGTGAATGATATATATATATCAACGGTGCAGCAAAACTTAAGTGAAATATGTATAAGCATAACGTAGTATTATGTATTATACCACACTCCACATATATCGATGTTGATTAAAACTGTTTAAAATTAATTTTTAGTCCACAGAAATGATTTCATTTACTATACTTTCTATACTAGCACTTTCTTTTGTTACGATACTTGCATTTTTCACCTTATTTTGTAGGAGCAAAAAGTATGTAATTTACTGTTTGTAACCCACCCTTATGTCAGAAAATGACAAATAAAGGTTATTTTGAACTTGAACTTTTTAAAATAAATGTAATGACGAAAAAGAATCCGACATACGGAAAACGGAAAAAATGTTGCAAGAAACGAAACTCACCAACTTCGAAAATAGGAAACTGAACTAGGCCACAACCGAACTGATCAAATTAAAAAGTCTTCTATAAAAATGACACCACCGTGTGGAGAACGATTGTTTATGAAGAACCGTCGGATCGGACCCGGACAACCTTTCTCATTAGAGCAACAAACGAGACTGTCCTAGGACCATCTAGCTCCGGTCTGCCCCTGATCCGACCCGTCCAAACGGCTCCAATCGCCACATAAATAAACAAAGTTTAAATATATGACGACTGTAGCCAGACAAGCTCAATCCTCCACACGAGGGCGATCGGAAGCCTGACCACAGGAAAATATTCCCCTCTATGGGGTTTTAGCCCGACTAAGGGAAAACCGTTATAACGCTTTTCCTCAACTCGGGCTAAAAGCCCATATTTGTATATGAGCCTAATTAGGCACATGTCACAACACGATGCACTGGATTGATGTACTACCCTTCGTCAGCTGCAGAACTCGTCTACGGTACAACCCTCAGACTCACAGGGGAGTTCTTCGAGGCACGCTTTAGCACACAACCAGCACACGAGTTCGTCAACAACATCCGGCAAGCGTTGGGGGCCCTGAAGGCACAACCCGTTCACAGGCACGGCCAGCGGGCAGTTTTTGTACATCCGGCACTACAAACGGCCACGCATGTTTTCCTATGTCACGACGGGATGAGGAAATCACTGCAACCTCCCTACGACGGTACATTTGCAGTGGTATCCCGAAATGACAAGACTTTTGTTATTAGGAAAAAGGGGAGAGAAGAGTCCGTCACAATCGACCGGCTCAAGCCAGCAATCTTAGACCGAGAAGTTACAGAACCGCTGATGAGCACCCCCATTACCCTCAAGGCAACGTTACCCGGAACTGGAGTACCACAGTCTGACGACATCGGTAACGCCCACGCCACAGCCGCCTTGTCTCACCACCCCGTCACAACCTTCGGATGGTCAGAAACGCACAAGATCCGGTAGAGTCGTCCATTTCCCAATCAAATATGCCGATTTCATAGTAAACCACTGAGGAGGGGAGTCCTGTAGCGTCTTATAGCGACACTACAACCACATGTTGATTTTTCAACTTCCTTGTTTATTTTCATCCAGCAATGCAATTGCAAATTCATTAATTAAAAAGTGATCTTTGCGTTCAACTCGTCCTCTTCATTATTCCTGCTCTAAGCTTCCGGTTTTACATCCCTAAACATTTGATTAAATAGTGGTGGTTTTTGCTTGATATGCCTTTTATTTGTTATCATTTTTATCAAGGCTCTCTGAATCATCGGTTCTAGCGCGGCGAAGTAGGTATGCACCGCCCCAAACCAGCAGGCCAAAGAGGAGCAAAATACTCTTTTCCCCACCCTTGAAAATATATTTATAAGTTTGTTTAGACTATGATGAGTTAATTTTGAATCTTATCTTTCTGCTTTCCGTCAATAATCCAGTATTTAAATGTCTTCCCCATTATCCCCCGATCTCTCAAAATCATTTCATTGGGCTTCAACGGTGTTCGGCACTAAATCGGTCTGACCTGTCAACTTCTATCTTACCAGTGCCTCCCACTCAGATGGAAACTCTCCCTACTGGTTACTCTTGAGTAGAGTTCGGGAAGACTGACAGTGGAGGAGGCGGTACTACCACTTGGCCACCGTTCGTTACCCTGCATCTTACGATTTTATCAGAGACACTTGTGAATGTCTTCCCTTCTCTCATGGTCGCAGCCGTCCAAAAAGAAAGATATCGAGTTGGAATGGTGTTCGATTACCTAACAATTGCACCTACCCACCTGTTTTCGCTTTCACCTCATTCTCTTACCCGTTGAGATTAAAGAGAGTGATAAAAATCGGTGGAACCCCGTTCTATTCGGTAAAAGCTGCCACCCTAGAAAATATCCTCTTGGATCATGCAATGGGCATCAAAACGAGTTCAGTCGAGAAGAATTGAACCTACTGTTGTTGCCCACATGATAAATTGAAAAACTGAACGTAATGTCAAAGGTTGTCTGTTAGCGGTATGGAATTTGCGTTCTTTTGTTTCATTTGCCCTTTTTCGTGAAATATTGGTCCAAGTATTGAAATGCAATTCCATTACCAAACCCTCACATGTCAAGAATACAATTTCTCAATAGCAGATTGAAATAGTAACCATGTAATCGAATAGGTACGAAATGTAGTGAACCCCTGAACCAGCTGCTCGATGGGGGGATTTTCGTTATATTTAAGGGCACCGAACTATAACAATTAGTCTAATTTGGTCGTATTTCACGACTTATGACCTAATCTCTGGTACATTCGACATTAGAATTATGTATGTCTACTCGTTCCACAACGTCGGATAACCGTAGGACGGAATGATGAGGTCCTCACGAAGTCTGATATCTGCAACTGTGGTATGGCTTCGCGACTTCAGATATCAGTGATACATAACAATGACGAGGTGTAAAAAAGATTCCATTACAAGAGTAATTCCTCGCTCTTCTATCTTTGAAAATGAGTTTTCCAATAACGGTGTTCAGTTTGCTATGAAAAGGAAGACATTTTCCTCAATAATTGATAGTTGATTTACTAATTATTAGTAAATCAACATGTACTGATTGATGGTCATTCCTTGTTAGCGGAAGCCCCAACTGCGACATGTGAGGGTCATTTAAAAGCACCGAAATGCACCGAGGTGATTAGGGAATGACTCTATTCTGACCTGCTGTCGGGCGGCGACGCGTCGTGTGTACAACCAGAACATCATTTCCCAAATTAGTCGTGATTTGGTAGAGTCGCATTTCCCGACGTCACACCGACCTATTTGTGCTGCTATTGTTAGTTGAATGTTTCATAATTCCAGATTTCATTCGATTCATGTGAAATAGGTCCAAGATGAGATGAAGGGTGGGGAGCGGGGCTGAGGCAAACGCCAGAAGGCGCATGTACTGAATAATAACGATATGCGAGTGATCCCATTCCAGATTTCGATATAACATCCTCTGATCCCTATTGCCCAGTTAGAGAATACCAAATGTGGTCAGTTATTGGAAGGACTGCCTACTCCCCCTTTCACCCTCTGCAATCCACCAAAATAGGGGTCTGGATGGAGTCTTATGTAATTGGGGTTATTCCACTTGGCTATTAGAGATTGACAAAATTTATTCGATCGGTAACCGTTCTTCCAGAATGCCAAGTTAGGCGAATGCTTGAACTTATACACGCGTTGAATGCACACTCATACACATACGTACACTCAAGGGGTTGATTGATCAGTGACTTGGGAATTTGAGCTGCACAGTATTCTATAAAATTATCCCGTATCTATCACCGTCCACCTCATAGGGAAAAGAGCTTGGCAAAACGAGCACCATTCAAAGTGAGAACCCGTGGAAGAAAAAAAAGTATACCTATTTCTTTCCAAATTGAACTAATTTAGTTTGCGGTCTGGTAATCTTGCGACGTCCGTGTCTTCATTTGAACGTTGCTTTGAATTTGTTCTCACATCATCATTCTCTACCAAAAGTTACGACTCGTAGTTTTCTCGGGTCTTGTTATCACACTAAGAAACAAGATGATAATTGGAACTAGTATAGTACACCTCACTCGGCGCAAGCGATAGTACCTACATCTCTAGATAGTCAGTCCTACAGTTTTTGTGACTCGCCATTCCTATTTTTTGCTAGAAAGTCATTTAGAAGTCCGTTAGATACAAGAAAATGAATTTAAACATTTTTCCATTAACAATACGGAATAACGAAACCAATAATAGGGAGAGAATGCTCCGCAGGATCTGTTATTGATTCGAAACAGTGTCCAGCTCCTGAAGTTTTAGCGGGAGAGCGAACTGCAGCGTTCCTGGTACTCCGTTCATTGATCCCAACTAATTACATTTATCATGGTACAGGTAACGATCTGAGATATTTACTCTGCATATTCTACAAACGATTAGATATTTAGCCTGCTCGATTTCTAAAACAATGGTTCTACATTAGTCTTCCAGTAGGAAATGTGTTGGCAAATTCCATGGTTGTATGTCCCAGATGATCGGTCATATTCCGGTATGCATCCCTGGATGATCATAAGCATCCATCTTTTGGACAGATGCTATTTTTATACCGCGTTCAGCCATCATCTCTAGGACAGCTATTGGAGACGTTTTAATATTCAATGTTATATGTTTCTGTTTCATTTAATCGGATAGCCTAACCAGGTTGCGAGATGTTGATGATAATGGGCGCACTGAAAGTGAAATTTCTGCTCGTACAATCCGGACGGTAGATAAGGTCGCTATATTATTACAACGGAGGTTAACCCTGGGGTGGTGTAGGTCGCTCTACGACGATTATGCAAACCGAAATTACTTCGGCGTCATGCATGTGCATGCTAGATACCTACATGAATACCACCTACATCTCACCTGTTAGATATTCAGTGGTACGTTGCGATTGCATTTCAACGGGAGAATTACGCGGCAAATTCTTCCGCGACGGTTTATTATGTTTTAGATGACCTTTATGTTTGGATCACTATTCTGAGTGCAATATCCTTGTGAAGCTCATTCCTACACGGAAAACCTGGTGGTGTAAAGAGGTAATGCTGTGCCAAATCTACCAGTAGGCTTGGGTTTTTGACCTACTGGAAGCTCGTAAGCAGAGTGAGGTATAATCTAGGAATATTTCTCGTCAAACGAGCTTTTCATAGTTCATAGGAAATGTTTTCCAAGCTATCCCATAGTTCGCCGCAACAGCAAACGCTTTTTTAAAAATATTTATTTACTTTAATTTTTTTGGTACGGTTCAGTCCTCGTAGTAAAACCACCCTGAATAGTGAACCATTACACATCTACTTTTGTAGGAACACGAAGAGATTCTTCGAGCAGGAAATTCAATCTTGTAGCGCTCAGAATGACCGTTTGCTATAATATATTATAATATAATCATATTATAATATATTATAATCATTGTGATATGTTTACTATCATGCCGGTGAACGATGGTGATCAACTCGGGAACGACGGCTGGTCGCATAGCGTCTCGGGAAAACACATCCGATGTTGTAGGAATATAACTAACGTTGATGCTATATTTCAAATAGATCCAATGTTCAAAATTTGAACATTGGATCCAATTGAAATATACGATCAACGCTGTATTTAATGTTCATCATACCAACCAGCATCACTAGATGTCTGGCTACTTCGTATACTGATACTTATGGGAGCTATACAGAAATAATGAACCTCTGTGGAATGATTTGCAGCGTTTTGAGTGTACAAAGATTCATCACATGAAGTAATCATGTGAATGGGAAAGAACTTGAAGATCGGTAATGGAGCAGTCGTCTATAGGGGGTAGGCTTAATGGAGCTATCGAGGAAGACTGTAAAAATGGTATTATACTTCAGAACAAAGATGGATGAATCCCGAAGCTCAACGAAAGCCGACTCATCCTATTTTCTGATCGCTTTTCATCGTTCTTCCCTTGTAGAACTGAACCTTAGTTAAGTACATCATTAATTACGGAGGCTGAGTTAGATACCTGGGCGTGAGGACCTTCGCTAAGCTGCTTGATTACTGGGCTTATTTCTCGTCAAGGATAATATCTTTCACCAGGTCTGTTCACTTATGCGCTTGTTTTGGATGTAGCAGGAAGCGAACAGGATGAATGCACCAGCTAGTTTTTAGCACTCCGTTGCATTTTCTCGAGTGTTCGGGTTGAGTTTTTGGCCATGAAACCCTTGTTAGTATTCGTACTCTCAGCGGCTCCCCTAACTGCCCCGAAGTGCGTTGAGAATTCCCCGAAAGCCACATTTGTCAAGTTCAATGTAAAAATTTGACAAGCCAGCCGTGCTTCTTGCAGTATTTGGTAAGCAGCATGATCATCCACTTCCATTTTCTATTCATTGATTGTATCGTACCTATCTAAGTGTTGCTGGCTGTATGAGAGTCAGTAAGTGATATTAACTCACACAGCCAACATTGTTTTTATCGGGCAAATGGTGCCCGAATGTTGCTCAAAAATTCCTGTTGGTTTTCTCCACACAATAATAATGACGAGTATTCAATCGCTGAAAGTAGGAAAAAGGAAATCAATATGTACTTACCTATTATCAATCGGATGTACAATAATTGGTGAAGCATTTTCTTTGAATATATATTTTTTCTTCACTGTTCCATTCGTCGAAAGCGCATTTGCCGATTTTTAGGGTTCTTGAATAGTCTCCACACTAAACTCATGCGTGGGGCGGCGTGCTAGCCAACCAGCACTATGGCAGAGCCAAAGAAGGAGAATTAGAATAACTTTCAGCCCCACAGCGTCTAAAAGTAAATATTCCACATGTGATTGAAACCCCAGCGTTAAATTTCACACATTTCTAGAAACGTGAACCCTACAAAACGCTATATGTATATGGTAGTATTGTATTGTACTATATTGTTATTGTTATTGTTGCTGTGAACAATATTCAATATTGCACATGATGTAGCGTGAGTGTGGTGTTCTACGGCTGGCGGTTGCTACAACCAAAGCTGTATGGGCGGATGAATTGTTTAAAAAAAGAAAGAAAGAAATAAAAAACGCTTTTTCTATCTATCTATCTATCTGAAAATTCAATAAAACGTCCTGTCAAGTAAACTGCTAAGTACGTGAAAAAGTTGTTCATTGTTAATATAACCAAAGAGCTGACTGAACTTCAGAAGAGATGATATGCAAACTTACATGATCCGCTCCGTGCGAATGCAGTAAACGAACATCATTTACACATTTTGCACAATACAGATAGGTATATTCATAAGTACAATTAAATTCGAAGGAATAATTGGTTTTAAGTAAATGGTATTCATTAAAGAACATGATGTCCATGAAGTAACAAACACGATTCTTCATCTTCAACGTGCTCCAGTTTGAGAGCGGAATGAGATATAGCAATTCTGACTTCCCCATATTATTCAGCGTGTAAAAACCTTAAAAATGAGGTGTCACTTCATTTTTGGAATTCATGGGTGACCCCCCCCCCCACCCCACCCAACATACCCAAAACAGTCAGAATTGCGATAACGCATTCCGTCATCAGATTAGAGTAGATTAACCATGGAGAAAGTATTCTTCATCTTCAAAGTACTCAAGTTTGCGAACGAAATTAGCTGTCGCAATTCTGACTTTACGATCGTATTCAGCGTGTAAAAACCTTTAAAATGAGGTGTCACTTGAGGTGAAAAGTACATTGTCTCCTTCATAAAGAATACAGCGCAGATGTTCCCCTTAGTAAAATACTCGCTTGTATCAAGGTGTAGCTGTTTTCCTTCGGGAAGTACTTGCTCCTTCCCATACAGTGTAACGGGAGGACTTGCTCCGGCATTGTGATGTAGCGATTTTTTCCTTCAGAACAAGTACTCGCTCCTGTATGAAGGTTTAGCTGTTTTCCCTACAGAAATTTCATGTTCTCATACAGGGATAGGTATACAGTGCAGATGTGTCCCTTGGGGAGGTACTTGCTCTTGTATGAAGGCGTAGCTGTTTTCCCTCGGGAAGTTCTTGCTCCTTTTCATACAATGTAGCGTTTTTACCTAAGGGTTGTGCAGCTTTTGTTTCGTTCAGAAAAATACTCGCTCCCACAACCTGTATGGTGTAGCTGTTTTTCCTTCAGGAAGCAAAGCCCTAAAAATAAAAATTCCTTTTTCATAAGACTACCCCAAATTGTAAGTGCAGAAAGTTGACCATAATGGGGTATAAGCAATGAGCTGACATCATGATTTCACTTTTCCGACTACTCATGCACGTTTAGGTGCTTCAAGTTCAAGTTCTTCACCTTATGTTTAACCCGTTGCGTCACACCCTCAATCTTTCTTTCAGGATCATACCTGCGTCCACCAGTCGCATACCGTCATTTTCCCTCATTTTTCACTCAAAAAATCGTTCATTTTACCCCTATTTTGTAATTATTCGGTCCATATTTTTCAGTGAAGAGGCTCGAAATAAGTGGAGGAACTGTTGTTATAATTAAATATTTCAGAATCTGAGTGGTAATTAGTTACATTGGTACTTAGTACACAATGTGTAATAACTACCTACGTAACTAAATAAACCCGTATCCGCTAATGATCATGCAAAAATACTTCCAAAATTATCATTTCCACGAGGGATGTCCATCCTACAAGAAAACAAACAATTAATAAAAAAAAGTAATGCGGATCACAACATGCGACTGATGGACTCACTATGTTGTAGTACAAGGGTTACTGACAATTTTAGAGGCGGGTAGCACCAAATGCTGTACTCTCCAGGCATTTAAGAGTGACGGCAGATGCAGACGGCAGATGCATTCGAGCTCAGGTGCTACCAACTGTGGTCAACTGAATATCCCGTATGCGACTGGTGGACTCAGGTGTGAGGCAACGGGTTAAGAATATCAATGTAAATAGGAGTAACAGAGCTAGATGCTTGTGCGCCATTCTGAAAACGCAACGTTATGTCCATAACCTTGATTATATTTCAGTGATTGCGGTGGTTTGTTTGGTTTGTAAAAGGGACCGCGTCGCATTCCGACCAGAGAAAAATAATCTTTCCCGCTCAATGCTCTAACTTGAAGCACCCACAAATTTTCAATCATATTGGTATTTAGTGGTTGTGTAGTTTACCATGAGATCATCTTAATGAATATTGTCGAGGTCTTGTTACGGATGCAACTCTGCTAAGCGGAAGCTCTCGTTTTTCTTCAACGCGCGTACCCCTACTGGGATAGACGTCCATGTAATTGTGAAATTCATAGGCGTGATATCTTGAGAAAATAGAGGTTATCAAGTGTCGTAAGTAAATTCAAATCTTCGCGTCTCGTTGTAGAGTTATTTACGGAACGACAAACGACATGAGTTCATTAGCGACAGGCGGAGCCACAGCGGTAATTCACATTCGCACATCCCTATTTGTAATTCTAATTAACACAACAAATCTTATGATATTAACAAGGAACGTACACTGTAATGAACGCTAATCTGCATGCTGAAGCCGGAGTATCGCTCGTAGAATGTGGAGAAATACCTCACCCGCCCACTCTATCACTCTCTCCCATTCCCTCGCCATCCACTCACTTGAGTTATTACTGGGAGAGGGTTGTAGGAAGAGCCACGTGTCCTAGATCGTCTCTTGACTCTCGTAGCTGAGGGTAAAGTGGATAAATCAAAATCATTTTTGCCTCTCTTTGATTGGCATGAAACGCCTGTCTTTAGCTTTACCTTGATGAGTTAACCTGATGATAACCATTTCACTTTTCAAGGTACTCCTTATGGTTCATTATAGTATATACACCAGGTTCTGAGGGATAAGAGGCCTTCTTTGGTGGCAGTAGTTACTACATGGTTGCATGACGGTCCGAATCTAGATATCGAGGGTGTAATCTGTCTGCTTGCTTTTTCTTCGTACCTAATCTGCATAAGTTCTTGCTCCAGACGCCCAGAGGTGATTGAACACTTTGATGCTTAGAAAACTACATGCAGGGATTTATCAAATTCTTAGAAATCAAGATGCTGTTCTTCTCAGATGCTAAATACTGTTTTGGTGAAAGGTAAATCTAACATCCCATTCGGAAGGAAACTGAGCGCTTGCGAAATTTAAGAGTTGAATAAAGTTGGATTCTTTTCTTGCCACTCGCATGGCTCAGTAAAAGTTGGTAGAGAACCATTATTTTCACCCCTTTTTATGGACCTGAAGTGGACCTTTTAAATTTAACGGTATTGATAAATCGCCGATCGTATGCTCAATTTCAATAACGCCCATTTAGACTCTTCAACCAAGTTATCTGGCTGCGCATAACAAAATCCCAAACATTGCTTACATTATAGTTTGCAGGCTATGATCGTAATTTCATTTCTCTTTCGGATTTGTGAAGAATATCAATCTGGATTTAATTATTGTCCCTTTTATCGCAATATTTTCTCGCTCATAGTATGTGAGAAACGTTTCCGAATGGATCCGGACGGTGATGTATGAATATGTGAGTGGCGGGCCAGTTTGAACCATTTGCACGTGGTGCTGTCCCAGGCCGCTGCATAGCGCAGCACTCTACGGACCGACATTACAGAAGCGAAATGGGCTCGGGTGCCGGCCAAAGGCCGGTTGCAACATCTGGTTGCGGTTGTTTCACAGATTTTTTCACAATCGTAAACAGATGCGGTGGAAAAACTCCGGGGACGTAGACCTGAGAGAGGACACTTCGATTTGGAACGGACTAAGAGGCGGACAGACGGAAGTGCTCGAAGTTTCGGTCATATATTGGATTTTTGAGACAAGTGGTTGTAAAGTTAATCGGGCGAAGCGCCGGGTGCTATCAAGTTCGTAATTCGGAAATATTCGGTTCGCAGTGCGACTCGGAAAAGTATAGACGTTCCCTAGGGATTTGGACCCAAAAGACTGTGAGTAATACCTATCTTATATCTATCAATATATATCTATCAATATATATCTATCAATATATATCTATCAATATATATCTATCAATAGGGTGCTACACTTATTTGGTGAAAGTACACGTAGGTTTAGCGTAGGAATTACCAGAACACTAAGTGGCTAGGCAACGTCGATTATGTAGAATTTAGAACCTATTTGGGCGATTCGTAAATAGATATCCCCGTAGTAGTAAATATAACTTGATTCGGTCTATTCTGGCTGTTTCTATAGATTGCACCACCCTTCCTCTTCCCCAGCGTATAACTAGGAGGGAGCCTTTCACAATGAGAAAAACAGAAGAAAAATCCGTCGCACTTGAAGAGTGTTATTGTTAGCTTGGGAGACGAAGATAGAAGGGTCCTCAGACTTCGAGTGCGATCCGGTACAATTCTGAATTCCAATACGAAAGCTCTTTTTTGTCCAGCTTAACGGTGTCTGTTACATACGGGAGACTTGAAAACATCACGAACACCAGCTCCATAACTGCCATCAGCAACCAAGTACATGACTGTCCTTCTAAGCAAATATCCACACTGGGAACACCATCACCCTCTCAAGGATATGGGTGGTTCACATGTGTTTGTTCTCTCTCCGTGTTCAAAAAACATTAATTTTTCAAATCCCTTCGCCAACAGCTTTTATTTGATCCCGTAGACTATAATCGTAAAATGTATAAACCCATCCTAGGATAGTGATTGTGGAGAGGGGGGATGAGTAAGGGGCAGCACCCCCGGGTTCAAAACACACTACCTTATTTATTTATTCATTCATTTATTTATTTATTTAATTGTACGGCATAGCCAATTACATAGTGGCTACTAAGAGCGGTTACAAAATAATAATAGTACTGCAAGAATGGCAGAAAACAAGAAAAAAGAGAGAAGTAATAAGCCACTCCGACGAGTTAAGAAGGAGTTCAGGAAAGTTGAGGCGTAATACAAAACGAAATATACATCACTAAGTGATGACATTAAGTCTGAATGATCATGAGCAAAGGTGAGGAGCCGGCGCCTGAGGCTGCCGAGGGAATCGAAGAAAATGTCGAAGCCAGTTTCTTGAAGGAAACATGACACATTACATGAAACATTACGATACATGAGGTAATTTTGTGCCGCAGAAGGAACGCAGAACAGATGGTTGGAGCGCGTAGCATAACCCGGAACACAAAGGCAGACCTTTGCAGACCAGAGAAGAGAAGGAGACTGAACAATGAACAATGTTCACCAGTTTATAGTAAAAAATTATATCGGCGGTAACTCTTCGCTTCCCCAAACCAGGCAAACCATATATGGATGAAAGGGCTGAGAAATCAACCTGATCTGCGGGAATCTTCAATTTATAGCCAACATAACGAAAAAAAACTTTCGTTGCACCTTCTCTAAACGGTCCTTATGGACCTGGTAGAACGGGCACCAATCCTGGCTAGCATACTCCACGATTGGACGAACCAATGCTTTGTACAATAACGCGATCGCCTCGGTTGATGTGGAGTCCCGCGTACACCTCTTCAGAAACCCAAGAGCTCTGAGGGCCTTCGTTGCAGCAGCGGATCAAGGAGCACTCCAAGGTCCCGTGTCAATTCGGATCTAGAAAGGCACTAATTGTACTTACTTACGTATGTCGTACCTACCACCACATTTTCGAAATATCCTTCATTCCGTAGACACGAAAAGTATCTCAGAACGCGAAACTCGATAGTACGAAACAATGTGTTGTTTGATTCAGCTGTTATCAGGAAGACCGTTGGCCCGCCCTCTGATAAACGCCCTTATGACGACATTTCATTGGCTCAACCTTTGTGGGCTCATTGTAAACGAACTCCTTGTCGTAAAAGCTCCGGATGGTCTTAAAAATTCTAAAAAATAAATTGTATCTAAATTTGAACTAAAAACTATACCGTTCCATTCAAATTTCAAAATTCGTTTCGAACCCCTTCTCATTGACCTAGGGTTATGAAAAGTTTTGAGGATCATTGTGGCGATGGTCCAAACCCGTAAACCAATTTTCGTAATTTGGTTGGTTGGTTGCTGGTGATCTTGGTCGCCACGGCGGGTTCTCTCCTAAAATGTATAATGATATGAAAAGAAACAAATGAAACATAATTATTCCACTCAACCGTGCTACAAGAGAACTTTGGGACTCAACTTTTTCCTTCCGTCTAGCTTTATGATCTGAATTGAACCCTCAAGCAATGGGTTCTTCTGCACATTCGCTGCCTTGAAATCCGATTTAAGCTCCAACTTATCCCGAATATTGGCATTCATGCAGAAGAATCATTAAACCATTCATTCCAATATCAAATCAAACCACAATCGTTATAAATTCGAATTTGTGGTTCTTTGTCGATGACTGATGTCGACAATTGAATGGGTGGCCGGAACAACGTTGTATATCATAAATGTGAAGAAGTGAGTTTTGGTAGATTATGGTTGTATCTTAGAATCATATTCAATCAGAATTTGAGAGGTCAGTAGTTTGTACTGCAAGTTTGATGCTAAATAACTAGAAAAACATAAACAACCAAAATTGACCAACAGAGACATAATAATAAATCATTTGTTGCATGCTGAAAAGTTAGTGTTTTGGACATACAACGTTGTTCCGGCCACCCATTCCATTAGTGGAGGTAGAGAAGTTGGTAGGAAACCTCTGGGCCTCTAGTTACGTACGGAGCTAGTTTTTTTTCATCGCCCAAGACCGTGAGAAATACGCTGAGATGGCGGTGATAGCACATCCGTAGAAACGTTGATTTTCATAAATTCGTTGAATCTAATTAACCACTAAGTTACCATTAAAAAAACTCGTCTGACTTTCCTCATGTATGGTCGGCAATTAGGTATTATATTGTATTTCAATTGTTACATCTTGATGAAAGACGTTATTGCTCCCGATCGGGATCCGTTGTAAATAGACCTCACGCAAATTGCAGTTGCAGATTCGCTATAAACACCGGCACACAGGTTTTTGGAACGTTGTGAGCGCGCAATACAATCAAGATCGTTAGAATGGTTAAGGTGTATTGCTGGGAAGGAGTAGGAGGAGCAGGTTTGTAAATGGTTTACCCAGTTTTATTCTCAACCACCTCATCTTCGTTAACTGCTTCCCTCTCCTTCTGACGCTCGAAGTAATTTCGATCACGTTATCTCAATTTCCTCATTCCCTTTCAAGGTTGATTCATTCTCGTTGGAAAGCCTGAAGTCCCCGAGTTATAAACGGAGTGGGGTGTGACGAAAGGACGTTTGGAAGAGAGGGGATCTGTCTAATTTTGTCTAAACAATGAGAAAAACCACCAGTTATCAGTTAATTATCATTATTCAGCAACTCACTTTATCAAACAAAGACAGTATCAGACTGCCACTTATTACCTGGTGAATTATTCATCGATGAAAAGTTTTTTTCCCGCATTTAAATTATTATGATTATTTGTGAGAGAAACCAATCATTTTAAAAGTAAATCTAATCACAGATATCACCTAATTATCATCCATCACATCACCATAATATGATGATCGACATGTTACGTTTCATTATTTATCATTCTGCAACGGATGACATTCTTGTCATTCTCCGATTGTTTCCAATAATACTAGGGGTTTCCATTATTACTAATGTTTCCATTATTACTAGGAAAATGACATACTGACATGTCAACTTATAAAAATGACATATTTCGGCAGTTTTGGGCCGAAATGACATTTTGTCTTCATTTTGGTGGAAAATGACATATTTTATGACATATCTTGGGAGTTTTCAATTTTTTGTTTGTTTGTTTCATTTTTTACCGAGACGAAGTCACTGTACGCTGAAAGGTAGTTATAGGGCGAACCTCGGGGTGAACCAACTACCTGTGGCTGATCCAGAAGGGCCCCTTCTACGGTCAGTGCCCTTCAGACAATCCACTTGGTCGCCTTTCTAATCCTTTAAGCGCCTCAAGATGCCCTAAGAGCTGAGTTCTGCCCTTACGGGATTCAGTTGACGTTCGTCGTTCTATCGTTCGCATTCTAACCATGGTTTCCAACCTCAAATCATCTTCTCCATCAGTTAAAGTTTCTATGATGAGAAAATGGATAGCAGGTGAAACTCATTTTACAGAGGATGGCAACGAAATCTACTTCAAATTGTGTTGCAAACCAGTAAGTTGCTATTAATGTTTTTGCACAGATAATCATTTAGGATTAGTATTTCTCAAAATACCCTCTCAGTACTTGGAACTGTTTACTCAGAATTTTCCAACCTTTTTTTTTTGTTGTGCTTCCCTTACCTTCGATATTCTGTATACAGTAACACAGTTCTATCTTGGGTTTGTGATTCTTAATTCGTCATTAGCAAATTTTCGAAGAAAATGTAGGTATTGTTCTCGGTCCAAAATTTTTAAAACTCGAATTTTCGAAACATTTTCATACCAATATCCGTTTCAGACCATTCTGAATCCACTGCCAAAGGACACCAAAAATTATATGTATATATATGTTTTTTTATGACTCGGGCCACTCTCATGGGGGGTTTTGGGGAGATTTAGGGGGTGGGGGGGAATTCCTCATAAATTCCCAAAGTGAAACATTCTGACAAGTGACACCTCATTTTAAAGGTTTTTTTTAATGCTGAACACGATGGTGACTTCAGACTTGCAATATCTCATTCCGTGAAGATGAAGAAACGTGGTTGTTACTTGATATGATCATCATGGTTAGTCAGCTCCAATCTGATGACGGAATGCAATATCGCAATTCTGACCTCACCGTCGTGTTTAGAGTTGAAATCTCGAAAAGCTGAGGGGGGTTTGGGGAGTCAAGGGAGGGTGGGGGGGTTCAGTAACCCCATTTGTTCTAATGAGCTGATGTCGTGTTATAAGCTAAATATTTATCCCCAATAAAATTTGATCGGAACAACTCATTTTCGCAACTACTGGAGCCCACTGCTCATCACGATCATGGTACTAGGAGTTATATATTTGTGGCCTTCTGAACGTCTGCCGTCTCAGACGCTCATATCAGATATCAGATATGAGCGTCTGAGACGGCAGACGTTCAGAAGGCCACAAATATATAACTCCTAGTACCTGTATATATATAACATCCCCCAAAAACAACTCCGTTGTAAAAACTGACCCGCCAAAAAACCTCAGCCGCAAAAAGGAATGATATCCATTTTGCCCGCCAGCCACATATATAGGATGCTCGGTGCTTCGCACCTCGCTGTTGAGTGTGCATATAGAAACCTGATCCTCCTACCCCTAACCTCCACCGTCAATGTTTTCCTGTTCCCTGTCTCCTTCCAACAACCCCTTCTCACCCTTAGTCACCCTCGGTTTCACCTAATATGTTTCCTCTGTTACACCAGCAGGGAGCTTTACGCTTCTTTCAATGCTGTTGGCGGGAGCTTTTTGCCACATAAACAAGCCTGAATTGAAGCATTACTTCATTATAGGTGTACCACTACTGATTACTCGTGACCACCAGTAATACTTATAATATACCCAAGCAGCACAATTGGTCGGATTTCACGACTTGCTACCTAATCTGTAGTATATCCGACGTCAGAAATCTGTATGTCAAATATTAACGTCATCACGACGTCGGTACGACGTAGAGATTTCTGTACGCAACTGCTATTGGTTGCCACGGCGTCGGAAATCTATAGTACAGATAGACGAGGTCGCCACGACGTCGGATATTTGTATTACAGGTTGACGAGGTGGCCACAACGTCGTATATCTGTACTACATAACGCTGAGGTCGCCGCGACGTCGGATATCTGTAGTAAAGATAGACGAGGTCGCCACAACGTCGGATATCTATAGTGAAATGGCGATGGCGATAACACGCAGGTGGGACGCTACAGGCGCTCATTCTGTTGTACCGTTTGGGAACTACGTTTCTATAGATTTCTGTACATGTTTTGTACATCAGCCGACGAGAGGTAGACTTCTGGTCGGCGCCACTACAGAGATATGTACAAACAGTTCGATCCCTAGTTCGCCATCTTTTTCCATCTTCCATTACAGGTTAGGTTGAGGTTAGATATTAATTTAAATAATTTTCCAATATATTCATTTCTGAAATTCAAATTTAGTAATAACTCTGATAGTTACCAAGGAAATACAGCAGTTTAATAGTGAAACCAGCGAAATAATAAGTCGTCATAACATTTTCACGATAGTTACCAAATTGAAAAAAATATTTACAACGTCTCAAATTTGGAGGGCACTGGTTTTTGAGAGACAGAATCGAGGATTTCACGTTAAATTTTTCTCCGCGGATGATTTGAAGAGACTAGAAATTACATACGGGGGTTGGTAGGTACCGTTTAATATTCACACCAAGTATTTCACCATCCACCATCTTAATGATTTCCGTGGAGAGAGATAACCTTCCTTGTTATGTCGGAAGATGTCGGTTTTGTATTGAGACAGTTGAGGTCGGGCGGCGACGTCGGTACAACCAAGAAATCATTCCCCACATTGGTCGGCATTTGGTCGCGGTGAGGTCGGTACGACGTCGTCGCCCGACCTGAGGTCGGGCGGCGACGTCGGTACAACCAAGAAATCATTCCCCAAATTGGTCGGCATTTGGTCGTGGTGAGGTCGGTACGACGTCGTCGCCCGAAGTCAGGTCGGATTTCCCGACCTCTTACGACGTCAGACCGACGTCGTTGTGCTGCTTGGGTAGTAATGCTTCAATTCAGGCTTGTTCATCTGGCAAAAAGCTCCCGCCAACAGCATTGAAAGAAGCGTAAAGCTCCCTGCTGGTGTAACAGAGGAAACATATTAGGTGAAAGCGAGGGTGACTAAGGGTGAGAAGGGGTTGTGGGAAGGAGACAGGGAACAGGAAAACATTGACGGTGGAGTTTAGGGGTAGGAGGATCAGGTTTCTATATGCACACTCAACAGCGAGGTGCGAAGCAATGAGCATCCTATATATGTGGCTGGCGGGCAAAATGGATATCATTCCTTTTTGCGGCTGAGGTTTTTTGGCGGGCCAGTTTTTACAACGGAGTTGTTTTTGGGGGATATCACATCTTTTTGCATGGCTAGTTTTCGAGCGGTACTTATACAATACGGTTCAATTTAACAAAAGTACCTACGAGGTAACTAGTGAATGTTTTCCTAAATGAAGTTTTATCCTAGTCAAAATTTAGTAAAAATTAGTACGCCTACTAATTTGCCTTTTTGTTTCTTCTTTTTGTGACAAGAATAATTATTTTTTGGAAATTATTGTTTGTTATCAATATTGTTTGTTAATGTGTTTGAAAAATAAGTAGTTTTAAAATTTTTGCGAATTGGTTAAATAGTAGTTTTAAAATTTTCGATTAATTAAAACAATTAACAATTTTAAAAAATTATTAAAATTTAAAACAATTATTATTATTATTAAATTTGAAAAAATAGAAAGAATTAGAAATTTGAATGAATTTGAATTAGAAATTTTTTGAAAATTTGTTGCATTTTTTCTTGGGGATTGTGCAAATTTTTGTTGTTGAGAATCATTACAATAATTTTAATTATTGGTGTCGAAGAGAAAGTGTAAAGAGAAAGTTTCTTCTTCTTGGAGTGCCGTATCCGAATTTCGGACGTTGGCGACCTCTCACATATAATCCTGTAATGCACGTCTTCACAAGTTATACGGGACCTACAGTTTATCGCCGGTTCCGAACGGCACTATTTGAGAGGCTGTACTAGGCAAATGATACTGGTGGTAGTTTGCCATTGCCTTCCACCAGGTGACCGCCGCAACGGCTAAGTATGTGAAAAATCCTTTCACGCCAGCGGGGATTGAACCCAAGATCTTACACGTCGCGGACAGACGCGCTTGTCCACGAGGCTACGCGGCGGCCACAGAAAGTTTGCAAAACGTAAAACGCACGTTTTTATACCAAAAATCGCGAATAACTCGAGAACCGTTGGGAAAAGTGGCAAACTGTGCTACCCTCATTCGAAAGCCCATTAAATTTCCTATCGATCCTTATTTAGGCGCCACTCTACGACAATTTTTCTGACCACCGTTCAACTTTGATGTTTTCGGAAATTAGCCGAATCAGTAGATGTGGAATTTATTCACGTATTTTTGGCTGTGGATTAGTCAAATCGATTGAGATTTAGTTCAAAATTATTGAGCATATTCTAGACAACCTAGCGGACATTTTAAGACCAACCGCACCAATTTTCATCAATATTTGCGGCATTTGTTGTTGAAAATAGAAAAATCACCATAACTCCTTTATTTTCCCCCTTAGGAAGCATTTTTTGATCTCAAATTAAACAGTTTGAAAAGCTGAACACAACTAAAAAAGAAAATCTGAAAAAGCTTCAATTTTGAAGGAGTTATGACCATTTGAAATTCCTAAAAAACACTATTTCCCCCCTAATTGGGGGGGAAATGGGGGGAGGGAGAAAAAATGGTCAAAAGGCACTCCCTTGGAGCATAACAAACGTGTGTGCAAAATTTCAGCTCGATCCGATTTGTCTGCTGGGCTGTAGCCCCGTCAATGAACAACAAGAAGAAGAAGAAGAACACGAAAAACGTGAAAAATAGTGGTTTTAAAATTGTTATACCCCCGACACCTGATGTTCCCAAGAGCTGAAATTTGTTTTACGTCCTCACGTGCCCCTGGAGAGTTGGTGTACAAAAAATCAACTCTCGAGACACTCAGGGGACCGAGCTACGGGATGGTGAAAACCCCAACTTGTTCCGTCGCGTAATCAGTGTCTCAGTCGCTTCGGTTTTCAGGGCTTCGGTTTTCTTGGCGGGCGGGACGCTCCCGCGTCCCTAGATATATATAACTCCTAGTATATCTCCTAGTATATCTACTAGGAGATCTACTCCTAGTATATCTACTAGGAGTATAACTCCTAGTATATCTACTAGGAGTATAACTCCTAGTATCATATATATATATATATATAACTCCTAGTACCTGTATATATATATAACTCCTAGTACCTGTATATATATAATGTACAAATATATAACTCCTAGATTCTGTCTGATCGCTAGCTGGTCTGGAAAATCATTTCCCCGCCTGTTGGGGTAATCCCCCTAAATCCTCCTCCAGATATGTGGTATTTTGACCCGCATGCGCAACAGGGGCTATCAACATGGATTGAACATGTTTGAACCACATATCCATAGTTATTTTCGATGGTTGTCATTCGCATGTTGAATGGAGCGTGGAATCTAAAGACCGGGTGGGATTGGTTAATGAACATTAACATTTCCAGTTTGCTGCCGACAAATGGTTCTATCACTTGAAAATGTGTAAACCTGAGTGAGATGGATATTTGCGAGAACTTATAAATCGAATTGATCGCCCAGCCATGAGTTTGTGGTCTGCGTAGCGTGCTCCTGAAATGTGGAATTCGAGACGGGAATTGAGAGAGATAATGAATGGAGAATGGAAGGAGGGGATGATGAAGTCTATTTAAGAAAGATGGATGTGAAAGGGAAACGAAAGTGGCGAAGGGGGAGTGAGGTTGCTGGTAGCCTATTAGCTGACCAACGGCCCCCTGCTCCATTCAGTCACCGCTTCAAAGCTTGGTTTGACACCTGCGGCCCTCCCACAATATGAAACCGAAATACGATACAGGGCCAATGAACGAAGCTGTTGTGTGTGAAAGCTGAAAGTGACACTTACTACGAAGAAAACCCATACCTACCTATTGATTGTTAGACACTTGTTCCTATGATTTTATCTGTTACTTGGTACCTTTGTTGGCACTTGGAGCGTTCAACCAATATATATATACGAGTACATAATGAACCGTTGTGTCAAGACTTTGCAGAGGTTTTTACCTCCAACTCCCCTGGTACCGGAGGAATTCTCGAGTCTGCGACGCTCGACCTTCTCTTTTAGGTTTTCCCGTTTCTCCACTATTCTTCAATTTTTTGACTTTATTATTTTTTTAATAGAATGATAACTTTATTGTAATTTTCCCATTACATTACAGTTTCGCTGAAACGTACAATTAAGGGGTTACCCCCTAGTGTCACTTGTTACGGGGGTACTATCCATTAATAGTCCCCGTCAGTGTATGTAGCTATTTGACAGTGTACGTTATTACTATTTGACAGTATTACTTAAATATATGATGTAGGTACATAAGTATAGTCGAAAAACATATAGATTGAGATCAATTCACACATATTCAACAAATAGATTGAGGTCAAGATCTTACTTTTGAAACATGACTAAGTACAGTAGCAATAGGAACACAACGATTGAGATCAAGATTTAACTTTTGAAAAATAAATACGTACAGTTGCAATAGGAACACAGAGACACGTTTATAATAATACAATTAAGTGTATAGGATAATAATAGATGTTAGAAGTTTATGTTATAAGTTTAGTGCAAGTTTTAGTATAAGTTAAGTTTTAAGTTTAGTATAGGTAATTTTTTTGGTTTAAAAGTTATTATTATAGATTTAAGAGTTGAGGAAATCTGGTGGTCGTTTCCGCTTAAGTCGCCTCAGGTGCCTTGGTGGTGGTGGATTGTTGGACAGCTGTTGCAAGAGGACGTTGCGATGCGTCGTCATGGATTCGTGTAGTTGATGATAGTTGGATCTCAAAACCTCTTTCACTTCCGGGATGAGCAGATCTTTATGGAGATTACTGTTTCTCATGTACCACGGGGCCCCCGTTATGACCCTGAGTATTCTGTTCTGGAAGGTTTGTATGCGTTTGACCTGAGAATCAGATGCTGCCCCCCATATTTGACATCCATATAACCAAATGGGGCGTATTACTGTTAAATAGATAAGCCTTTTCAGTTTTAGAGGCAATGCTGAGTTTCTGTTTATTAGGAAATAAACTTGTCTCAGTCTATGTCTGGCTCTTTGTAGGATGTCCGTTATATGGATATTCCAGGTCAGCCTGGAGTCTAGGTGTAGGCCAAGATATCGGCAAACTTGTTTTTGGGGTATATGAACTTGATTCATGGTGATCACGGGGAGAGGAAGATTCCTTTTGTAGGTGAACTGTATGAGAGAGGATTTCGCTGGGTTCATTTTTGTTCTCCAACGGTGACACCATGTGACGATATCGTCCGCTAGTATTTGTAATTCACTCGTTGAATTGTGAAAGTCCCCAGTTGACAATAGAGCCACGTCATCCGCGAACTGGGCTGTTGTTACCCTATCGGACCTTGGAAGATCGTGAGTAGAGAATGGGACCCAGAACGCTACCTTGTGGTACTCCTGCTCTGATCGGCCGGATTTGTGATAGAGACTGGCTAACTCGAACACTGTAGGTTCTGTCGCATAAGTAGGATTTCAGCAGCCTATACATGCTGTCCGAGAGGAGCTCTTTCAGCTTGGCCAGTAACCCAGGGATCCAAACCCTGTCAAAAGCCTTTTCAGTGTCTAGAAATAGTGCATGGCAGACGGATTTGCTCTCATAGGCTCCCAGTATATTTGTAACTACTCGGTGGAGTTGATGAACACATGAGTGAGAAGCTCTGAAGCCAAATTGTGTGTCCGGTATGACAGGTTCTAGGGTTTCGAGAAGATGCGGCAGAAGGAGACGTTCAAAGATTTTCCCCAGCAGGGAGAGTAGGCTTATGGGCCTGTAACTGGCTGGGTCACATTTCGTTTTTCCGGGCTTCGGTACCATTGTTATTACTGCATATTTCCAGCTTGAAGGGACGTGCCCAAGTTGAAGTACGGCATTGTAGATTTGCGTTAGAAAGACTAGTGGCCTTCGGGGCATCATTTTTAACAGCGGTTGAGTAATACAGTCATATCCTGGGGCTTTCTTTGTATGGGAGCGGTCTATTGCATTCCTGACTTTACCAGGAGAGAAGTAACAGGTGAATGGAGATAATTGCAGCGGTTCTTCTAACTTTGACTCTACAAGAGAGTTGAAATGGTCATCTTGAGCAGGGTTTGGCTGAAATTGTTCCTCAAGGATGGTTGAAAATAATTCAGATTTTTCTTGAGCGGTACAATAGAAGACGTTGTTGACCTTCAGGGGTGGTAACCCATTGCATTCCTTAGTTAACTGCCGTGTTTTCTTCCACAGACTTCCATCACTTGAGCTCAGTAAAGTGAGTTCTGTTGTTTGCGCAGCGCTGTGCTCCTCACGTAGGGCTAGCTTAAGGTCACGAGTTGCCCAATTATAAGATGCCTTCTGGTTGGGATCCTTCGTGGTCTCCCACCTTTTCTTACACATCTTCTTAATGTCGTGGAGTTGCTTAATTTTTCCAGAAAAAGAATGATTTGAATATCTTCTTTTGTTTTTACGAGATGGTTTGCAAGCTGTAGTTGCTGCCGTCTGAATGTTTCTAGTGAACGTGGCCTACGTCGATTTCTTGGGGGGTTTTCAGGGAGGTTTTTAAGTCGGTTAGCTCGTCAAGAGTTTTTGAATACTGGCGCCAGTCAAAGGGATGTTTAATGAGGGAGTTACGTTCGATATCCGGGGGGCAACCACTGATATCCATCATCACTGGTCTGTGATCTGAGGAGAGATCGGCCATCACTGTAGGTTTTGAACAGATATGGGAAGCACTTTTGGTAATAAAGAAGTCCAGTACATCAGGGGGGCTGAGACCATTTGTAGGATAGAAGGTTTTTTGACCTTTTTTGACGTTTTTGACGTAATTCTTTTTGCATTTTGTTCAGGAATATATTATGGACTGAAATGTATTGAGTTTGAAGGGTTTGTACCTTTATTGTCATTATTATATGCTCATAAACTGGCGTCCATCAATAGTTTATTGTTTTCATAATTTGTCTTATTATTACTTCATTTTCCATAAACATAATTAGGTACCTACCGATTCATTATATTACTATACCATTGTTATTGTTCCCTACTTTCATCACCCCAAAAATTCACTAGCACCTAATTATAATGCCTTCCGTCGATTCTGGTTTCAAAAAACAAAAATTTTCCATCCCTTTTTCTCTCACGGGCTTTGGTTTAAATCACTAAATCACTATTACTACTAAGAAAAAAAGAAATAACGATATAAATAACTAAGTAGAAAAATGAAAGGTAGTTTTGGAAAACGTCTGAGAGTGAGGTGAACAGAAGCGCACGTCAACGAATCATGTTCGTTGAATATTTTCTTTTTGGATCACTTTATCGCCGATAGTTACAATGATGGGCGCTAATGTGTTTCTATAATTTGTTTTTAATACAAACGAGAGGTTAAGGTCGACATTTCGCTCTTTTGCTGCAATAGTGTCATATCTCAAAATTAGATGCTTCGGGGTAATCGAAAAAAAACCATTTCAACTTTGAAATATTCCGCTACGAATTCACGAAGCGAAGTTTCAAAGCTCTAATATCCGAGCTTTAAAATCTGGCTTCGTGAAATTCGTTGAAATGTTTTTTTTTCTTTTCGATTACACCGAAGCATCTAATTTTGAGATAGGACACTATTGCAGCAAAGGAGCGATTTGGCAATTTCGGTTATGGTGCCACTCGTGCCACCACGGGTTTTAGAGTACCTATTGAATTGATCCTAAAACTCCATACTACGAGTCAACTCGTATATCTCTTTTCTCGTGTTTGGTCTCTATGAATATACATGTTTGGTATTGTTGCCTATGCATTTTTAAAGCTTCATAATTTTAGATGCCTATCTAACTCAAACATTGGTCAATATATAAACTAATTACGAATAAATCACAAACAAAAACGCTAGAAAATTTTTCCCCGAGAGGTTCATTACTTTCTGTATACATCCCCCTTCCGTTTAGATCACTATTTGGAATAATTCGAGTAATGAGCTAAGCTATAATGTGTGTAAGTTCGAGTAGGTGACCAGATAGCAATTCTTAATTCGAACATCAAACAGAGTAAAGATTCCTCATATTACTCTGCATTATTTCGCGGTCGCGTACCAACATACTCGTATATTGTCTGCCGATGGTTCAGAGAGGCAAACTAACCGGGAACAGTAGATACACATTGCTAATTTATTAGAGGGGTCGTCATTCACTACTTATTAGAACCGGGAACAGTAGATAGCAATAATTAGCAATTATTGCTAATTTCTCAGAGGAGTCGTCATTCCCTACTTATTAGAATTGACATCTACTATGATTGTGGTGCCGATGATTCCTTCAAATATAAATGTCGTTTGGACGATGAATTGATAAATACATGAATATTATTCAACTACTGTTGTGGGAACAAGTGAATTATTTAGCCCCTATATTTGCTGAGTAGAACAGCAACAGTGCCTGTGTTTTCGGAAACCGGTAATATGACAAACCTAAATATGGGGGGGGGGGGGGTGGCGTTAATATCAACATCGGCAGTGATATTTCATCGTAATGTCCCCGTTGATTTATTTCGAAACATCCCGCTAGAGAGGAGTGATAATGTTAAATGAAAGCCTTAATTTCTCTCCCTTAATTTCTCTATCCATGATGAACTCTAACAGCAACCTGTTCCGTCCTGCGCATATCCATATCACGCGAGAGCCTCTGAGAATTGATATTTTTGGACGACGATTTTTTGTTTAGTTAGATACGAATATCAGGCATATGACTGCTAGATTCTTAATATCTTTTATATTCACCAAGAAAAATTGAGTTCTATCGCCTCCCTCCATAACTCCCTCTAAGGTTGTATGAACGCTCGTCATTCACAGCCCATTTCTCTTCTAAAATTGACTGAGAACTATGAAATTTTGCATTTTGGGTCCGATTGAGCCGTGGAAAGTCTGAAAAGTAAGGTGCCCGATTTTCTCCATTTCTGAATTCTATGTCTTTCTCTCATGCGCCATCGCTTAAATCAAATTAACATCCCAGTATCCTTTCAGGCCCACAATTTTTCGACTTGGACGATTCCAGGTGATTTCTGAGTCCCTGAATCCCAGTACTCTTCGATTATCTTCGCTATTGACGAAGTAAAACGTCTTCCATATTCAAACAGTACTTTTCGATACATACTGATGGTGTAGGTGGAAACAATTTTCCCTTGAGTTGTGAAAATTGGCCGAAAACTTAGTTGAGGTATTGGCGAGACACTGAGCAAGTAACCCACACATCAAGTGACTTGGACTATTAATTCAGTCGACGGTAAATTTTTTCCGCTGGCTCCTCACTTCATTCTGTGCTATCACCACAATAATTACATTCATTGTGGTGACTGTAATGAAGTGAAGAGTTAATTTTAAGTACCTCCACCCACCTGAATAAAACAGCTTTGTCCAATCTCAAGAGAATATTAGGTTCCCCTCATGAAGGGGCTTGTCAAAATCAGGTTCACAAGCCATCATTATGTCAGATGGTTTGCCTGCTTCATGCCCGCCGAGCGACGAGAATCTAATTGGTTTAAGAGCCTTTTGCAATGATGGTATCTGAAACTGCCAAAAGATGAGGTAATCATTGGTAGCGCTGTTAAGAGAAAGCTGCCTCCCGAAAATGATGAAAGCTCAAGCACTAAATTTGTTTTATAATCAAGACGCAATTTTAGAAGGGATGTAGTTTACATGAAAGAGCGCGATTTAGATATGAGTGCCCGTTTATCTGCTCTTAAAACGCTGGATGGCAGAATATGCGTTCTGGAGCAATCCGTCATCACTAGCAAGTCGACTATTGGAGCGCTTTTAATGTAAAGTCATCGTCAACATCATACCATCGAAAGAATTCCAAGTATAAGGGCAGATTTCATCATAACTATTGTATGTTGTGTTTTCCAAAAGTCTCCACCCCATCACTGACTATTACAAAAGCTTCTTTATTTGCACGAATACCATCAAATATTCACAGGGTCTTTTTACCAATTTTGAGAAGCAGAAGCATTACGAATCAAGATGATGTTATAAGAGGTTGATTAGAAAGAGTGCTGGAGCTAGGCTTTTACTGAAATTTCATCCGTGGCTTTCAAAATAATACAAAGCGATAATGAGCGGGAGAAAAGACAAAAATAACTGCGAGACGCATTTCCTTACAGTGAGTCAGAAAAACTTCCACTCATGGATAATTGAAGAAATGAAGCAGTTTTTGAAGTAACGTACTCAACAATACCCACAAAAATTAAAACTTGAAATTAAAAAGTAAAACTTCTTTTCAGTTACTCTTCTCTTCACAATTTTAGATGAATCTACTAATCTAATAAACACTCACATTTCAATACTTTATTGTTGTTAATTGTTTCCGTATGTATTCACATACACGAGTGTGTCACAAATGTTTGGTCATTAGGTCATAATACGATAAAGACACGAGTCATTGGCCATTTGACTGGGTATTTTTCCTTTTATTTCATTCTTAATCTTAGGAAGTTGAACATTCCAAAAATGCAGTCCAATACTCGGGCTAAACACTATTCTATTGACAGCAACAGGGAGAAGTTGCAATTTCCTATAAAGATCATTGAAACTCAAGGTAATTAATAATGGTCGATTATCAGTAGTATCACATGCAATAAAACAGACGTTAAGAATGTTTTATTGCATGTGATACTACTGATAATCGACCATTATTAATTACCTTGAGTTTCAATGATCTTTATAGGAAATTGCAACTTCTCCCTGTTGCTGTCAATAGAATAGTGTTTAGCCAGAGTATTGGACTGCATTTTTGGAATGTTCAACTTCCTAAGATTAAGAATGAAATAGAAGGAAAATTAATCACTATTGGCATTGAAAATTAAATCGTCCACTCATTCTACTATGTTCTCTTTCGAATCCACTGCTGACTTCAACTATTACTTTCTCACCGTCTTCTTGAGTTTGCAAACATTTTCCTTGGGATTTTTCTTCCAACTGGAGACCTCGCATTTTGTATTATTATTTTTTGTTTGTTTTGCAGTTGTTTGATTAGGCTTATTATCTTCAATAGTGAACTATTGGCATTGACCAAGAAAAGAAAAAAAAAAACATTCAACGTCCTCCCAAAATTAGTTAGTTTACCTTTCAAGATACGTAGAAAAAGACAAATGAATTGAAAAAACGTTGCGAATTCTCGGACACCGGTTTAGTATCTCCTGTACAGATCCTTCCCCCTGTTGTCTAGATCATTGTTCTCTGTAACATATGCTGAGCCCCATAACTACTCGAAATGAATGGAGTAATGACCTATAATGTCATTCAAATAGGTCATTTCCGAATGAAGGGAGAGTGGAGTCGATAATTAGCTCCGTTATGATCTATAATTTATTTATATAAACAAAATATATTTTTATAAACTATAAATGAAATATCTACCTATATTTCTATTAATTGATTTTGAAATAATTTGTATTGACGACAAATTATTTCAAAATCAATTAATAGCAATTTGGGATTCTTACTTGTACCTACCGACGTCGGCATTCATTTTCTACTAGAAATAACTACCATCAAATTGACGAAATAACCTTCATCCTGTAGTCACAAATTTTTATCAACTCTACCACTGAGCCATCAATTATGAACGGTCTCGAAAAATTCTCTGAACTGAACTCTATTCAAATTAATACGGAAAACTATACCGTTTATCTTTAAATTTTCGAGATATGACGTTTCCTACATTTCAGAGTAATTTTGAACTGAACCCCTTCCTATTGAGCTTGGGTTATGAAAAGTTTCAAGGAAAGGAAAAGAGTAGAACTGTAACAAACTGTTGTAAAATGGTTTGCAGCGTGTTATAAAAGCATACATATATTCACAGTATACATCTGTTGGAATTTATTGGAATACTCGTTGTTTGGAGCTGTTGAAAATTTGTTGAAATTACTCAGCACTTCCGAACACTTGTTGGATCGGCGGCGACTAATACTCCTCTTGGTGTAGTGATTGTTTCTAATGTGTAATTTGTTTAAAATTATTTGTGATCACACGACCACTTCCAATTTTCGCGCATTGCCAGGACGCAGGTAATCATCGGTCAGTCCGCCCACCAAAAAGCCCCTCTTCATTTCTCGCTCGACTGCTCGGATCATGTAGTTTATGACGAGTACGTTCATTATGCTATCTGCCGTACGACACTTTCCTTGCATTCCCGGCACCTTAGCGAGTGAACTGAGTGTAGGGTTCCAGTAAGAATGACGTTACTTCTTCATGGAAGTATCAATGGAGATACCCCTCTGGCACGTATACTAGCGCATTACATATTTGTTCAATCATTTTTATTGGAAGAACTTGAATATACATCTATTAGCTCCTCAGTAATGGATGCGATGACGTACTGTGGTTCATATATCACTACCTACTACTAGCCAAACTCACCTACAACTTCAACAAGGTGTTACTAGCGGCGTTCGTTGATTCGCAACCTACGGCCGTGACCGCGGTTTAAAACACTCGGTGTTTCGCAACCTACGGCCCAACAGTCAATACCGCTGTTTCGCAACCTGTGAGAGACAGGTAAAAAAAAACTGCAGCAGACCAACAAACCGTCTACTTTTGTATCAGGAAAAATGTGTGTATGTGTAAAATTATATACCTAATTAACTTACAGTTATGGTGTCTTCTAGGGATATAACTCGAAAATTATATCATAAATCAAAATCAATCTACCATTTAGTGATCTAGAAGGGTAATCTGCATAAAGATAAACCGTTGTGTCAATAATTTGCCTAGTTTTTTCTTTAAATTCGATTTTCTGAATCTACGTATCTTGAAACATAAACCCTAAAATTTGGGGGGGGGGGGAGGGGTTTGAAGACAATAAACCAAAAAGAGGCTTTACGCAACTGTAAAAGTTCGATTCCACGATCACTTAAAACCTCATGGTTGTGGGATCCAGATATGTTCAATATTTCACAAACGGCACTGTTAGTCGTTACTATCACTTTACAACGCTCTTTTGTACGAATCACACACATCCACAATACGTTTCCATTAACGTAAGTTTTTTGTTTTAAAAAGCGACATTTTTCCACGAGTAGGTATTGCCGTTGATCGTTTGCTCGACACATACACGACTGGAGACGACATGGTGAAAACTGAGGACCACGTTGTGTGGACCACCTTCTCTACGTTCTCTGGGTTGCGAAACACCGGATCAGTCAAACCACCGAGAACAATAGCAGGTTGCGAATCACCGTACGCCCGTTATTAGATCCAGAGGTTTGGTCGTTTTCAGTCGACGCTGTTGTCTACAGCTGTTGTCCAGGAGTCCAATCCTTCAATATTCCTGGATTTGTGGAGTGTCACATATAATGTTGATTCCAATACAATTCACTCCTAGGAAGGCAAAACAATATAATACATGTATAAAAAATAATATAATAAAAATAATATATATAAAAAATACTCATTAACATAATACGTCAATGAGTATATTGCGTCTGGTCTGTTGAAGCTGTGAGGGTTGTGTGTCCTACCGTTGACACAAACCACCATGAATAAAATTCATACTCGTACTTGCTCACACTGCTTTTGGTGATCAAACCATCGTCAATCATAAACGATTACGGTTCACGTAAAGGGTTCAAGCGGACATGACATGTTTTTTCATCGCTCTGAGTTCAAATTCGTTACAGTTGAATAATTATTCGTAATCTGAATAATTATTTTGGATCCTTATTTTTTGGATTTAGGATTTAATTCGTGGTCAGAATTTCAGTTAAAATCGTTCGTCTTATTATACGCAATCATCTCCTGGTAATCCACAACATTAATGTACATTACCATGTGATTTTGAGTCAGCACTTGAGAAATACCTGATTGATTGGTTAACAGGCGCATTGACTTTTTCTCACCCCCACGAGTCCAAGTTGCATTCTTAGTTGGCTCAAATTCCTACCTACAGCTGTTTTACCAGTATCACTATGAGGCTTGGCAAAACTAACATTGGAGCTTCTTCAGGTATAGACGACGGTCGAAGATTTGATTTGACTATCACGTCCACAGCTTCGGGCGCAGGAACCTTCTAAACCTTCTAAAGCGTAGAGGAGACGGAAAGCGATCGCCATCACTCTCACTTCCACGTAAACGGATTAACAGGAAGCCCAGCTCGCCCCTCAAAAACCCCACACAAAGCAACCCTCAACGTCATTTACCACGCCCAATCCCTTCCAGTCCCTTGCTAATCTACACTCCGCTACTCGTTCATCAAATCCAACAATCTCTTCAGGCTCTCCACCTTGTCCTCCTCCCATTAACGTAGGTAATAGTAGGTAATCAGTAGGTAATACTTTGGTTTGTTGCCAAATCTCTTTGTTGGGTGCACACGTTTATTACATCAATCGCTGTTGGGAAGCCAACTTCGTGTAAAAACGACGTCTCAAATGGTGTATGGAGGAAAAGGGTCAGTTGAGTGCAGGAAAGTTGATTTAATAGATTTACTGGATTTGTTAGGGACGCGAGGAGTTGCTCATTTTTCATTAGTACCATATAGATTAGTTGGACATATAGATCAAGTGGACGGGGTTGCGGAATAAAAACATCCCCTAATCAACTGATAAGTACCATATAGATTAGTTGGACATATAGATCAAGTGGACGGGGTTGCGGAATAAAAACATCCCCTAATCAACTGATTAGTACCATATAGATTAGTTGGACATATAGATCAAGTGGACGGGGTTGCGGAATAAAAACATCCCCTAATCAACTGATTAGTACCATATAGGGTACTGTCACAACTGGCCTTGCGTGTATATTATATTATTAGTGTATATTACACGATGATATGTTTCACAATGTCTGTAGTTTTTTTTTTACTTTCCTCAGAACGGAGTTCCAAGGTTTCAGTAGGCTGGGTCCAAGTTGTTGGGACGGAATCCCAAGGTGCCAGTGAGCCCCACGCTAAAGGTAGGGACGGAATCCCAAGGTTTTTTAAGCCGGCTTAATATTTTAATGAGGTTCCGGGACGGAATTCGTAGCCGCCCGTTCGGCACTTGGTGTAAGAGAAAGAAATACCTAGGTGAAACAAGACTGAAAATGGAGTACAACACCGCCAACCGCAACTTTCTATCTCAATCCGTTCCAAAGATATGATTTTTCAAAGGTTTTTTTCTTCTCAGAAAACCACGTTTTTTTTTGCATAAAAACCCACATTTCTTCGCTTTAAAACCACTTTTTTCTGCTCTTGACTGCACATTCGTAATAAAAAACGAACTCCCAAGAACCGCAATTGCAGTTCAAACATTGACATTTTTTAAGAAATTAATTTTTGAAAATACTTGTATGTTAACTGCATTTCCAAAAAAAAAAAAAAAAAAAAAAAAAAACGTGCTGGGAACTGGCCATTCTCATGAAAACTCGCAAATTCAATCAGCTTTCCAATGGTATTGCGATTCCTCTTTGATTTTATAGAGAAATTCCTACCAGAAAATTAATAACCGGATTCTTAATTTTTTTGTGTTTGCCGTGGCAGTGATATGATTCAGATTGATAATTTCACTGATATCAGAGCAAAATGAAAACCTCGTTGTAATTGTGAGGTCGTTTAAATGAGTTTTAATGAGGCACAAAATGAGGCCTTTAAAATGAAAAGAGGTAAAAATAAAAGGCAAATGCGATGATTTTTACGAGGGTGGCTGTTGTCGCGAGGCACATACTTATAAAGTATTTTTGAAATGGCCCCCTTGGTTTCGTACACAAGGATTTAACCGAAACTTTTTCGCATGGATTTAACCGAAACATGAGATCTTATAGCAGTGAAGCGGTTACTTCCAAGATCCTGCCCCTCAGAGAAATTCCATGTGATTTTGCCCTGATATCATTGAAATTACCAATCTGAATCATATCACTACAACGGCAAACACACACACACAAAAAAGAAGAGAATCCGTTTGTTAATTTTCTGGTAAGTAGGTACTCGTGTTTTTGTAGGTGCCTACTGTTTTTCCGTATTCAAACTTGAATTTCTCCATGAAATCGATAAGCAATCGCAAAGTTGACCATACCATCAGAAAGCTGATTAAATTTGCAAGTTTTCCAGCTTCCAGCACGTTTTTTGAAATGCAGTTATATACATAATTTTTGGTGTCTTTTGGCAGTGGATTCAGGATGGTCTGATACGGACTTTGGTATGAACATTTTCCCAAAATTCGAGTTTTAAAAATTTTGGACCGAGAACAATAGCTACATTTTCTTCGAAAAGTCGCTAAAAAGGAATTCAATGTCCCGCACCTTATTCTCCTGGATTCCCTAAAAGCACAAGATCTAGGAGAATTGCTGCAAAGGCAGGATAATGAATGGAAAATACTTCAGGCAATTCTCCTTGCAATTAAGGGCCTGCAGGACCTTAAGGTTTTTGAAGGATATCTTAGGATATGATTGACTTGCAGTTTTGAAATGCTGGGGAGTTTTCCGCCGCTATAGAAGCGCCAAGACATCAAATAAGAAAAAGATTACGAGACATTTATCGAAAAATCGAGAAATTTATTTGAGATCCTGCTAGCACATTTTACATGCTTTAGGTAACGGCGATGTTTGCATTTTGCGGTCCATTTTCCTTCCAAAAAAGTCCCCTCGTCTCGTTTTTTCAATAAAAAATGTAGCCACAATTTAAAAAATATTTATTTTATGAATTTCAAAAATCGGACAACGTAGGGGCAATTTCTCACTAATACAGTGAATTTAGAAATTCATTTCAAAACTCTAAGTCAATCAACAACTTCCCGAACAAGGTCCTGCATGCCCTCAACATTATGCGTCAGAACATTTTTGCTGGATGCACATTTCTTCT
Source organism: Stenodema calcarata (assembly GCA_963920205.1). Taxonomy (NCBI): domain Eukaryota; kingdom Metazoa; phylum Arthropoda; class Insecta; order Hemiptera; family Miridae; genus Stenodema; species Stenodema calcarata. The sequence continues at coordinate 6,050,210 of OY986048.1, forward strand.
AAATTGTAAATACAGTTTTCACTAGGAGGGAACCTATTCATACTTACTCATGTTGAGTTGTCACCTGTTCTTGGCTACAAGTTAATTCAAAACTGCTTAACCGATTTTGATTCAGTTTTTTACTAACTGAATCATGCTACATCAAGGTGGAATCACGATTAGCTCACCGAAATCTGACAACTCACCTTGTTAGCCATTTAATGAAACCCTTAAAGCAATAAACTTCTACATCAGTCAGGTCATCCAGAACTACTCGTCCAACAATTAAGGAATTTGTGTACGTTAAGGAATTTGTGGAAATTGATCCTTTTAATTTATCTTTTATTTTCTGCATACTCACAGCAAGCACTATTGATCACATGAGTGTTGTCACGGGACCACCGTGGAGTTCGTACAGAGATAACCAAGTGCATAACTTAAACGAGAATTACTGGTGTGCCCCATCATCCGATGTTCCATTCAGCTTTAATTCTTCCTCGTATCGCCTCAGGTAGAGTCCGGATGGATCGTATTTGGCCTCTAGCACTCGGAAGTCGTCAGGTCGTTCCCTTATCAAGAACCTGATGACTTTGTGGCTCTCCTCCGCCTGTCTCTCGCTGCAATTGGAGCAGTTGGTTTGAAGGGCTTCGGGAAGCTTGTCTGCAAAATTCATCCAACATATCCGTATCATCCAACAGTCATCCAACCTTTCCGTAATCTTGTTTCCACATATAATGCATACATCATTATGATTTGGTAGATATATTATAGATATTAAGTGTGTGTGATTTGTTGACCGTCAGTAAGAATGATGTTGAGGGATATCGAGGGTCGGTCAAATTTTGACCGACCCTCGACATCCCTCAACATCATTATCGATAATGTGTGTTGGAAATTGGACCGAATGTTATGAAAAGTTTCAAGGATCATTGCGGGGCTGGTCAGATCCCGTAATAAAAATTTCATAATTTTTGCTCAACGCTAACTGGGCAAAGTGCCGAGGACGGACGGATTTTGGTTTATTATCTTCGATAATGAACCATTGGAATCGACCAAAGAAACAATTTTTTTAACCCCCCCTCAAAATTTGTTGGTTTATGTTTCATTTTACGTAGATTAAGAAAATCAAATTAAAAAAAATCCGTCCATCCGCCGTACGCCGTTATTTTTATTACGGGTTCCGACCAACCCCACAATGATCCTCGAAACTTTTCGTAACATTCGGTTGAAGGGGAAGGAGTTCAAAACGAATTTTGAAATTTTGAAAATTTCAAAACTCAAAAAATTCACATGGAACGGTATATTTTCTATTTCATATTTAGATAGAGGTTTTTTTAGAATTGTTTAAGGCCATTATAACGTAAATTAGGTAATCCCGTAGGTACATCGTACAAAGAAGATAATAAACCGTTGTGTCAAGTATTTGCAGAGTTTTTTTATTCGATTTTTGGAATCTACGTATCTTGAAACGTTTTTGTTATACGTTTTTTAAAATGAAGATTGTAGGTAGGTAGGTGTAATGATTCCCCACTCGGGAAGGACCCTATGGATATTCACATGAGACTATGTGGGGTTCAAGCCACAACTCCATTCAAAATGTTTGGTCATTGCGACAATCAGTTTGTATAGTTTCGCAACGATTAGTGACTGTGATTTCAGCTTATAACTCCAATACAGAACAGTGATCTAAACGGTTGATTTTCTGTTTTTCGTCTTTAACAATTATTTCAATAATTATTATTACACCACAGAGAGCCATAAAACACTGTTGACTTAGAAGCGCCAAGTTATATTCCCAATCATATTGTATGACGAACAATATTCAATAATGAAAATGATTAAATAATTAAGATTGGCAATGGGGGTCGTATCAATAATGTGTTATAGAAATTCGGAATCTATACCGAAGTGTTCATTTACTTCACACGGTGGTTCATTTACATTCCTCACGTAGCTACGAAGTAATTAGTAAAAATATGTACTTGGCTCAGGAACGTCCAATTCAACGTGCATGCGCCAACATAAATGATAAACTCTGATTCCACTACGTTGCAAACCTTCCCCACTTTTGTGAAATGTGAAATAAATGAATACGAGTAAATGAAAAAATTCCTTGCTCTGGTGAAAAAATCCTTGCTCTGGTGAAGCTCGGTATATTTGAGGGGATTTAGAATGAAAAGTAATCTTGAATTTCCTTCAATGAGTTGTTCCTTCCAAGTAGTTTAGTATTTACTTAGTATTCCATTACCTCTCAATTCCTTGGCTTCGGGCGTGCACTTCCCTTGTCCTAAAAGACAATCAAAGTACTTGGTGTACAATCGTGAATTTCGTAAGACTTGATCCACGTCGATGTAATCGTAGTGAGTCGAGTACGCACTGCTTAGACGACCCGCGAGAAATACGGAAGAAACAGTCAGGAATGCGACTGTCAGATATCCCATGATGCCACGGCCTTTTCTAGCCAACAACTGATCATCAATCTGTCTGGCCACCACTAATGAGGACCTGTTTAGGTTAAGTCCTTGGACGGAATCCTTGCTCCTGAAAACTGGAGGGCTTCTGTAATAATAGTCCCGACGCTGTTTTTCCGCTTCGATTGCCGTCCCGTCATCCGAACAAAGGAGTTGCGTAATATTCCTCATATACCCAACATGTGTATAAGATCCACAAGCTGAATAAAAACTGGTAGTTTAATTATCCTGTTATTTCATTGTTTCGGGCATTGACCACGATTAAAATTACTTCACGGTGGTTCATTTAGCGAATTTTCGAAGAATAGGAGACTGTTATTCTCGGTCCAAAATCTGTGAAACTCGAATTTCCTAAAACTTCCTACATATTTCTTCGACGATTCGCTCTTATATCAGTGTTCAGAAACTATATATTGTGATGATCGATCTTCATAATAAATCGCCCCTCATGTGCACCCTCATCAAAATTGGATCTGTGGTAGTCTTTCCATTTCAATCAGCCGAGGCGACCACGACTTTTAGTCGATTTATCCGAGTTCCCTGACCGGAAAACGTTTCGTGTAATATTAAAATGCTTCCTAATAATCACCTTGTTTTTCAAGATGCAAGAACTATCCAAGACTAGGTAACTCGATTTAATTGAATTACAGTCAACGAATCAGAGAATATTAAGCACAACAGGCTGTGCCCATGATGATCATGCCCATGATCTTCTCCCGGCCCCATCTCAGGACCCTCAACGCGGTACAGTTCCGCGAAACGCTAATTTCTTCTAAATGTTTAAAGCCATAACCCTACTAATACTGGATAATTCAAAATTTTACAATTCTCACATGTTACCCTCTCTGTAGTTCGCCTTACATCAAGATACCTACATAATGAACTAGCGTTGTGAAATTGATCATATTGAAGGGAAATGGGGCTCTATGACATCCGAATGAATAGAGAGAAGTTTCAATATTACTCATACTCATACGGATAGAACAAGGTATCGATACCAGCGAGATTCTCACCTTGAGTGGGCCACGAATCCAAAGTTCACGTCTACTCAACTAGGTGACATAGCAACCGCACATGGGTTATCTAGCTAGTAAAAAACCACTATTATTAATCAGGGCTATGGATGTGGGAAGTTGAGGTATTCCGATACATTCTATAAGAATTAAAGGGGGATAACCACATTCGCCACATTCGCCTAATATTACGTAACATGAAACGATCTAATGGAAACAAAAAACTTGGAATTTTAAAGTTAACCCTTCCCTCATACAACTTTAATTGTTCAATGTTTTACACAATATCCACTACAGATTAAAGAGTTATGAGGTTTCCTCTCCGGCTTTGCGTTTCCTTCATATTAAGGACGATTTCGAACTATTGAGAGTCTATTGTGGTAAATACAACAGTTGTATTTAACACATACAGGTACTGAGTCAATTATAGTTACTGTAATACTGTTATTTGTACTTATCGATCCACCTCTTCATAATCACTAATTGAATGGCTCCACACAGTGTATCCTCCCAGTTTCCAACATGCTAATAACAAACTACAAAGCTATAGCCGCTAGCATGACGCGGTGATGTTTGAGGTAGTCTAACGAAAACACCCCAACCGAGATTCAATTAGGTGGATGGCTTACACCGCGCTTTCCTCTCTGGGGACGGCATCTCCTAATATTCGCCTCTTCAGCTCTTTTTCCTCTTCTACACTATTTTAACATCGTCGACTGTAAGGCATTTTATTTATAAATGTTGGCGTATGATCAATTTGAGAGCAGCACGATACGGAATTGACACCTGAAGATGTGTAGAATTTCAAACATAACACCACTTTTCACTTAACTTTTATCATTAAATGTATCATCATTCTTCAGCAAGGTCTTTAGAGACTGCTCGAATCGGGTTAGTGGAGAACATATATTTTTGAATTCACTCTTTTAATGTGATTGGTATATCCACATCCTAAACTTCAGATCTAGGGATATCTGGATTTTAAAAAAAGTGGTAAACTAGAGTCCAAAATAAATTTTGAGGTAGTTTGTTGCGACCTTCGATGTTCAAGGCGGACAGAATGTGGTAGGAATTTGAATCTCTGAATGGTTTTGATTACATATAAATATAACCTAATTTTCTCATTTCACGGCATGTTTGAAGACTGAGGATAAAAATCGCAAGCCCCTTCGAGACAAAAATAAACCGAATTTTGAGCATTCCAAATAGTTGAGTAGGTGTCTATATGCAGGTGGGTGTGGGGTTACGCAAAGGCTTAAAACTTCCATAATTACCCGAAAATGGTGAAACTAAGCTGACATTTCGTGGGTAGTTGTAAAAGACCGAGAAGATACAGAGTAAGAACAGAACTCAGCTCACTCGCCTGATCTTTCTTGTATAAGCCAAAAATTATGTGTTGATCGAAAAGCTGAGCATAGACCCCGGATCCTAAGTGTCGAGTTCCTATGCAAACGGGAAACCCTAATGCAAACAGATTATTTTATGCTAAACACGATGGTGAAATCAGAATTGCAATATCTAATTTCGTTCTCAAACTGGAGCACTTTGAAGATGAAGAAACGTGGTTGTTACTTGATATGATCTTCATGTCAAGTCTGCTCTAATCTGAAACGGAATGAGATATCGCAATTTTGACTTCACCGCCGTGCTTAGGGTTGGAATATCCAAAGGCTGAGGGGAGTTTGGTGAGTTTGGTGGTGAATTAAAGTCTGACTAGCAGACACCTCATTTTGAAGGTTTTTACTCGCTGAATACGATCGTGAAGTCAGAATTGCGATATCTTATTTCGTTCTCAAACTTGAGTATGTACTTTGAAGATGAAGAAACATGGTTGATCCTTGATATATTCTTCATGGTTAGTCTGCTCTAATCTGATGACGTAATGCGATATCGCAATTTTGACTTCGCCGTCGTGTTTAGCGTCGAAATGTCCAAAAGCTGAGGGGGGGTTTTGGGATGAATGGGGGGGGGATTGGGGGGTTCACCCATAAATTCCGAAAATGAATCGTTCTGTCAAGTGACACCTCATTTTGAAGGTATCTACACGCTGAATGCGATCGTGAAGTCAGAATTGCGATATCTTATTCCACTCTCAACATGGAGCACTTTGAAGATGAAGGAACGTGGATGTTACATGAGATGTTCTTCATGTCAAGTCTGCTCTAATCGGATAACGGAATGAGATATCGCAATTCTTACTTCACCGTCGTGTTTAGAGTTGAAATGTCCAAAAGCTGAGGGGGGGTTTGGGTTGTGTGTGTCGGGTTGGGGGTGGGGGGGTACCCATAAATTCCAAAATTGAAACGGTCTGTCAAGTGATACGGTTTTAGTGCCCAATGGTAGATTATACCAATCTTGCCGATTTGAGGTTCATTTGGTATTTTGGGCTTTTCACAATCGTGTTTCTAACATCCAACAACCTTCGAGCGTGCAATATGACAAACAAGTTTCTTACTAAACTCATATAAGTGACATTCATCATCCATCAAGTTCGTAGATGGGCAGAATCGGGCCACTCTAAGGGGGCTTTTGGGGAGTTTTAGGGGGAGGTGATTACCTACTCATGAATTCCCAAAACGAAATAGTCTCACAAGTTATACCTCATTTCAAAATGTTTTTTTTTTTTTTACGCTGAACATGAAGTCAGAATTGCAATATCTTATACCGCTCGCAAACTGGAGCACTTCGAAGATGAAGAAGAAACGTGGTTGATACTTGAGATGTTCTTCATGGACATCATGTTCTTCAATCGAGACATTTTACATAAAACCAGTTATTTCTTCGAAAATTTGCTCTTATAGCCATGCTGCATATTTTTCTTTCTTCAAACAGTTTTTTATGTGCTGCCCCTCTAATCTTCCATTCTTTGAACTGGAGTCTGTAACTGCTCCATTATCATGATATGGAGCAGGCACTCAAAACACCGCGTCCATAGGTGCAATGTGGACAGCCCAAAACGAAAACTTTCACGACTTCTTATGTCTAATATCTTATTGATTGTTATTTAAAGTTGAGGGGGGAGGGAGGAATTACCCATAAATTCTCAAAATAATACAGTCTGGCTAGTGACACTTCATTTTAAAGGTTGTTTTTTACGCTGAAAACGATGGTGAAATCAGAATTGCGATATCCTATTCCGTTCTCAATCTGGAGTACTTTGAAGATGAAAAAACTTGGTTAATACTTGAGATGTTCTCCATGGACATCATGTTCTCCAATGATCATGTAGATTTTTTAAATAAATTACTGCCGACGTGATAGGCAAACTAAAAACATCTGAATCGTGGTCATTTAAGGTAATCATCATTTAAATAATCATTTCATACATAATTTAATATTAGCTCAGCCTGCAATTTAGTACGAAAGCTGAAGATGCCATCGCCGAGCAGTACCTCTCGACAAAAATCCGAAACTGCTTGTTTGGGGTCCTCGTTCCGATTTCCTATGTTTTTGAAAAGCAGATTAGATTTCCTACGTCTTCTAGACGAATTACTTTAGTTTGTATTGCGGCATTTTCTTCTACTAGGGTATTAACTTTAGTACTCAAAGCAAGCTGTTCCGTTCTCAGAGTTGTAACTTCAGCCGATAGTTCCCTCACATCTGCATTGGTTGCCAAATCCTTTTTGTCAATCAATTCACTCATCCTTTTCATCAAATCATTGACTGAAAGCTTTCCTACCTCCATCTCCTGTCCTTCTGACATAATATTTGCTGTACTATTGTCTGAGTCAAAACCCGCAATGTGTGGTGCTTTTGTAGTGGTTAGGACTTATCTTTAGTTTGAAGGAAAAGGGCGGACGGGGAAATGGATACCATTACTTTTTTCGGCTTCTGTAGAAATGATATTTGCGAGACGATTTTTACACGGAGTGTTTTTTGGGGAACATCACATCTTTTTGGTTTATTATCTTCGATAATGAACCAAGAAAAAAATAAAAATAAAAAAAATCCGTGCGTCCACGCGTTTCGTGACGTCAGGTGAACATATACTCGGTGCCGTTCGTATTTCTCAACTTGTTTGCTTGACGGGACAGAACGCTACTGAGTTCCTCGATAACTATCACAAACTCGCACTATAAGTATGCTTAATAAAAATTCAAGTTCCTAATTTAGTAAGTTAGTCATATTCAAGATGAGACACGATATTAGTTGTAATTAGAAATTCGTATGTGTCCAATAAACTAACAACCCGAAAAAATAATCGCTTTTCTACGCCTGGCTGCCCCAAAATCGGTTTTTCAACGGCCGGCAGTACTTTCATTTCCATCGGAAAACCAATTTATCTTCACTGCCTAGGATAAATGCAGGCTTGAATTAACATTATAAAAGCGAGTTATTGCTGTGGCGAGTCGTTTGCTTGTTGGGGGGTTATTTTCTATTGTAAAGGGAGTTTGGTGGACCTCATCTGGCTACTGGTATGACCGATTTTCGGAAGGTTGATGAAGAGGTAACACCAAGTGAAGTCCACTATGATAGAAAACATTTTTTTTCCCTACATGTTTGACAAAATTAGTTCTCACGCGGTCCGAAGCGAATCTCCGATAATATATTATGTAATATGGGACGGGAGTGGTGTTTCGGTAACAATTACGCCGGTCGTTAATTTTGCTATTCTATCCATGTTCGATGAGTCCTCGGTTTCTACATTTTTGGTGACATTCCGACACGGCCCACAAAAATCTCAATATTGGCTGTCATCTTCAATATTGAGATTTTTATGGGCTGTGTCGGAATGTCACCAAAAATGTAGATACCGAGGAATCAACGAACCCTTTAAATCCATAGAAACGAGGCTAAGGAATTTGATGAATGGGTTTTTCATAACCTCAGATGGTTAAACAGAGTCACAATCCACTGTAGCTCATTCCACATAGTGAATGTACTTGTAACTACAAGCATAATGGTAACCGTTAAACTGTTGTTAGATGGTAAAGCATTGCAGAAACAGTCTTTCAAGTTTAATGCTGTGGTGCTCAGGTATAACTGGCAACGCCCAACGGCGGCCACATGTGAAGCTCATCGCCCCCACAACTATCATGAGGGCGTTTCGTAGGTAATAGACAGTCCGAGGGTGTGAAGCAGTGCGGGGGTGGGGTCTTTAATGTCTTGGAAGGACCTAGAGCAGGAAGGGGTAACTCATAAACAGTTTTCAAGGGACAGTTGGAACACGTGTGCCGAGTGCAGACTGGGGGATTTCAGAGGACGATGAGAGAAAAAGCTGAGTCGGGAGGAACCCTATGGAATTTGTTACATCGGTCCCATTCCGGAGGCACTAAGATGAACGACCTGCACCGAGTGGTCTAGACCAAACTATAAAACCTCTCCGACTAATGGGGAACAACTAGAAGAGGGAGAGTTTTGAAAGAGGATTTCGAAGGTCAACTGGAAAGTGTCAAATATTTGTCCTATTTGAACCCCTAAAGTTGAAAGCCATCATTTAGCCATCCTATAATTATTTGTTCATCCTCAAAACCGAATCCTTCGGTTTTTCGCATCACCATAGCCCAAAGCCGTAGATCAAAGGCCGAAGTGATGCTACAGATTTGTAATTGGCATTATTGAAATGAATAAGGATGGGTTTATAGATAGCGTAATAACGAGGTGAGAGGGTAACAATTAGTTTTATCTACGATTTTAGAATTAGAGTCAATCACCTTAAATGCGCCAATTGTGCCAGTAAAATATATGTTTTGTCTTTTTTGTGCATTATATAATCTCGAATCAGTTTTTAAAATTTATAACCTACGAGAAGTTAATCATAATGCTACTAGGAAGTGCTAGGGGGAGGAATTGTGCCTGTAGGCTAACCGATTTTTGAACTACATACATGTATATTAGGTATACAAATAGTTGACGGACATATTTTGACGGTGATTCAAGAATTTTTTTAATATCATGGGCTTACCAACAAGTTTCGATTTCTAGTACGTGATTATCATCCTATTGTTTCAAGTGTTGCAAAATCTGGTAATTGCAATGATTTTTCAAAGTATGAATTAACTCCGTACAATCAACAACAGTTGGGAAAGTTATAAATGAAAAATGATACTTCACTGACAAAAATATTTGAAGGATGATCTGATTCTAATGGCACTTGAAAGTCAACTCGAGGGTGGTCCAACTTGAATTCTAGAGGTGTTGGAATTTCATCAAAGAGAATGGTGAATATGTTCCAGCGGCTGTACAGGCTGAGCCTCTAGCCTAAAATGAAAAAAAAAGTCCGGGCATTGATCTAATCTCAGCAGTATTTAATATTGGTCTCTGAACTAGAGTTGTATAGTTTAATCAGCAGTATACCCAACATTTGCTATATAATATACATAACCCTGACGAAAACTACCCTGAGCAACTAGGGTTCTTGAAATCTTGTCATAAAGGAAGAAAAAATTCGTTACTTCACGTGATGTGAGCGCGACGAAATTACGGAAATCCATCTTCAATAAAAGACGAGGTACGAAGACGAAAATGTTCATCTCCCTCAGTTACCTTTCACTTTTTTCATAGCCCATCATCGCGAATTGAATTAGATTATCCGCAAAATGAATTAGACCTTTCGCAAATTGAATTAAACTTTTCGTAAATGGAATTAAACTTTCCGCAAATTGAATTAGACCTAGTTATTAATATGTAAATAGTTTACCTTCAGATTAACCTTATGAGGTGCAGGATTATGGTCAAATCTACACTTATAGCGAATTTTCGAAGAAAGGGAAGCTATTATTCTCGGTCCAAAATGTTTCAAACTCGAATTTACGAATACCGTTTATAGCAAAATCCATTTCAGACCATCCTCACTCCACTGCCAAAAGACACCAAAAATTATATGTACAATAGGACAGCTTAAGATGCACTCTACAACTTCCTGCAGGACATCAACCGCAAAGTGTGACTAAAGACAATTATTTTATTTTAGACCACTATGTTATGTATAATTTACCAAATTGAAGCATAACTTACTTTCTTCATCTTACAAACATAATATAATACAAGCTGTATCTTAATTTGCTAGTGCTGAATGTATTTATATACGATGCCAATAAAATACTATTAAAAAAAAAGTCCGAAAAAATTGCATTGTTGAGTTAAACACAGTGATAACCATACAAACTGGTGTTCTTTTTCTGTAGAAGATCGCCTTGTCAATAGTTTGGATTGTTTTTGCTAGAGAGCAGTTGTGTAACATATTGTTCAAATGGAAGTAACGAATTTAAATATTATATACTCTTCATTTACTTGGTTGTCAGCGAAAACTACAGTGGGTCTCATCAAATTAACCAAAACCATTTGATTCTGTTCCCCCGTAGTTTGGACAGCAGAGCCAAAGGGAAGGAGATGGGTCTGCACTGGAAAGATCAAACTGTGCTGGAGGAGCGCTCGTACTTCAGAACGGTCACTGAACCCGCCACACTGTCGATAGACAACGTCCAGGAATCCGACGAAGCTTTGTACAGGTGTCGCGTGGACTTCAAGACATCACCGACCAAGAACCACAAGATCAAACTAGTCGTTATAGGTAAGTCACGATCATTCAATCGACAATTCTATATATTTAGACGTGAAATTGTGTTGTTTAGGGCATATTTGATTTTTTCTGGCACATTCTACGTTCTAATATAATGAGGGAAACAAGAACAAGAAGGGGCTTTTTAGGGGCCATTGGAACTGAGATCACGAATATTCCACGCTCCAGAGCCTACACCACTGGCTCCAGTGAAAAATCATACTGCTACTGTTTTCTCTGAATTTTGTGATTCTGAATCGATGTTCAAACTCACATACGTCGAGTTGGTTACGGCGCCGCTGGCGACAGTGTATACCTACATACGTTACATATGGATTTCGAAATTCTGAATATCAAGATAATATAGCGCCGCTGTTGGTGCTAGGTTAACCTGCACATTTCTCAAAATATGAATGAATGAAATATTTAAAAAAAATTTGGAATGTAGTAATATGCAACTACATTATTAGGGCGATATATTAAATTATGATCTCAGTGCGTCGAAGCGGTAGAAAATGTTCGATACTATGGAAATCGGAAGGGTAAATTGAGGATGTACGAGTACGTCTCGGAGGATTCTATAACTAATGCAACTCGACCACAATTTTTTCCAGACCAATCGCATTGCAGTGTCCAAAAGTACTAACATACTGATGCTAAGCATGTATGCCCCCATAATATTCCCAACGTCCATTCTTCTCGTTGGGGCATAATATTTTCCAGTTGCTGGGGATCATACGTTATGATATAACTAAAATTGTCCCTCCAAATATGCATAGTGCAGCTCTGCCCTGAACCTCAGTCATTCAGACCTCAGCTATTTCACACCAGTCTTGGAAATTCGCTTGAGGCGTCATTTCGGTAATTGGCATTCAGCCTTTAATGATGTCAACGTATAATGCGGGTGTTGTATTGTGACATCGACGATGGTTCCTCTGTCACATTTGCCTAGAGACCGCTTTTCGGAGGTATCAAATCGCCAGTGGGAACAAAAACCACCGCCCTGAGGGTTACACAACGAAAAATACGGGTCCTTCTTCACTGACCCAGATTTATTTGCTGTTTGAGGGGGAAAAGCAAGTCCGGTATTTATCGAGTAGCGATAGCATTGTTCCCTCCAGGGTGATGTAAAACAGGGTGTTTACGAAATTGTACTTCAGATAAGGTGATATTGGTTTAGGGGATACGGACACATCGTTGTTTATCTTGATTGTGGGTTCTGCCTCGACCGAATGAATCAAACGAGCTGTTATTGTGTGCAGTGAGTGGTCCTGAGGAGGCGGGGTACAGGGTCCTCTCCGGTTGTAAACGAATGATTTTTTTTCTCTCGCTCTCTCCCTCTCTGCGACTTTCTGAGGGGGTATGATTTATAACAAAAGTGTATTGGATTCCATCCAGTGCTCCATCGTCAAACATCTCGGTGTGCGTGATAAATCGTCAATTTGCCCCGGTAAATAAACTTGCGTAATTCCTGATCGAGCTTCCATAGGGGTAAGATATTGGAGGAAGGACATCGCACCGAAACTGTTTGTCAGGTTCATAGCACATATTCGAAGTCACTGTCGGCAGGGGCGTAGCGTCAGGAGGAGCGCAGGAAGCGGCGCTTCCCCACAAGAAATGGAGAATGTAGGTAGAAGTTGAATGATGAAAAAATTCATTAGGAAAAACAAAATATTTAATCAAAAGTAAAACATTCAATTGAAAATTACCTACAGCTACCTACCTACCCATGGAAGAATTCCTTCTTCCATGCTACCTACCTTTGTTGGTTGCGTGGAATCACGAATCCATGGCCGAAGCCAAGTAATCTAAGAAGAAGGTGATCCAGTGGGTTGCCTGTGGAACCGCAAAATTATCGCGTGGGGCCTTGTTCATCATGTGCGTCCGTCTGTGTGTATTCTGGCGCGCATGTGTGAGTGAGTTCCTAGTTGTGTTGTAATAGACCGGACAGCGGTTTTCTTTTGCGGTGCCTGAATGTAATGCGCAAGCGTTGGGACAGGCCGATTGACAGTATCGATCGATTTGGTATGGATCAACTTTCAAAAGTGCCATTTTGTTTTCTTGTCATATTTTCCTAAACGAGGGGTAACGTCCTGAAAATACCTAAGCATAAAACCGCGGTATACGGACGATCCTTTTGTGTCCAGGCCATCAAGCTGTTTAATTTGAATCCCAAATTGTTTGACCTGGAGGTAAATGTGAAAACCTTTGTAGCCAGATATAAAGAAACGTTGCTCAAGGGATATGCTACGAGTTGATGTGAAAATAATGATGTGTATTATTTGTAACAATATGTAAATTTACTAAAGAAGTGAGAATAAACAATATTTATTTAGTTTTATATAAAGTTTTATTTTTAATTGTTTTTTGTAACTGAGTAGGATTTTTATTTATTATTTTATTTAATTATTTTCATTCAGAATATGGATATATTGATTTATTATTATATTGATTATCAACAGCTGATAGAGGCTTTAAAAACATGTATCACATTGTTTCCTGGGAACAGGGAAGAGAGGGCCTTAAGGCCCTACTGTTATCCCAGGTTTACTAAATAAACGCTTCAATCAATCAATCAATCAATTCTGCAGATGTTGATATTTTTTATTGTTCATAGTTTTCAGTTTTTTGTGTAGTTTTTATCCTCCTAAAATGGATAGTTGCTGGATAGTTGTTGGGTTAATTGTTCGATATTCCAGCTTTCTTTTAGTTCGCGAAGTTTTAGCAAAAAATTTGACATAATTGTGGCCGGCCGTTCGATTCAGCAGGTCCCGAATCTCAAAGGAGTTGTCAAGGGACGAAATCGTGAGTACACTTGACGTTTTAATGTTGAGAACTACAATAGATACCAGTGGTTATCAGGGAGTAGTTCAAAAAACCTTTTATTTTGATTCCCATGCATTATGTTTTCCTCTGAAAAAACATCATGGTGTAGCGACTTTTCTAGTATTACAAACTTGACAAAAGCTGCTCAAAAGCACCAGTGTAGCATTTCGCACATAATTTCCTCTCTTGCTTTATTAAAATTCGGTAAGAGCCCTCGTATTAATTTTTCGTTGGATGTGCAACAAACTGCACAAATCTCTCTTCATAATGAGAACGAAAAAAAAAACAAAAAAAAACAGGGAGATAATGGTTCGGCTTATTGACTGCATTATTTTCTTGGCTAAACAGGAACTGCCTTTTAGGGGGCATGACGAGTCCTCTGGAAATTACCTCGAGTTATAAAATTTCCTAAAAGATTACGACTAACGATTGGAAGATCATTTGAAAACGGCAACAATTTTCAAAGGGACCTCCCCTGCCATCCAGAATGATCTTATGAGTGCTATAGCTACAGTCATTCTAGATGACATTAAATCTGACCTAGCTAAGTCAGAATTCATCTCAATCTTGTTAGATGAAACATCAGACGTTAGTTTTCTGTCCCAGCTCTCAACAGTCGTTCGATATGTTGTTAAACGTGGTTGTCCCCAAGAAACGTTTTTAGGTTTGCAGGGTTTCAGAAACGTATACCTACTAGCTGATTGCAGGGGAATTCTATGAATTATATGCATTTTATGAAATAATATCATACAATCCCTTTGAACAAACCGCTTGCTAAGAACTGCTTCACTTTTTCCTTTTTTTGCAAAAAAGGTCCTCCTAGAGCACATCTCGCTGCTCGCGCTCTAAACTCTCGGTCTTCCTCGAGCTGTCTCGGTGGAGGGGGGGGGGGGGGGGATAACTCTATATAAGGGGACGGCCCGTTTCGGTCGCCATTTCAGACCGTTCTTGTGACGCTGCGTCTCTCCTGTGAACAGTTGTTTAGGTTAAAGTTGATTTTTTGATTTTTTCTTTTTGAAGTTAGTTTTTTCAAAGTGATTTTTTTGTGAATTATTCGTTCTCAACTACTGTTTGCATCACCTGACGAGAGCTCACTGCAGGTAAGGTGTTCCTCATCTACAAAAACAATTATTCCTAAATTGCAACGCGCTAAACATTTGAAAGGTGTGTTAAAGCATTTAAATTGCATTTATGCAAATGTGAACGGCCACTAGCGGAGGCCAAAGGAGTTGCTTGTAGCCGCGTACAAGCTACCCCCGTCATTGCGGTATCCATTATTCACGGGTGTGCATTTGGTTTGGGCGCGGAAATTTGGAAAAATAGAGATTACCCTTACAGAACGGTTGGGTTTTGTTTATTTATTTCCCCCTGAAACAGCCACTGGGGCGGTCACAAATTGGTGTCAGGTGTGGGATGGTTTCAAAAGTACCACCTTCCCCGCGTGCCTCCCGGGAAGTGAGGGTTAGTGGAATAACTATTATATTGTAATACAGATTACTAAATTACTGAAGATTACTAAATCACTAAATTGCATAGGGACTTCCGGTTGGGACCGCCTTGCAGAGGGATTTCGGGGGACCTGTGACCTTGCGATTCGGGAGTTTTCTTTTGTTGCTTCCTCCTTCTTTTGTTTTTAGAATTTCAGTTTTAGTTTTCGTGGCCACCAGTGAAGAATGGAGGACCTTGCCGAACAGTTCAGGCGCGCCATGGAGGCCAACAGGGCATTTGAAGAGAGAGAGCGCCTGCTGGCAAGAGAGTTAGGGGAGGAGAGGGCTAGAAATCGCGTACTGGAGGCGGAGAAAGGCGCTGACGATAGTGGGAGTGACAGACCGGAGGGAGAGGTTGAGGGGGCTGTAGGGGGCGAAAGAGGCACGAGAGGAGGACTAGACCCTTTCATACAGGCCCTTCGGGAGCTGGGGGTGAGGGAGTCAAGAGAGCCCCGGTGAGACTGGGGGCGACAAGCCCTCATTAAATCATGGGGAGGAGTGTCCGAGGAGCTATCGGTCGAGGAGTTCCTCGGACGAATAAAATGTGTGGGACGGTCGGGGCGGTGGTCATCTGTGGACATGACCACAGTGGCCAAGTTAAAATTAAAAGGGGCCGCGGCTAATTATGTGGACGTGGACCCCCAGCTAGCGGGTCCAGACATAACGTTCGAGGAGCTGGAACGGAGCCTTATCCGCCGTTTCACGGATCCCCGCCTCTGGAATGAGCGAGAGCGGGACCTACAGCGGTGTACCCAAGGCCCGTCGGAAGACATCCGGGAGTTTGCCGACAGGGTGACCCGAATAGGGACAAGAGCTGTCCGCCCATCTGACAACCCTGATGAGATGGCCTGGAGGAGACGAGAAGGGGAGGAGAGAAGGGTACTCGCCTTCACCAAGGGGCTGAGGAAGGGACTAGCCCGCGAAGTGGTACTCCGCCACCCCCAACCCTGCAACAGGCACTCCAGGAGGCCCTATGAGTCCAACATACGCTGGCCAGCCTAAAAGGAGAGGTTACGGAGAGGGAGGCCTACCAACTGGTGGAGGAGGAACTTGAGGAGGCAGAGGAAGTGAGCGCCCTCAGGGAACTGACGCCCAGAGGTGCAGGCCCGACCCGGGAGGGAGCAAGAGGGATTCCCACAAGACACCAACCTCCAGGACCCCCGGCCCCATACCCTCAGAATACCCTCCCCCTCCATCCATCGGTGCGATGCTACCAATGCTCCGGTAGAGAACATATTGCCCGGTATTGTCCGACACAGGGGCAGGGGATTTTGCCAGCTAGGAACAGGCCTATGGGAGGAGAGCAGTGGGGGGGCCCCCCTAACTTTCGGCCGCCCCCTAACGCTTTGGGGACAGACAGAGCAAAGCCCCAAGGCCCCGGAAGGTACCGTACCCTCAATGAGGTACAGTGCTTCCGGTGCGCCGGCTGGGGCCACTTGATTTTGGAGGACGAACCGTTTTCATCACTCTGGAGGGATACTAATCATCCAATACCTTGAAAAACTGAGATGCAACGTCAGTTAAATCCCGCATACTAAAAATAATCAGTGTTTCCCATGATGCGAAGATTTCCCTTGGAGATTTGGGGGATGAAGAACTTTCAGCATGCAATGATCTATAAGCACGGTTGAGTTTTCAAAGATAAATATTCATCAAATAATATTGTTTGTGTTTACTATGAGGAAGTGTGTACCAACGATTAAAATTATAGTTTTATTGTAATAAATATTATAATTAAAAAAAAAGAGAGTGGTTCGGTGCGATAGGCAAATGTTGAAGTTACTCAGGCAAACGATCGGGTGACAAGCCCAAGCACAGAAATTATTGGGAAAGGGCATTAACTATCTATAGTGTTGCATATAAATTCTATTTTGAGACCCACTCCTTCCCCTCACCTTGGTAGGAGCTAACTCCATTCATATGCGATCAAGAAATGAAGAGGATAATGGTGAGAAGGGTATACCGTAGAATGTATACTCGTAGAAAGGTTGTGCACTGTGGTTGGGCTATTATTATAGTAAGCATGATTTACCTTTCAGGGCCGACGAAGGGGTTGTAGGAAAGGGCTAAAACAGCCTTCACATTACCTCCCGTCCCATTACACCACCCTAATCCATAAATAAGCCCTTTGCTCCAATGAGCTTGACTTACTAGAATGGGCTATTCGAAGTTGACTACGTTGCTCCCGGTATCAGAAAGTCGTACATCCCGTAAACATACATTTAAGCTAATTTTCCTCATCAATTAAGGTTATTCACCTAATGATCCGTAAGATGATTTAACGGTTTACGTTTCAAGATACGTAGAATCCGAAGATCGAATTCAAAAACTTCAATGTTTCTTCAACGGTCTATATCTTCTGACCAGATTGCCCTTCGGTCTAGATCACTGTTCTGTAAACAATATCCTTGTGAGTCTTATAACTATCTTTAACAAAAAACTCAGTGATGTATTAAAGCTTTGAATAGTATGTGCCCAAGTTTAAAAATAATATTGTTAATAAGTTATTACTTGGAGCAATAAAATCTTTCAAAAAAAAAAATTTTTAACAATAGATTATAGGTTGAATATATATCTAGACGTTTTAATTGTAGCTACATCGGCAATAATTTATAACAGGAAGTACCTACCACCGAGTGTTTGAAACAACCATCTTTCTGCAGACAAAGTAAATAATCTCAGAACTAGAAGCTCAACATCATTTTGATCTTGTTCGATTCTAATGGTTTATTATCGAAGATGATAAACCAAAAACCATGTGTTTTTTCAATCAGCGGCTCCCCTGTATTAACATTGACCGGTAGTTCCGCCGTTTGGTTTGAGCTCATGTTGATGGTATTTTAAGGGCTATACTTTTGAGCGCGCGAACGAACGGCTGGTCGTACAACATTTTGGGTGGTCTCAATGAAATTTCTAAATAAATATTCATTTGAATGAGTACTCTTATAATTCTTAGACGCCTTGCTTTTGCGATGTCAGCCAGCCTGAAAAGGCTCATTACTTAACTGTCGCACCACCACTAAGTACTCATCACCACCACTACTACATGAATTGTATCATGTAATTCTCAGAAGCCTTGCAAAAAGCTCCCGCCAACAGCGAAAAGCTCCCTGCAGGTGGAGGGTGAAAGGGGGTTGTCGGAAGAAGACAGGGAACAGGAAAACATTGGTGGTGGTGGTTAGGGGTAGGAGGATCAGGTTTCTATATGCACACTAAACAGCGAGGTGCGAGAAGCACCGAGCATCCTATATGCGTGGCTGGCGGGGCCAATTGATTGATTTCCTTTTTGCAGCTGCCAGTTTTTACAACGGGGTTGTTTTGGGGTATTTATATCTAGATCCTAAAAGTTTCGAGGATCATTGTGGGTTTGGTCGGAACCCGTCACAAAAATTTCGAAATTTTAGCTCAAAGCTAACTGTGCAAAGTGCCGCGGACGGCGGACGGACGATTTTTTTTTTGTTTTTTTTTTTTTTGTATACGATTTTTTGAATCTACGTATCTTGAAACGTAAACCAACAAATTTGGCATGGGGTTAAAAAAAGTTTTCTTTGGGCGATTCCAATGGTTCATTATCAAAGATAAAAAACCAAAAACTAATTATGCTATTTCATTTTATTGGTAAACATACTTGTTTATTTTCTTATTTTTTTAAGGAAATAAGTTTTTTTGTAATCTAATTTTTTTCTTCGAAATGTTCCCATCTTTTGCGGGCCGCAAATATTGGCCAGGAGGTCCGCAAATTGCCGACCCCTGACCTAGGGTTATGCATATTTTCCAAGATTATCGTCGGGCTGGTCCAGACCCGTAACCAGAATTTCTTAATTTTAGGAAGAAGAAGAAATTTGGAATAGAAACACTTGACCCCTTCATCACCAAACAGAGAAACAAATTCACAGACAAACTAAGAACACCTCCAAGCACCCTCCTCGGCCACATAAACATAACTCACAAACCCCGATGGGGATAAAACACACGGAGCGGATCTGAGTCATCTCACGGATTTCAACCCCCCAAGCCACCTGTGACAGAAGTCTTCTGTATCTATTTGTTATTATTTGTAAAATACGTTAATATGTAAATAGCCTATATAATTTTTAATCTGTAGATATGTAAATAGCCCTAGTTCCAAGACCCCACCATCACGCTAAGAGTTTTCAACTGTTCCCTTTCTCTTACGAATTTTACAATCCCCCTTAAATTAAGACACTAAATACAATACTACTTACGACTAAAAGATTTTTGAGCCCGGCAGGCCGATATTGTTCAACCTAAATATCTCAAGCCACTGTGAAATAATCGATGTATGTACCTTTATGCCAATAAAATATTTTTGAGTTTGAATCATAATTTTAGAACAATACTAACTGGGCAATGTGGCACGGACGGCTTATGGCGAACGCACGAATTTTGGTTCATCATCATAAAGAATGAACCTTTGGAACCGATCAAGAAATAAAGTTTAAGCCTCCTCAAAGTTTGAGGATTCACGGTTCAACATAGGTTATCGAAGATATAAAACCAAAATCCATCCGTCCACGCCATTATGTTGAGTACAAAATACCTCGTCCACTAGTCGAACCATACATGCTGGCGTTCCGCAGGGGAGCGTGCTGGGGCCGTATCTATACCTATTTTACTGGTCCGACATGCCACTTCCAACTGGGGAAACATATTTCTCAGGCCTTTACGCTGATGATTTGGTTATTGCTGCCCGCCACTCAGTTCCTGATATATCTTATGATATGTTGCAACACCAAATTCAAGAATTGGGACAATGGTGCACGAAATGGAGAATAAAGATAAACACAAGCAAGTCTTGTTCTGTATCATACAAAAGAAAATTCTCTGAAGTACCATTACTGTACCAGGGAGAGACAATTCCCAAGGCCAAATCACATAAATATCTTGGTGTCATACTCGACCAGCGGCTCACCTTTGCTGATCACATTGCAGCGTTGCTGAAACGCCTGAAAAATAGAACTCGACAACTGAGATGTCTACTAGACAGCAAATGCGTTTTACTAACCAACGAAATGCTGATCTACAAAGTCCTAATCAGGCCAATTTGGACTTATGCCCTCCCCATATGGGGCACATGCTCTCACAGCCAATTCAAGAAAGTGGAGTCGCAGCAAAACCACACTCTCCAGCGACATATTGTTCATTCTCCCGAGTTTGTGAGGAATGAGACCATTTATCACGATTTTAAACTCGACCCTCCTCATGAATGTCTAATGAAGGCTACAGAGGCGTTCATACGTCGAAGTGCAGATCATCCAAATGAATCTGTCAACGAGGGATTTGCAGCATTCACAACACCATGACTGAAACGGCCTCGTCATATTCGGGACATTTTAGAAAGCTGAATCACCTATTCCTTAAAAGTGCTCTTTGCCGTGTTGAAGGCACTTAGAACTGTGGACTAATCCGTAGTGTTCAATATTCTGCTAAGATATATTACTCTTGTAATGGTCTTATAAATAAACCTGTCAAAAAAGAAAAAAAACGCCATTATGCCTAGTTGAAGTTGTCCTACAATTATGAAAGCACCGTACAATGTATTCTTAGATGTAAAGAGCGGTCTGCAGGGTCCCTTTAATATGAAATGCACATAGTATGCATGTTTAACTGACTTTGAGGCGATAGTGAACTGTCAGCCCATTAACCGTAGGAATCCTGAGTCCTGGATCATTATGAGGGACTAGTTAAAACACATTCAGATTGTCCAGTTTACATTCAACCTGATAGATGTTCATCATCGTCGTTTCATCTATTTCATATCAGTATCAGTAATTTTCCCATCCACCTTCGCTAACCAGCTTTAACCTGTACAAACCCCTGCCTAGTGAACTTCTTCTTGCCCCTAATCGACGAGGAAACATTCGTACTTCGATACATTCGTAAGTACACTTGTGGTTACAAAATCTCGGTTTCGAGTCCGTCTGGCAAATATTATACTGAGTACTAACTGCTTGAAAATACGTATACATACATCGGTTTCCATCGTTATACACCGCCACCGCTCACCGCTCATTTTTCACCTTAAGAGCAAAGTCTTACTCCACAATTTTCATATAGAAAAGTATTGTTGCACAATGCCATATGGAGTGGACATGTGCCGGATATATGGCGAGGAAAATCGGTGATTTTATGTTCAGCAGTGTGTGAATTAATCGCTAATATGACTCTTCTCAAATGGAATTTAATACTTTTTTTTCCGTTTGGCGAGAGATGATACGGACCTCGTTTCTCCAAGAGCCGGATGAGGGATGTAATATAATAGCTAACAGAAGGTTCCCCGGCCAACCCCCATTTGAGAGCATGTGAAAAACAAGGGGGTGTGAAGGGATGCGAAAACACGAGTGGCTACCCGCCATTAGACGAGCATGAAGAAGTGGCAGTAAAAAACAGAAAAACCTTGGCTGCCGCGGGGAGCAAGGACCGCGTTAATGCCTCTTCTCTCTCTTACGATTCTTTCCTGGGCTATTCCTTTAGATTACAGCTTATGTCTTATATACACTACTGTAAATAAGACAATAGTCAGAGAGAAAAAACACGAAACTCCAGACTATAACTCTAGTGAGTTTTTGTTTGAACAGTCATCTCTGTACGAGAGTGGTTAAAGTAGATGTCTTGCTCATAATGTAAATTTTCTACATGAATAAATGGCAGTAATACAAGGAATTCAAGCTGGCCATATACTTCGAATCCTATTTGAAGGGGTATGTCAATGTTTTGACCTAGTCGTGATTTATTAGTATGTACGAGTACCTCGTAATTCGAAGTACCTACCTTTTACGCATATTGCTTGATCTACTTATAATCAGGATGTCAATGGTTCTGCTGGATGTTTACAAAGTGTTCAGGAGTTGAAGAAGTCTGTTTCTCTCAAACACCCCCCCACCCCCACCCCCACCCCCAAGGCCAAAGTGGCCCAACCTGATACTTCCTGATGTGTATCGAAACGATAGATAGACCCGTAGGTTAAAATAATCGGTACCTAATCAAGAAGGTATCTATAAAGTGTCTTAGCAGACAAATACTAATATACGGAGAATAAATTTTCGAAATTTCTAACGTTGGGCGCCATTTAATTATATCTGTGACGGTAGAACGTGGGGGTGAACCCACATTAAAAGGAAAACAAAACAAAACTAGAATTTGAAATAAAGAAAATAATGCATCTTTTGGATAGGCACTTTATTTCGTGCAAAACGGTAAACAAATAAAATCAATTCAACAACTTCACAGATATAATCAAACTGAAATGAAACTGATAGAAAATAAAGCGTGATACTACAAATTTCTAACGTCCGTGGAAATGAAAAAAAAAACTTATATATAACTGTTATAAAATTAAGTCGATATCGGGAAAAAATTAAAACGGGTTGTCGTAATCGGGATAGGAGGGAAGGGACAAATTCTCTTCCTTCTTCGTCGGGAGGCTTCAAATTCGTTGCTCTATACCTGAAACTGTTGAAATTCGTGTTCAGTAAAGGCTTATGCTTTTCGAGAAAATCGGATTTCTTTTCGGAAAGGACATACCGGTAAGGCACGGGAAATGTTGTTAAATTCGCTGGCCTGTCTGGAGGTTGAATTACGTAGGTAGGCAAACAATTTTTGTGTGTGAACTGAACGCAACCGTAAGAACAAAGAAAGAAGTCGGGAGTTGTCTTTTATCACAACGTGTTGATATGGAGTTCGACGCCGGCCGGTGGCAGCACTTCCCGGCAAAGGTGGCATTGGTAGAGGTAAATCAGCTGATTTTTCTGCAGGAGCCACAACCGCTGAATTACGAAAAGTTTTCGCGCTACAAAAGATAAATGCTAGGTTTGATCAGTTACTAAAAGGGTGGGCGGATAAGGAACGAAGCAAAACATGGAATAAAAGACAATGCGTTTATTCTGAAAATAGACAATTCTCAATAAACGATTTCGTGTATATTCGGGACTATTCAAGGCCAAATAAGAGGGGATGGATACATGCGAAAATTCAAGAACGATTAGGAGGGTATTTTTTTCCTTTGCCAAACTAACGACGGTCGTATACACAAACGACATGTCGATCAAATTATACGTGCTGGCTAAATTTATGTACAACCTCCGGATGACGTTCAGGAGTTTACTCCTCCGGTGGTAAAACACCTGTTTTAAAACAGAGTGCAAAACCTCCCGTTGAAAACAAAAACGTCCCGACGAACAGTGATGGTAAGGAAACGTCAACAGCATATGCTGAAGCTAGCATTCTCACAATTCCCACAACATCACGTAAAATTAACCCATTAGCGTAAAATAACCCATTAACCCATAAGGTAAAGGTTAATAATAGTTCAGATGCGGATATTAATCCTAACACAGAACGACCAAGGAGGATTAGGAGACCACCAGATCGTTTGAATGTTTAGTGTGGTTACTCAGAAGTACTACCGACTTGGTAGTTATTATAAAAAATCAATATCTTGAATATCAATTCAATAGGTACCTTTATTCAATATCTTCAACATTGATCTTATAAACTCTGATTTAATTTTGTATCTTGTATTCTGTAGTATGAAAAGTTTGTATTTTAATTTTATTGTCATAATTTTTCAAGTTGTATTTCGAGTTTTAACAGTTTGAACTTAGATTTTATTTGAATTGTATATTGATTTTATTTGAATTGTCATTTCCATTTTCTGGGTACTTCTAAAGGGTGGAGGGGGGGGGGGAGATGTCATAGAGGGAAATTAAGCGTTATTATGATGGTTACATTGAAGTGACCACCCACCTGTTGTGATCAGTTTCGAATAAACTATTCTCGTTCCTCATGTCGTCTCGTCAATTTATTATCCTTATTATCATTACAATAACCTAGCCCCAACTGTTGAAACGAGGAGCCAGATTCTCATGTCAGATTCTCACCTTTCAATGTAATGAGGAAAGATGTTGTGATGACGCAACTCGCTTTCGTCTTGACGTCACGCACAGGAGCTAGGTAGGTTCTGATACATCAGAAATGAAGTTAGATTAAAAAGTGTACTCGACCAGTTATTACCAAACCTGTGCCTCTTCCTATCTAATTTAAAGACAAAACTCAAAAATTTCTCCAAGTTCGAAAATCGAAAATCTGAAGCTGAAGATGTTGAGCCGAATGACGAGGAAAATCCCCAATCTACAGCGAATAAAAGAATCCAACTGGATACTGATTACTACGGACTGGCGATTGTTGTCCACAAATTTTGTGTCACGTTTACATTGCATTTTCGTGATTTCATTTCAAGTTGAACGGCGGGACGAACTGTGATATACCAGTTGAAGGGAACGGAGAGGTGGCGCGAGCATAACTGGATCACACCAACTGCCTCCTGAATAAATGAACACTGCGGGCTATCCCATGGGAGAATCCTATCAAAACCGAAATATCGCCCGAAAAACGTTTCTCTCTCCTTTCTCACGTAAAACAAGGAAAAATTGTGCGGTATATCGTGTGAGTAGTGGTACGGGGAGGGGGCCAACGTAGGAGGAAGGTTATTGGAGATGTTCACTGAACCCCTCATCGTATAGGTCCCTCCATAGCAGCCATATTGGAGAAGAGATTCATTCTCGACTCCCGAACGTCTCTCTCGATAATTCAATCTAGCTCAAGTACCTCCTCTAAGCCCATTGAACGCCCGATCTTCGGGAAATTTGGTCCCAGCACCCACCTTCGTGTAAATATGCTCCCGTTTTCCAACCTTGGGAATCATAACGCCGTACCTGTCTAGGTTGAGCATCCACTTCTGGAGCGCTGTATATTCTTTCGATATAGCAATCCGTTTGCAAATTTCTCTCTGAAGGCCATTTGAAACTTTATAGACCATAATTCGGTGACTCAACCAAAACACATATCCATACTTTCCTGAGGACTAGGTACCTTGGTAAACATGGAGGTGGTTCCCAGCTAAAATTCAACACTACATCCGCGGCACGGTAACCACCATTGCTGCAGCAAGTTTGTAACTAGTCATAATCATGGGTTCATAATCACAAAAATACTTCCAATTCGAAATTGTGTCGTTACATCCGGGGAAAATGTTGTTGATGTGTGTACTCCCAGACCCATTGTGGTTTATTACCTTCAATAATGAACCATTGGAATCGACCTATGAAAAACATTTTTTAACCCCACCACAAAATTTGTTGGTTTACGTTTCAAGATACGTAGATTCAGAAATGTGAATTGAAAAAACTCTGCAAATTGTTATGAATATTGCATTATATTACATCCCCATGTTTAAAATTTCAAGATTCTAGCTCTTCATATTCAAATTGTTTAATAAAATATTTAGGTATTGTTTAAACAACGTTCGAAATTTCGTGTGCAAACTCTGAATTCAGATGATTGGGTCCCAAATAGAACAATTAAAACAATAAAATCTTTTACACCACATTTTGCAAGATAAATTCCTCCAATTACTGGACTATAGAGCAGATGAACCGCGAAGAACATCTGAAGTAACAACCACGTTTCTTAATCTTCAAAGTGCTCCAGTTTGAGAACGGAATACTCGTAACATATCGCAATTCTGACTTCACCTTCGCATTCAGCCTACATAAACCTTTAAAATGAGGTGTCGCTTGTCAGACAGTTTTATTTTATGAATTTAATGTAAACAAAAGAGACGTGGCGCGGTCCTCCGCCCTCCCACCCGTGACAGGTCTCTTTGCTGTCTCTCGAGCGAAATGGCGGCTGTGCTCTTGCTTTCGTCTCCGGGGTAGCAATTATTTTAAAAAAAATTACATTTTGTTTTCTTTGGTTACATGAAATATAAACTAGGTTCAAACATTGAATCTAGTCCGTAATCCTCAGCTCATCTGTTTGCTTATTTCAAACTCCTATAAATTACAAGTTAGATTTTTTATATTCTCAGTAATTTCCCGTTTTATCCAGTTCAGACCCAACGGGGGCGGAGGACTATAGCCCCCTTAGCCCCCCCCCCCCGTAGATCCGCCACTAATTATACATACATATAATTTTTGGTGTCTTTTGGCAGTGGATTCAGGATGGTCTGAAACAAATTGTGGTATAAACAGTTTTCGGAAATACTACCTAGTTGTAAACATTTTGGACCGAGAACAATAGCTACATTTTCATCGAAAATTCGCTAAATTCCCACGCGTTTGATGTTGCCAAGTTTGTTGTAGCGAAAAGCGTTCAATCTGACCCCCACATCACTTGGCCTCTCCGCGTGAAGGAGTGAGTCGGAGAAAACAGCAGAGCGCGGATGGAATGAGACCATCTTGCTACATGCCTTGTTCAGATCATTTTCACTGGCGCGTTGATTTCGTTTTCACTTTTGGCCACAACTAGTCAATGTAAATGGATTCTCGTGGTTTTATTGTTTTTAATATACCTACACATTGTTTGGTCAAAAACTCAAATAATTAAAGATAATTAAATTAATTATTTAATTAATTATTGTAATTCAAATGTCCCATGATACCGGCGTATTAAACTCTAAAAGAAAGACAAATCATTTTTTAGAATTGTAATCAAATGAACGGTTCTCGATAAAAAGTGGGAAAACTTTTCACCATCTTCCCTCTCACTCGCACACTTGTCGTCCCCTTTAGCCTTAACTTGTCTAACCGAGACATGAACATATACCTACTATGTGTATCAGGACTTGCGGTTAGGACACATATGAAGTTTGCGCAGAAAATATAATATACCTATTTTATGATGTTAATCATGAACCCCACATCACTGGTATCAGAGTGAATTTATACCCATAAATGATGTTCATACATTGAATAAATATTGAAAAGGAATTTTAGTTTCTTGAACTTGAGAATTAACACGGGAATGTTGTATTGTATAAAATTAATATAAATTTATGTACTAAATTTATATTATATTTTATATACTCAATTAAAATAAAATGTTAATAGCCACTAAATCCGACTTGATTAATTTAATGTGAATCTAGATGGCTGTGACCATATAGAATTGGCCTGGAGCAGAAGGCTGGAATCATTGCATGGAATGTCGAGCGACAATAAAGTCAAAAGTCATAAGCGTCCGTCTCATTATTCTCATTATTCCTACAACAGGGAACAAACGATTAATTTTGACTAAATGTACAAACTTTTATTTCTTTCGTATCCACACATTTGCTTTAAACGAAATGAGGATTGAGTCCATATTTCCATTTGCTATCAAAATCATTCGAATTTACGCGAATTTGTGTATTATACAGATTCCCTATAATATAGGATTATGCGACATGAGAATTAAATCCATATCATCAGAGTCTTGTGGAGACAATAATTCATGAGGGTTATAAAGGAAGGGTGAAGTGTTTGAATGGAGGGGGGTTACGGTCATGTAATTTATTGCTCACCACTCGCCGTACCTCTGTTCCCATCCCCTTGTTCCATAGCCGCCAATTTCCGCTATTACCCCCTTCCCTTACCACTCTCTCAATCTCTCTATAAGAGTTGTAATAAACCCTCTGTATATAAGACTTTTAATAATCCTTTCAGGGTTTGGGTATGAGAGTGTGCCCTAAAGCTCAATGTAACCCTGATTCATTAAATAAACGCTTCAATCTCACACACACTCGCTCCTCTCTCTCTCTCTCTCTCTTCGGTTATTAGAAGAATATTGAATTTATGTTTTTTTATTTTATTTGTTTTTGTATATAACATGTTGCGAATTCGATTGTAAGAGGTGATATTGTAATTACATTTATCCAGGGAAGGTGGAAGAGAGGGCCACCAGGCCCTAACCTTTCCCTGGTGGCTAAATAAAACCATACAATCAATCTTTATCTCATGGCCCTAACCTCCCCTGATGGTAGAATAAAGTCATTCATTGATTCATTCATTCTCTCTCTCACTCTCTCTCTCTCGCTGGGTGTATGAAGGAGAGGAGGGGCTCCTTATCATCCCAGGATTCGTTGCGATAGGACGGTGGAGCCGATGGGGGGGGGGGTCCCCCACTCCTTAACTACCTAAAGGAGAGGTGAGTTACGAAAAATTGATACTTGCTATTAATGGATTAGGTACGTTCAGACATCAAGGTTGCAAGTGTAAAAGTTGATAAGCAGCTCGCCTCTTTTGGAGGGGAATGAAGGACATTAAAGCTCACCTAAACAAATATTGGGATATAATAGATAAAAACACGGAAAAAATTGGTTCTCCAACCGCCGAACTTTCCGCTTTATCTGGTTTATTTGGAG
The DNA here is from genome assembly GCA_963920205.1 of Stenodema calcarata. Taxonomy (NCBI): domain Eukaryota; kingdom Metazoa; phylum Arthropoda; class Insecta; order Hemiptera; family Miridae; genus Stenodema; species Stenodema calcarata. The sequence continues at coordinate 6,078,688 of OY986048.1, forward strand.
GTCTAACTGAGAGATACAGTTTTCTTGAGACGCGCGCTCTTGAACTGGAATCCAAAATAGTCGATAATGAACAAGCCGCTCTGGTCAATTGTATTGAGATGAGTGGTGTGCCGTCATCTAAAGGTCAAAGTGCATTTGACATTGTGAAGCATGTGGGGTTGCCCTTGAATGTTGATTTGTCCGATCAAAGTGTGAGCAATTGTTTCAGACGCCGTCATGCATCTGTTTCTGTTGACGGCTCAATCTTTGTATCGTTCGTGAGAAAAGTTTATAAGGATGCTTTTATGAATGCTTCTCGACGGCGAAGGAACTTGACATTTCGTGCTCTTGGTTTCACTGAGGGAGAGGCCAATAAAATTTTCATCAACCATAGCCTCACTTTTTCAAAGCGAAAATTGCTCAACGAGGCCAAAAGTTTCAAGCGTCAAAATAATTACAAATTTGTCTGGATTAATAATGGCAATGTCTTCATAAAAGAAGATGAAAACTCCAAACCGCATTTGATTAAATCAGCCCTTGAATTAAAGAAGATGGTATAAAAAAACAGAGGAGCCGCCAGGGATCGAACGACAACTTAACGAGCAATTGCAATTTGATCATCATTCCCGACATGTGGCCCACATTTAGGTATCGTCTTGAAATAATCAGCATTTAACTATTATTCGTCACCGTTCCAATGCGCATTGCTTCTTTTTTCCGATCAGTGTTTTTTCATTCGTTTTTCGATAAATAGTGAAAAAAACTCTCCTTGTTATACCCGGGGTTTCGATGTTTCTTGAATCTCTATAGTAGGTACCTATTATTTTTATGCAAGGATACTAAAAAACTGGATAATATAATAACCGGATAAAAGATACTATAAAATAAGAATAACAATTGTATATAATATAAATACAAATAATAATAATAATAAATACAAATAATATATACCTACCCGTATATTATACAGGTAGGTATATATTATTTGTATTTAAACGACCAAAGAAAAAGAAGATAATTTGAGGAAAAACATCGATGTCTGGTAAAAAACATCGATGTTGAAAAAACATCGATGTTTTTGAAACATCAATACATCGATACCCATCCCTATTGGACACTTGTTTTTTCCCCGGATTGTTTGTCGTGTGCTGTTGCTGTTGTTTGATTTCGTAGTTTTTAATTGTTCGTTTAGTTTTTACATAAACAGTTGATGAACAGTTGGGTACCGTTCAATAGTTTAGTTCGCAACATTTTAGCAGAAACCTCGACATAATTGAAGCCTGCTGTTTGAGCTCGCAGTCCTCAAGGGAGTTCACTCGAAATGTTTACAATTGTCTTGATTCAACCAATATTTGACTCAATAGGGCTGAAAAATTAATTAAACATCCTATACTTACAAAGAGGGGTTTGGTGGAAAGTCATGAACTGGTTTTGTATCTCGCTGAAATGCCATGGATTTTACGTGAAGTTTTTCGATTAGCGAAACTCATTTTTACAATTTCAAGCACTACTGCATCTGTAGAACGCTCATTTTCAGCTCTGAAACGCAATAAAACATATTTGAGATCCACACAGGGACTACAACAATCTCTCTTTAAATCTATTTTGAGACTCGGGTAGCAAAAACTCGACTAGCAAAAAGCCCTAGGTAAATCTGCATCCGCCCCTTCTATGTACGAGTACAATGATCTCGTTATCGATAAGTTCCGCGAAAAAAAATCGGCGTATTAATCTCATTTTCTTCTCATTAGTCGTCTCTTAGTCATATCATTTTTATTCCAATTATTTTCTCAATTTTCGCGTACCTTCCACCGGCTTGCCTGTGTATTCTTATGCTTTTGCACAGTGTATATAATTTTAGAGGAGGATGTTATGTTCCAAGTGTATGTTTTTTTTTTTTTATTTCCTCTTCCTGCTATTTCCTATTTTTATAGAATAGTCATTCCGGTTTGTTGGTAGGGGAACTGGGGGAACTTAACACCCTGGCAGGGACATGATTCAAATTTTCGTTCGGAGGGATACCTGCCTATTAGGCATGCACTAAACCTACGCTCCAAGGGACATCTGCCTTTTAGGCATTCTCCTCTTAATTTCGCTACGTACTTTTGGAGGGATGTATGCCTTTCAGGCATGTGAATTCAATATGAGTAACCCATACGTAAAACGTTACCAAAATACCTGGCAGATCCATGCTAAGTGATTTTCCAGTTCAGGGAATGACTGATAATTGAAAAACGCTGCGAATTTTCACACAATGGTTTATCATCTTATGAGATAAGTATAGATCACAATAAAATTCATTTTGTACCCGTTCCCCTTGAACTACGGTTACGAAAAGTTTCAAGGATCATTGTGGGCAATTCTATCGGGAACGTAGGAGTCATCTGAGTCAATGTCAGAGTCTGATTCTGGCTCAATTGAGCGAACAGCGAGGGCCATCAATTTCTTTGTCCTCTCGGAGACGGTATTTTCTTGTCCATATTCTGAGAAAAAAATGTATGGATAATAATAATAAGATTGAATAATAATAGATTTTAATTACATAATAATGAAACAACCTGTAGTTTCATGCAGCATGGCCTAAACGAGACAAATATCTTAGGTAGGTATTTTCTTTGGAAATTCCCTAATTGAATAATTTCACTCAACAGGACATCCGCTTTTTAGGCATGAAAAATGTACTCACTCTTAGTGGGACATATGCCTTTTCAGCATTTGAACCCTCTTGAAAGGGATGTATGCCTAAAAAGCATGCAATTCGCACTATACTTAGAGGGATATATGCCTAAAAAGCAGGAAATCCATGAACACAAAGCGGGATGTATGATAAAAAGGCAGGGTATGTTCTGATAAACTGAAACGTACGGCCGAATGAGGCGGGAACGTGGATCAAGGATGGTTCCTCCGCCACACCAGGTAGCCGACGGACAATGTCCTAGGAGGAGAGAGCGATAGTTGCAGTAGAACCGCCCCCAGCGGCTATAATGTGAATCAAGCATGCCTAAAAGGCATATGTCCCGGCCGGAGTGTTAACTGGAGTCGCCATCCTGTTGGCAAGTCCTGTTCGCAAGGGAATTGTATAAATTAGCTAAATCTCATAAGTTTAGAAAATCGGTAAATAATATCATACAATTCCTTTGAATAAACAGCTTACTTAGAACTGCTTCACTAGAAGACTGCCTAGGAACCTAGTCGTTATTGTGCTCAAAGATGAAATTCTGTGATTGGGTCCTATTAGATATGAACCAGCGATTTACATGTGTAACCCTGCCTGTGATGTAGTAATAACCTAAGATGAATCTTAGGATAAACTGTTCAAGTAACTGATTTTGTACTATGGAGAAATAATGGCAGGCCCTTAACATGTTCTACAGTCTGAGTTGTATTATTAAAGCCCCGTTTCCATTACAACAAAACTCTCTGCAACTTGTGCCGGGCACATGTGCCCGGCACAAGTTGCAGAATGGAAACGGTCTGGCACACGTCGCGTCACAAGTGCCCTTGACAAAAATGTTGCAGCCGACTGCGCGACAAAACATGTGCCCGCGACTTGTGCCCGGAGAATGGAAACGGCCTCCGACTTGTGCCCGGGACTTGCGAATGCGCAGACCACTGTTTACATCCTTCTGACCATGGATTATAAATCTTGAAATTGACGCTTTTGAGATCCGGTGTAGGTACATGATTGAACTGTAGCTATCCCCTGTTGCCAAGTATCGTAGGGTGGCAGCCAACATTTCTCCCGGAGATATTGGAAGTCGACATGACCTACTTTTGGTAATCTCGGGACCAATCAGATTTAATAACAACTCAAAATCTGCTGCCGTCATTCGAACAAAATTGTCAAACCCGCTTTGAAGACGTAAGTCTCTCATCAGGGAATTGTAGGCCCCTTCTGAATCACGTCTCGCTAAAAAAACTTCTGATCCACCACCTTGGACGTTTACGCCTTTTTTTCTTGAGTTCACAGTATGCACCCGCAATAACCACAAAGGCGGAGGCAGCTACGACTTTTTCCATGTTTGTACCAACACAATAAACGCACCTGCTCAGCACAGTGTCGAACAGGGACTGAGTATTTTTATTTTTACCCAACATCTCAGGGACATGTCTCAAGGAAATGGAAACAGTAAAACAAAACCGTGCTACATGTGCCGGGGACATGTGCCCGGCACAAGTCCCCCCGACTTGTAGGAATGGAAACGTAGCTTAAGAAACATTATAGCAGATGGCCGATCCAATCACTCATGATCCCGTCTCCCCAGCGGAAGTATGATCAAAAACACATTTAATTATTGCAGTCGGTCTGTATACTGCAAAAGGATATCATCTGAAACATGAGATGACAAATGAATTTATTAGGTGGATTTAGGTAGCAGGCAATGCGGGAAAGGTGGAGTATATAGAATGAAGCAAGTACAATGATTATGTTTTCCAATATGTTGGGGTAGTTGCAAGCGTGTACTCAGCAGTACGGAAGGATCAACACTGCTGAGAACCCATCAAAACTCATTCAGTGAATCACGAATCCAATGACTATGACTGTCATAGTATATCCTATGCTGCAAAAGGATATCATCTGAAAAATGAGATGACAAATCAATTTATTAGGTGGATTTAGTTAGCAGGCAATGTGGGATGGGTGTAGTAAAGAGAAAACCGCAAGTACAAAAATTATGTTTTCCAATAGGTTCGGGTAGTTGCGAGGTGGACCCAGCAGTATGGAAGGATCAACACTGCTGAGAACCCATCAACACTCATTCAGTATGATCGCTTCCATACAGCCAAGTCCTAAGATGTTAGAAGCTCCGTCGCCATGAACTGAAGTACCTATCATGTACCTAAACAATAATTATGTTTTCCAATATGTTGTGGTAGTTGCGAGCGTGGTCCCAGCAGTACGGAATGATCAAAACTGCTGAGAACTCATCAAAACAAATTCAGTATGATCTCTCCCATACAGCTAAGAACATAAGTTGGTGGAAGCTGCTCCGCCATGAACTGTAGTATCATGTATAGAAAACAAGTATCCTTGATGATTGCTTTGAATCACGAATCCAATGACTATGACTGTCATAGTATATCCTATGCTGCAAAAGCTGCATATATGTTAACTGTCATCTGAAACATGAGATGACAAATCAATTTATTAGGTGGATTTAGTTAGCAGGCAATGTGGGATGGGTGTAGTAAAGAGAAAACCGCAAGTACAATAATTATGTTTTCCAATAGGTTGGGGTAGTTGCGAGGTGGACCCAGCAGTATGGAAGGATCAACACTGCTGAGAACCCATCAACACTCATTCAGTATGATCGCTTCCATACAGCCAAGTCCTAAGATGTTAGAAGCTCCGTCGCCATGAACTGAAGTACCTACCACGTACCTAAACAATAATTATGTTTTCCAATATGATGGGGTTGTTGCGAGGGGACCCAGCAGTACGGAAGGATCAAAACTGCTGAGAACCCATCAAAACTCATTCAGTATGATCCCTCCCATACAGCCAAGGACGTAAGTTGGTGGAAGCTGCTCCGCCATGAACTGTAGTATCATGTATAGAAAACAAGTATCCTTGATGATTGCTGTGAATCACGAATCCAATGACTATGACTGTCATAGTATATCCTATGCTGCAAAAGCCGCATATATGTTAACTGTCATCTGAAACATGAGATGACAAATCAATTTATTAGGTGGATTTAGTTAGCAGGCAATGTGGGATGCGTGTAGTAAAGAGAAAACCGCATGTACAATAATTATGTTTTCCAATAGTTTGGGGTAGTTGCGAGGTGGACCCAGCAGTATGGAGGGATCAACACTGCTGAGAACCCATCAACACTCATTCAGTATGATCGCTTCCATACAGCCAAGTCCTAAGATGTTATAAGCTCCGTCGCCATGAACTGAAGTACATATCATGTACCTAAACAATAATCATTTTTTCCAATATGTTGGGGTAGTTGCGAGCGTGGTCCCAGCAGTACGGAATGACCAAAACTGCTGAGAACCCATCAAAACAAATTCAGTATGATCTCTCCCATACAGCTAAGAACATAATTTGGTGGAAGCTGTAGTATCATGAACTGTAGTATCATGTATAGAAAACAAGTATCCTTGATGATTGCTGTGAATCACGAACCCAATGACTATGACTGTCATAGTATATCCTATGCCGCATATATGTTAACTGTCATCTGAAACATGAGATGAAAAATCAATTTATTAGGTGGATTTAGTTAGCAGGCAATGTGGGATGCGTGTAGTAAAGAGAAAACCGCAAGTACAATAATTATGTTTTCCAATAGGTTGGGGTAGTTGCGAGGTGGACCCAGCAGTATGGAGGGATCAACACTGCTGAGAACCCATCAACACTCATTCAGTATGATCGCTTCCATACAGCCAAGTCCTAAGATGTTAGACGCTCCGTCGCCATGAACTGAAGTACCTATCACGTACCTAAACAATAATTATGTTTTCCAATAGGTTGGGGTAGTTGCGAGGTGGACCCAGCAGTACGGAAGGATCAAAACTTCTGAGAACCCATCAAAACTCATTCAGTATGATCCCTCCCATACAGCCAAGGACGTAAGTTGGTGGAAGCTGCTCCGCCATGAACTGTAGTATCATGTATAGAAAACAAGTATCCTTGATGATTGCTGTGAATCACGAATCCAATGACTATGACTGTCATAGTATATCCTATGCTGCAAAAGCCGCATATATGTTAACTGTCATCTGAAACATGAGATGACAAATCAATTTATTAGGTGGATTTAGTTAGCAGGCAATGTGGGATGCGTGTAGTAAAGAGAAAACCGCATGTACAATAATTATGTTTTCCAATAGTTTGGGGTAGTTGCGAGGTGGACCCAGCAGTATGGAGGGATCAACACTGCTGAGAACCCATCAACACTCATTCAGTATGATCGCTTCCATACAGCCAAGTCCTAAGATGTTATAAGCTCCGTCGCCATGAACTGAAGTACATATCATGTACCTAAACAATAATCATTTTTTCCAATATGTTGGGGTAGTTGCGAGCGAGGTCCCAGCAGTACGGAATGACCAAAACTGCTGAGAACCCATCAAAACAAATTCAGTATGATCTCTCCCATACAGCTAAGAACATAATTTGGTGGAAGCTGCTCCGCCATGAACTGTAGTATCATGTATAGAAAACAAGTATCCTTGATGTTTGTTTTGAATCACGAATCCAATGACTATGACTGTCATAGTATATCCTATGCTGCAAAAGCTGCATATATGTTAACTGTCATCTGAAACATGAGATGACAAATCAATTTATTAGGTGGATTTAGTTAGCAGCCAATGTGGGATGGGTGTAGTAAAGAGAAAACCGCAAGTACAATAATTATGTTTTCCAATAGGTTGGGGTAGTTGCGAGGTGGACCCAGCAGTATGGAAGGATCAACACTGCTGAGAACCCATCAACACTCATTCAGTATGATCGCTTCCATACAGCCAAGTCCTAAGATGTTAGAAGCTCCGTCGCCATGAACTGAAGTACCTATCACGTACCTAAACAATAATTATGTTTTCCAATAGGTTGGGGTAGTTGTGAGGTGGACCCAGCAGTATGGAAGGATCAACACTGCTGAGAACCCATCAACACTCATTCAGTATGATCGCTTCCATACAGCCAAGTCCTAAGATGTTAGAAGCTCCGTCGCCATGAACTGAAGTACCTATCACGTACCTAAACAATAATTATGTTTTCCAATATGATGGGGTTGTTGCGAGTTGGACCCAGCAGTACGGAAGGATCGAAACTGCTGAGAACCCATCAAAACTCATTCAGTATGATCGCTTCCATACAGCCAAATCCTAAGATGTTAGAAGCTCCGTCGCCATGAACTGAAGTACCTATCACGTACCTAAACAATAATTATGTTTTCCAATAGGTTGGGGTAGTTGCGAGGTGGACCCAGCAGTACGGAAGGATCAAAACTGCTGAGAACCCATCAAAACTCATTCAGTATGATCGCTTCCATACAGCCAAGTCCTAAGATGTTAGAAGCTCCGTCGCCATGAACTGAAGTACCTATCACGTACCTAAACAATAATTATGTTTTCCAATATGATGGGGTTGTTGCGAGGTGGACCCAGCAGTACGGAAGGATCAAAACTGCTGAGAACCCATCAAAACTCATTCAGTATGATCCCTCCCATACAGCCAAGGACGTAAGTTGGTGGAAGCTGCTCCGCCATGAACTGTAGTATCATGTATAGAAAACAAGTATCCTTGATGATTGCTGTGAATCACGAACCCAATGACTATGACTGTCATAGTATATCCTATGCCGCATATATGTTAACTGTCATCTGAAACATGAGATGAAAAATCAATTTATTAGGTGGATTTAGTTAGCAGGCAATGTGGGATGCGTGTAGTAAAGAGAAAACCGCAAGTACAATAATTATGTTTTCCAATAGGTTGGGGTAGTTGCGAGGTGGACCCAGCAGTATGGAGGGATCAACACTGCTGAGAACCCATCAACACTCATTCAGTATGATCGCTTCCATACAGCCAAGTCCTAAGATGTTAGACGCTCCGTCGCCATGAACTGAAGTTCCTATCACGTACCTAAACAATAATTATGTTTTCCAATAGGTTGGGGTAGTTGCGAGGTGGACCCAGCAGTACGGAAGGATCAAAACTGCTGAGAACCCATCAAAACTCATTCAGTATGATCGCTTCCATACAGCCAAGTCCTAAGATGTTAGAACCTCCGTCGCCATGAACTGAAGTACCTATCACGTACCTAAACAACAATTATGTTTTCCAATATGATGGGGTTGTTGCGAGGTGGACCCAGCAGTACGGAAGGATCAAAACTGCTGAGAACCCATCAAAACTCATTCAGTATGATCCCTCCCATACAGCCAAGGACGTAAGTTGGAGGAAGCTGCTCCGCCATGAACTGTAGTATCATGTATAGAAAACAAGTATCCTTGATGATTGCTGTGAATCACGAATCCAATGACTATGACTGTCATAGTATATCCTATGCTGCAAAAGCCGCATATATGTTAACTGTCATCTGAAACATGAGATGACAAATCAATTTATTAGGTGGATTTAGTTAGCAGGCAATGTGGGATGCGTGTAGTAAAGAGAAAACCGCATGTACAATAATTATGTTTTCCAATAGTTTGGGGTAGTTGCGAGGTGGACCCAGCAGTATGGAGGGATCAACACTGCTGAGAACCCATCAACACTCATTCAGTATGATCGCTTCCATACAGCCAAGTCCTAAGATGTTATAAGCTCCGTCGCCATGAACTGAAGTACATATCATGTACCTAAACAATAATCATTTTTTCCAATATGTTGGGGTAGTTGCGAGCGTGGTCCCAGCAGTACAGAATGACCAAAACTGCTGAGAACCCATCAAAAAAAATTCAGTATGATCTCTCCCATACAGCTAAGAACATAATTTGGTGGAAGCTGCTCCGCCATGAACTGTAGTATCATGTATAGAAAACAAGTATCCTTGATGATTGCTTTGAATCACGAATCCAATGACTATGACTGTCATAGTATATCCTATGCTGCAAAAGCTGCATATATGTTAACTGTCATCTGAAACATGAGATGACAAATCAATTTATTAGGTGGATTTAGTTAGCAGCCAATGTGGGATGGGTGTAGTAAAGAGAAAACCGCAAGTACAATAATTATGTTTTTCAATAGGTTGGGGTAGTTGCGAGGTGGACCCAGCAGTATGGAAGGATCAACACTGTTGAGAACCCATCAGCACTCATTCAGTATGATCGCTTCCATACAGCCAAGTCCTAAGATGTTAGAAGCTCCGTCGCCATGAACTGAAGTACCTATCACGTACCTAAACAATAATTATGTTTTCCAATATGATGGGGTTGTTGCGAGGTGGACCCAGCAGTACGGAAGGATCAAAACTGCTGAGAACCCATCAAAACTCATTCAGTATGATCGCTTCCATACAGCCAAATCCTAAGATGTTAGAAGCTCCGTCGCCATGAACTGAAGTACCTATCACGTACCTAAACAATAATTATGTTTTCCAATAGGTTGGGGTAGTTGCGAGGTGGACCCAGCAGTACGGAAGGATCAAAACTTCTGAGAACCCATCAAAACTCATTCAGTATGATCCCTCCCATACAGCCAAGGACGTAAGTTGGTGGAAGCTGCTCCGCCATGAACTGTAGTATCATGTATAGAAAACAAGTATCCTTGATGATTGCTGTGAATCACGAATCCAATGACTATGACTGTCATAGTATATCCTATGCTGCAAAAGCCGCATATATGTTAACTGTCATCTGAAACATGAGATGACAAATCAATTTATTAGGTGGATTTAGTTAGCAGGCAATGTGGGATGCGTGTAGTAAAGAGAAAACCGCATGTACAATAATTATGTTTTCCAATAGTTTGGGGTAGTTGCGAGGTGGACCCAGCAGTATGGAGGGATCAACACTGCTGAGAACCCATCAACACTCATTCAGTATGATCGCTTCCATACAGCCAAGTCCTAAGATGTTATAAGCTCCGTCGCCATGAACTGAAGTACATATCATGTACCTAAACAATAATTATGTTTTCCAATAGGTTGGGGTAGTTGCGAGGTGGACCCAGCAGTACGGAAGGATCAAAACTGCTGAGAACCCATCAAAACTCATTCAGTATGATCGCTTCCATACAGCCAAGTCCTAAGATGTTAGAAGCTCCGTCGCCATGAACTGAAGTACCTATCACGTACCTAAACAATAATTATGTTTTCCAATAGGTTGGGGTAGTTGCGAGGTGGACCCAGCAGTACGGAAGGATCAAAACTTCTGAGAACCCATCAAAACTCATTCAGTATGATCCCTCCCATACAGCCAAGGACGTAAGTTGGTGGAAGCTGCTCCGCCATGAACTGTAGTATCATGTATAGAAAACAAGTATCCTTGATGATTGCTGTGAATCACGAATCCAATGACTATGACTGTCATAGTATATCCTATGCTGCAAAAGCCGCATATATGTTAACTGTCATCTGAAACATGAGATGACAAATCAATTTATTAGGTGGATTTAGTTAGCAGGCAATGTGGGATGCGTGTAGTAAAGAGAAAACCGCATGTACAATAATTATGTTTTCCAATAGGTTGGGGTAGTTGCGAGGTGGACCCAGCAGTACGGAAGGATCAAAACTGCTGAGAACCCATCAAAACTCATTCAGTATGATCGCTTCCATACAGCCAAATCCTAAGATGTTAGAAGCTCCGTCGCCATGAACTGAAGTACCTATCACGTACCTAAACAATAATTATGTTTTCCAATAGGTTGGGGTAGTTGCGAGGTGGACCCAGCAGTACGGAAGGATCAAAACTGCTGAGAACCCATCAAAACTCATTCAGTATGATCGCTTCCATACAGCCAAGTCCTAAGATGTTAGAAGCTCCGTCGCCATGAACTGAAGTACATATCATGTACCTAAACAATAATCATTTTTTCCAATATGTTGGGGTAGTTGCGAGCGTGGTCCCAGCAGTACGGAATGACCAAAACTGCTGAGAACCCATCAAAACAAATTCAGTATGATCTCTCCCATACAGCTAAGAACATAAGTTGGTGGAAGCTGCTCCGCCATGAACTGTAGTATCATGTATAGAAAACAAGTATCCTTGATGATCGCTTTGAATCACGAATCCAATGACTATGACTGTCATAGTATATGTAGGGAGATAACTTCTGTATGTATGTAGGGAGATAAGGAACTTTTTGCCATTGCGTGCTAAGCGTATGTTTTATTTTGCAATGATCCAGTCACTCTTGATTTATGGTGTGTCGGGCTGGGGTGGTTGCAGAAAGGAGTTGGTAGAGACATTGTTCCTCATCCAGAAGAGGTTGATAAAGGTTTTGCTGAGAAAGGGCTTGAGATTTCCGACGGCTGCAATTTTCCAAGAACTTGGCGTCCCTACAGTGCACGAGCTGATCGAGAGAGCCACGATAATTAAGGCGTTTCGGGAGAAAGCTGATGGTAAATTGGGTATTATTAGAGGAACGGTTACTAGACCAGTGATCGGTCGTTCATCAAGCCTCCATTCCGCTTGACTTCTACTGGGCAGAAATGCTTCGACTACAGGGGTGCCCTGTTGTTCAACGGTCAACCTCATACTCTGCGAGGGATTCAGTCGCTCTCAGCTTTCAAAAAAGGACTAAAGAAACTTTCCATCAAGGCATAATTCCCTCGCCTTCCTCCAGCATTATTTATTCATTTGCTGTCATCTGTTTCATTTGGAAGTTCACACCGCTTGACTTATTTGCTAAAATGATTGTTTTTCTTTACTTTGCATTCCGTCATTGGATTCATTTAGGAGCTTTTACCATTTATTTTACTTGCCCCAATTATTGGGTTTTCTGTATTTTGTAGGTATTATGTAATTTTTTTAATTATTATGTAATTTTTTTTTTCTTTCTTTGAACATTTACAATTCAACTCCTCCCCTCAGCACGAGCCACGCTCAAAGAGGGGAGTAGCATTTGCAATTACTGTTAGTACTCAATTTTGTAATTTTCCAAATAAATGCATTTCAAAAAAAAAAAAAAAAAAAAATATCCTATGCTGCGTAAGTCGCATATAATATATTATGTTAACTGTCATCTGAAACATGAGATGACAAATCAATTTATTAGGTGGATTTAGTTAGCAGGCAATGTGGGATGGGTGTAGTAAAGAGAAAACCGCAAGTACAATAATTATGTTTTCCAATAGGTTGGGGTAGTTGCGAGGTGGACCCAGCAGTATGGAAGGATCAACACTGCTGAGAACCCATCAACACTCATTCAGTATGATCGCTACCATACAGCCAAGTCCTAAGAGGTGGACCCACCCAAGCAGCACAATTTCACTGCTTGCTACCTAATCTGTAGTATATCCGACGTCAGAAATCTGCATGTCAATTATTAACTTCATCACGACGTCGGTACGACGTAGAGATTTATGTACGCAACTGCTATTGGTTGCCACGGCGTCGGAAATCTATAGTACAGATAGACGAGGTCGCCACGACGTCAGATATTTAGGAACGCGGTAGCGTTCCGCCCCGCCAAGCAAAGAAGTTGAGAAAACGAACGGTGCCGAGTGTATGTTTACCGGACGTCATGAAACGCGTTTTCGAGGTATCCATATCTCGGCTCCTATTTGACCGATCAAATTAGTGTGGGTCTTCTTTGAGTGGATATTAGAAAGCCCTGAAAGTTTCAAATCGATAGGTCTAAAGGGAGCCGAGCTACATACTCGTAACTTCAAAAACCCGGTTTTTCGGCCTTAGATTGTTTTTCTCCTTTTTCTCCTTCTTCTTCTCCTTCTCCTTGTTCAGACAAACAAGGCTGGAGCCTCTCCACGTTCATCGATTGACTTGAAATTTTGCACAGAGCTTCATTAAACCTTGAGACAGACCCTTATATACGATTTAACCCATTACCTCAACCCAAAAAACTTTTAGAAACAAAAAACTGAAATTTAGGCTAATTTTGGCAACTTTGGCGAGTCTACAGCCTGGGTAAAGGGACCAATCGACTTTTGCATAGACCTTCTTTATAACATGACCCACTTCAACAACAAAAAGATGTGATATCCCCCCAAAAAACACTCTGTGTAAAAATCACGATGATGAATGAATTGGGCTAATACTTTTGTGGTATCAGTTTTACGATATCCAAATTTGGTTTTTGGCTCTGTATAACGAAGGAATAACTTTTGGACCATAGTCCACACTGTAATGTCTCAGGAAAACTACCGCTGTCCTACAAGAAATATCTTCCAGACAATCCCTCTACCTTCACAGATCCGCAACGGGGTCCCACAAGGGGCAGTCTTAAGCCCTACACTTTTTACCATCATGATAAATGATGTTATCGCAGCCATCTCCTCTACTCCGGGAGTCAAAGCGCTGTTGTATGCCGACGATTTGGTTATCTGGGCTACATCGAGCAACATCCCAGCTCTTGAATCTGCTCTAGACAGTGCATTGAGGGACCTCTCTTCTTGGGCTAAACTCAATGAGATGCAAACCAACACCCTGAAAACAGAGTTTCAGCTCTTCACTCTATCCACCAAACCGCACGCGGTCTCTCTTTCTATGGACGGGGAACCATTGAGGCGGTCCAACTGTTCCACGTATCTCGGCGTGAAGCTCGACCCACGCTTAACCTGGTGCGCTCATGCTGAAAACAACGCCAAAAAGGGTACGAAAAGACTTGCACTCCTGAAACGGCTCACAGCGACAAAGTGGGGTGCCTCCCAGGACGTCCTCACCCTCGCGTACAAGGGATACGTCCGGCCAGCCATGGAGTACGGCAATGAATTATTGGTTACATCCACTGACGCGACGATCCGTAAGCTGGAGGTCACTCAAAACAACGCTCTGAGGGTTATCACAGGGGGAGCAAACTCTGCCCCGATAGCTGCCATGGAGCTACAAACCGGAATAGAGCCGGTTAGTTACCGAACTCAGGCTGCTGCCCTGTCGATGCATGAATGTCTCCTGCGAAATGATGTGCACTACTGGCAAACATACACACCCGCTGCCCCTCGCTTAACCACACAGAAGTCTTTTCTCTCCAAGATCGGCGAACTGGAGACTGAGTATGGGCTCACCCAATCACTTCAGAACCCAGATCCCTTCCCGACTATAAGAGAAATAGCTCCACGCTGCACTGCCACAGGACATACCTCCCTGATTGCACCGGTCTCCAAGCAGACAACGCCTCCCATGGAGCTTAGAGCAGTAGCTCTCGAAACTATTCATACCCGCTATCCGGAAGAAGACTGGCACCGGATCTACACGGATGGGTCTGCAGTCGGTGCAAGGCAAAATGGAGGAGCCGGTATTTTCTCTGCAGTCGGGACAGTTGCCGCCCCTGTGGGCCGTCTTGCAAGCAACTTCGACGGTGAGGTCCACGCGGTGATTCTTGCCCTTGAAATGATTAACACTCTGGAGTTCACCAGAGTTGAGATACTATGTGACTCTGTAGCCGCAATCATCAGTCTGTCAACGAACAGCGAAACAGAGTCCCATGATGTCTTGAAGGGCAGAAAACTGTTGGAGCAGCTGCTCGCGGAGGGAAAAACCATCGTCTTGCAGTGGATCCCATCACACGTAGGCATATGGGGAAATGAGCAAGCTGACGCCCTAGCAAGAGAAGGCTCCCGCATGCCTATGCCTGACACCCCTACCACCTATCGAGCCGCAAAAAGTGCCATTAGATCCTCCGTTCAGGAGAAGTTGCTTGATGCCCAACGACGCAAAGCCGAAGGGAAGCAGTGGGTCTCACTGCTGGACGCAAGACACCGCATCCCACCAGCTCTCCCTCGCCATGAGTCAGTTGCGGCGTTCAGAGCTGTCACTGGCCACGATTATTTGAATGCTCACTTGCACAGGATTGGACTGAGAGAAAGCCCTGGATGCAGCCTCTGCAGCAGCACTACTCCAATGACGACAAATCATTTATCTGACTGTCCTCGACTCGAGGATACCCGACAAGAATTTCATACTGACGACACCACCTGGTCAAAAACAGCGAAATTGTATTGGGCTGCAAGAAGTCTTATGGCTCAAGAGCCTAGACAATCGGCGTAGGAAAAAAAAAAAAAAAAAAAAAAAAAAAAAACCTTCACAACGCCACACTTTGACTTGTCCTAAGGTACTCGTGCGGTTTAGAACACGCACGCGCCAGCCAAAGCGTAGTATTTGGTATAGGGGTGGTCTGGGTGTGAGTTTAATGTTTAGAAATGTAATAAATTGTGTGAAATTTCGGAAATTTTGAAAATAATGAGTTGATTTTTTAGAATTAGGGGGATAGAATTCAAGGGTATTGAGAAATGGCGCCTCCACCGATATGTCACGTAGCAATCTGACACTCTACTTTGGTGACATTTAATATATTTGCCCTATGGAGCCTGAAGTTGGAAAACAAGCAAAATACTTGTAGCTAATTTATTCAATAATACGTCGTGAACAACATGGGTATTCAAAATATCTTTAGTCTTTAGAAAAGGCCTTGATGCGATCTCCAAAGCTCGTTTGCCGCGGATGCGCGTACCGATTCGCGAGGAGAATACTGATGTTGGTCTTGACGTACCTTGCTTTCCAAAACACCTTCATCCAAACTGGCAGGGTGAGATGTCGAACAGGGGGCTAGTCCTGGTCCCGTCTCTTCGTTCGGAAATCCCAACAACTCGTCAAGGAGGTTGACATGGCGGTCCTTGCGTCTAGTCGGAGTAAACTGCACAAATGAACCCGATTGCCGATCGTCGATGGTTTTTATACCTTCGGGCGCTGGCCGGGTGGAGATTTGCTGGCCCAGGCTTTTCTCCTTGGCTCGACGAACGATCTTCGTTATCCTCCTACACATTTAGGATCATGGTAAGTGGTGTTAAAATTAGCGAATGTCGGTCCTGCCGTACTGGGATGACAACAAAGCACGGGACTCATCATCACCATGGCAGTGTTGGCATCACAATACTGGAAATGATCGATTGTGCCTCAAGATCAGTACATGTATATCCATTATCATATATTACACTTATGCAAAATCATACATTTAGCCATGGTAGATTTCCGCGATGATGTATTTCATACTTATAAATGTATATATCCATGGTAAACATCACTTAACTCTGAATGACAACACTGCTAGGAACCCATGTTCACCTAGGCAAGGTTGACAGACCAATACAGGCAACGATCGATCATGCTGGAATATCAATACATGTATCTTCGTTATCCTCTTACACATTTAGGATCATGATGAGTGGTGTTAAAATTAGCGAATGTCGGTCCTGCAGTACTGGGATGACAAGAGTGCAAGGAACCCATCATCACCTTGGCATTGTTGGCATCCCAATACTGGCAATGATCGATTGTACAGAAGATCAGTTCATGTAATTCCGTTACCATGAAATGATAACGTAATATAATATATTACGTTTATACACATTAATACATAATGATATATATTATTATATTACATTTGTACACATTAATACATTTAGCCATGGTAGATTTCCGGGATGATGTATTCCATACTTATAAATACATATATCCTTGGTAAACAACACTGAACTCTTAGGATGACGAGTTGAAACGCGGAAATAGTAGAGGGAATTTCGATCCCGCTGTATTGGAATGACAACAGCGCTAGGAACCCATCACCACCTTAGCGGGGTTGGCAGACCTATACAGGCAACGATCGATCGTGCTGAAACATCAATACATGTATCTTCGTTATCATCCTACACGTTCAGAGATATTCAGTTATCATTACCTGGGAGGCAAACGATGGAAAGCCATGTGCATTGGAGCGCGCATAGAAAGTTAAAAGAAAACAAGTTGAAGCAGTGTTCAAATCAGCGAATGTCGGTCCTGCCATAGTGAGATGACAACAACGCCCGGAACTCAACATAACCGTGGCAGTGTTGGCATCAAAATACTGGCAATGATCGATAGTGCCTGAAGATCAGTACATGTATATCCATTATCGCATATAACAGTTATGCACAATCATACTCGTACATTTAGCCATGGTAGATTTCCGCGATGATGTACTCCATACTTATAAATACATATATCCTTGGTACACAACACATACCTCTTAGGATGACGAGATGAAACGCGGAAATAGTAGAGGGAATTTCAATCCCGCTGTATTGGAATGACCACAGCGCTAGGAACCCATTACCACCTCAGCGGGGTAGGCAGACCAATATAGGCAACGATCAATCATGCTGGAACATCAATACATGTATGTTCGTTATTTTTCATCACACTCGGATATATCCAGATATTTGGGTATATATCATTACCTGGGAGGCAAACAATAGAAAGCCATGTGCATTGGATCGCACACCGTTATTTAAAAGGAAACAAGGTAAAGCAGTGTTCAAATCAGCGAATGTCGGTCCTGCCATACTGAGATGACAACAACGCACGGAACTCATCATAACCATGGCAGTGTTTGTATCACAATACTGGCAATGATCGATAGTGCCTGAAGATCAGGACATGTATATCCAGTATCATATATTACAGTTATGCACAATCATACATTTAGCCATGGTAGATTTCCGTGATGATGTATTCCATACTTTTTAATGTATATATCTGAAGGAAGGTTTATGGCGGAAAGGAAATTTGACGAAGAAAATAACACGACTTGAAACTGAAATTGGGCTTGTAATTTTTGACACAGAGAACTTTTTTAAACGAACTAACTTTTTTCTCTCACTTTTTGTAAACAGACTTTTTTGTAAAACAACTGTTCGAAATGAAAATTTGGAAAAATAAAAATGGTGTGGAGTCGCCACACGGCTCCCCCTTCAGCGACGACGTCAGACGGCGAACCGTATCTTGCGGGACTGTTGCCGGCTGGGGGATTTGCGCTCCTGCTTTCCTGGATAAGCTGGCTTCAGCCGGTCGATGGACACTGAGGTTTCCCGATTGCCTATCTTAAGGCGGAATACCTTGGGTCCTCGATCGATGACAGAGAAAGGCCCATCGTACGGCGGCTGAAGTGGACGGCGAATAGCATCGCGACGCACAAAAACATGGGTACATGTCTGTAGGTCCTGATGGACGAACACAGAGCGAGAACCATGGTGTGAGGCCGGCACTGGCCGAAGCTGAATCGTAGGTTGAGGAGAGACGTCTTCTATTCGAGATAATGTGTCTGCTGCAACATTTTCTTTTCCAGAAATGTGACGGATTTTTGTTGAAAACTGTCCCACAAAATCAAGATGACGCAGCTGGCGAGGGCTAGCCTTATCTAATTTCTGGCGGAAAGCAAATGTTAGAGGTTTGTGGTCTGTAAAAATCACAAATTCACGCCCCTCCAACAGGTGTCGGAAGTGCTTAATGCCACTATACAGTGCGAGGAGCTCGCGGTCATAAGCACTGTAGGCTTTCTGCGCTGGGGATAGCTTTTTGGAGAAAAATCCGAGAGGCTGCCAAAAAGAGTCATTCAATGGCACCCATGGAAGAAGCAGAAGCATCAACAGAGATGGACAAAGGTGCACCATGAAGAGGATGTGCTAAAAGTGCTGCATCTGCTAAACCTTCCTTACAAGCTTCAAATGCAGCCATGAGATCAGGGGTCCATTGAATGACGGTTTTGTCACGCTTCTTATTCCCACAGTGGAGGTTGTGAAGAATAGCTTGGAGTTCTGATGCTTTTGGGATGAATCGTCGGTAAAAATTTAGCATTCCCAGAAATCTGCGAAGTTCAGCGACAGTTTTGGGCGTTGGGAAATCCTTGATGACAGCGACCTTACTTGGAAGTGGACGCGTACCATCTTTGGATATTAGGTGCCCTATAAACTGAACTTCTGGCTGGCCAAAAACACTTTTGGCTACATTAATGACAACCCCGTACTCTCGAAATCGATTGAACAGTTGTTCAAGATGTTGTAAATGAGTTTGCTCATCTTGAGAGGCTACCAGAATGTCATCCAGGTATGGGTAACAAAAATCGAGTCCACGAGTAACCTCATGAATAAATCTTTGGAAGGTTTGTGCCGCATTGCGAAGGCCAAATGTCATAAAAGGAAATTCAAATAACCCGAAGGGTGTAATTATGGCGGTTTTTGCGATGTCAGAGGGTTCCATTGGTATTTGATGGTAGGCTCTAACAAGATCAATGGTGGTAAAAATGGTATTACCGGCCAATTGGTTGGAAAAATCTTGAATGTGAGGAAGTGGATAGCGGTCGGGAAGCGTACATGAATTTAATGCGCGATAGTCGCCGCACGGACGCCACTCCCCATTCTTTTTCGGGACCATGTGCAAGGGCGAAGCCCAAGACGACTTCGAAGGGCGGCAAATCCCGTGTTCTACCATGTAAGCAAATTCAGCTCGTGCAATTGCCTCTTTTTCAGGACTGAGACGTCGTTGTTTGGTAAACACTGGTGGCCCTACTGTCTGAATATGATGAGTAACGTCATGTGGAGGTGTGCGTTGGCCTACTGTGTTAGGATTGGTTAGATCGGGGTACTTTGAGATAAGTGTGAGGTATGGAGATTCGTCAATGACACGGACTGTGGAAATTGTAGAATGAATGACTTGTTCTATCGTAGCGAGTGAAGATATGGACGTGAGGTTATCCACCAGTCTACGTCCTTTAAGATCAACGAGAAGACCGAAGTTCTTCAAAAAATCTGCACCAACGATTGGTTTGTCTACCTCAGCAATCATAAAAGGCCATCGAAAAGTACGCCGCAAACCTAGGTCCAGTTCTAATACGCGACTGCCATACGTAGAAATAGTAGTTCCGTTAGCAGCAAATAATTTGAAGTCAGATAATGGAGGTTTACGAATTCTCGACATTGGAGGAACAACGGAGATGTCCGCGCCGGTGTCAACAAGAAAACGTAACCCTGTGGACTTGTCAGATACAAAAAGGCGACTTGTGAAGAGGGCCGCAGCATCAGTCGCATCTAGCGACGGCCCGTCTCGTTTTCCGCCGAACTGTTTGCAGAGGCTGTATAGGAACATGGCAAGAGACACATAGTGGCTTTATCCTTAAATTTACAATGGTAATAACATACGCCGTTGACATGCCTACGAGAACGAGAACGGTCGCGATTGACTGTACGTTTCCGTACTTCTGTGCGATTGTCAGTGCTGACTGTAGGACGTCCACGATCTAGAGCGTCTACTCGGGCTGAAAGGCGGCGCATTTCGCCTAAGAGCTCAGCAATTGCGTCTGGCGGGCAGCTAGAGGAGGTAGAGCTAGGTGTACTAACAACATGTAATGAAGAAGGTAGAGCTACTTCAGCTATCTTATCAGCCATAGCTGCAAGGTGATTCAAATCTTGGTCGCTGACACCACCGGCTTGTGTTTGCGTAGAAAGACGCTGTTACCACAAGGACTTTAAAAGTATATCGCTCACCCGATTCGCTGATAACTCACGCATCTCCCGCAGCAGTTGTGATGGCCGTCTATCCCCCAGCTCTAAGTCCCCGATCAGCTTTCGCAGTTGTCGTTCCTCAGAGTCCGAAAAACGTTCTTCAAGTCTCTGTTTGAGCGTGTCGTACAAATCGCGCGTGGGCGGGTTCAGGATTACGTCGCTGACCTGCGCGAGTACGTCACTTTCAACAGCTCCAACCAGTGTGTGGTACTTCGTCAAGTCACTCGTAATACCGGCGTTGAAGAATTGTGACTCCAGTTGCCGGAACCATAAACGAGGATTTGCCTTCCAAAACGGTGGTACCTTTACCGAAACCCGACTGACTTGCGGAACAGTCATGACGGGGACCGTAAACTCGTCTCCCGGTACTCGGTTGGGAACACCACCTTCTGTCATAGTATCACGTCGAAACTATCACGTCGTAACAATCACGTCGGAACTATCACGTCGGAACTATCACGTCGGAACTATCACGTCGGAACTATCACGTCGGAACTATCACGTCGGGGTCACCAATTGAAGGAAGGTTTATGGCGGAAAGGAAATTTGACGAAGAAAATAACACGACTTGAAACTGAAATTGGGCTTGTAATTTTTGACACAGAGAACTTTTTTAAACGAACTAACTTTTTTCTCTCACTTTTTGTAAACAGACTTTTTTGTAAAACAACTGTTCGAAATGAAAATTTGGAAAAATAAAAATGGTGTGGAGTCGCCACATATCCATGGTAAACATCACTTAACTCTTAGGATGACGAGACGAAACGCGGAAATAGTTGAGGGAATTTCGATCCCGCAGTATTGGAATGACAACACTGCTAGGAACCCATGTTCACCTTTGCGGGGTTGGCAGACCAATACAGGCATCGATCGATCATGCTGGAATATCAATACATGTATCTTCGTTATCCTCCTACACATTTAGGATCATGATAAGTGGTGTTCAAATTAGCGAATGTCGGTCCTGCAGTACTGGGATGACAAGAGTGCAAGGAACCCATCATCACCTTGGCATTGTTGGCATCCCAATACTGGCAATGATCGATAGTGCCTGAAGTTCAGTACATGTATATCGATTATCTAGGGACGCGGGAGCGTCCCGCCCGCCAAGAAAACCGAAGCCCTGAAAACCGAAGCGACTGAGACACTGATTACGCGACGGAACAAGTTGGGGTTTTCACCCTACCGTGGCTCGGCTCCCTGAGTGTCTCGAGAGTTGATTTTTCGTACACCAACTCTCCAGGGGCACGTGAGGACGTAAACCAAATTTCAGCTCTCGGGAACATCAGGTGTCGGGGGTATAACAGTTTTAAAACCACTATTTTTCTCGTTTTTCGTGTTCTTCTTCTTCTTCTTCTTCTTCTTCTTGTTCATTGACGGGGCTACAGCCCAGCAGACAAATCGGATCGAGCTGAAATTTTGCACACACGTTTGTTATGCTCCAAGGGAGTGCCTTTTGAACATTTTTTCTCCCTCCCCCCATTTCCCCCCCAATTAGGGGGGAAATAGTATTTTTTAGGAATTTCAAATGGTCATAACTCCTTCAAACTTGAAGCTTTTTCAGATTTTCTTTTTTAGTTTTATTCAGCTTTTAAAACTGTTTAATTTGAGATCAAAATGAGCTTCCTAAGGGGGAAAATAAAGGAGTTATGGTGATTTGTATATTTTCAACAATAACTGCCGCCAAAATTGATGGAAATTGGTACGGTTGGTCTTAAAATGTCCGCTAGGTTGTCTAGTATATGCTCAATAATTTTGAACTAAATCTCAATCGATTCGACTAATCCACAGGCAAAAATACGTGCATAAATTCCACATCTATTGATTTGGCTAATTTCCGAAAACATCAAAGTTTAACGGTGGTCAGAAAAATTGTCGTAGAGTGGCGCCTGAATAAGGATCGATAGGAAATTTTATGGGCTTTCGAATGAGGGCAGCACACTTTGTCACTTTTCCCAACGGTTCTCGAGTTATTCGCGATTGTTGGTATAAAAACGTGCGTTTTACCTTTTGCAAACTTTCTCTTTCCACTTTCTCTTTCCACTTTCTCTTCGACACCAATTGTAATGATTCTCAACAACAAAAATTTACACAATCCCCAATAAAAATGTAAAGAATTTTCAAAAGATGTCTAATTCAAATTCATTCAAATTTCTAATTTTTTCTATTTTTTAATTTAATAATAAGAATAAATTGTTTTACCTAATTAATCGAATAATTTAAAACTACTATTTAACCAATTCGCAAAAATTTTAAAACTACTTAATTTTCAAACACATTTCAGATAACAAACAATAATTTCCAAAAAATAATTATTCTTGTCACAAAAACAAGAAACAAAAAGGCAAATTAGTAGGCGTAATAATTTTTTACTAAATTTTGAGTAGGATAAAACTTCATTTAGGAGAAAATTTACTGGTTACCTCGTAGGTACTTTTGTTAAATTGAACCGTATTGTATAGGTACCACTCGAAAACTAGCCATGCAAAAAGATCTGATATCCCCCCCCCAAAAACAACACCGTTGTAAAAACTGGCCCGCCAAAAAACCTCAGCCGCAAAAAGGAATGATATCCATTTTGCCCGCCAGCCACGTATATACGATGCTCGGTGCTTAGCACCTCGCTGTTGAGTGTGCATATAGAAACCTGATCCTCCTACCCCTAACCTCCACCGTCAATGTTTTCCTGTTCCCTGTCTCCTTCCCACAAACCCCTCTCACCCTTAGTTCCCCTCGGTTTCACCTAAAATGTTTCCTCTGTAACACCAGCAGGGAGCTTTACGCTTCTTTCAATGCTGTTGGCGGGAGCTTTTTGCCAGATGAACAAGGTTGAATTGAAGCATTACTATATTATAAGTATTACCTACTGGTGGTCACGAGTAATCAGTGGTGGTACACCTATAATGGCTCCCGCCAACAGCATTGAAAGAAGCGTAAAGCTCCCTGCTGGTGTAACAGAGGAAACATATTAGGTGAAACCGAGGGGAACTAAGGGTGAGAGAGGTTTGTGGGAAGGAGACAGGGAACAGGAAAACATTGACGGTGGAGGTTAGGGATAGGATCAGGTTTCTATATGCACACTCAACAGCGAGGTGCTAAGCACCGAGCATCGTATATACGTGGCTGGCGGGCAAAATGGATATCATTCCTTTTTGCGACTGAGGTTTTTTGGCGGTTCAGTTTTTACAACGGTGTTGTTTTTGGGGGGTCATATATTACGGTTATGCACAATCATACATTTAGCCATGGTAGATTTCCGCGATGATGTACTCCATACTTATAAATACATATTTCCTTGGTAAACAACACTGAACTCTTAGGATGACGAGTTGAAACGCGGAAATAGTAGAGGGAATTTCGATCCCGCTGTATTGGAATGACAACAGCGCTAGGAACCCATCACCACCTTAGCGGGGTTTGCAGACCAATCCAGGCAACGATCGATCGTGTTGAAACATCAATACATGTATCTTCGTTATCTTCCTACACGTTCAGAGATATTCAGATATTTGGGTATATATCATTACCTGGAAGGCAAACGATGGAAAGCCATGTGCATTGGAGCGCGCACAGAAATTTAAAAGAAAACAAGTTAAAGCAGTGTTCAAATCAGCGAATGTCGGTCCTGCCATGGTGAGATGACAACAACGCCCGGAACTTAACATAACCGTGGCAGTGTTGGCATCAAAATACTGGCAATGATCGATAGTGCCTGAAGATCAGTACATGTATATCCATCATCATATATTACAGTTATGCACAATCATACATTTAGCCATGGTAGATTTCCGCGATGATGTATTCCATACTTATAAATACATATATCCTTGGTAAACAACACATACCTCTTAGGATGACGAGATGAAACGAGGATATAGTAGAGGGAATTTCGATCCCGCTGTATTGGAATGACCACAGCGCTAGAAACCCATCGCCACCTCAGCGGGGTTGGCAGACCAATATAGGAAACGATCTATCGTGCTGGAACATCAATACATGTATGTTCGTTATTTTTCATCACACTCGGATATATCCAGATATTCGGGTATATATCATTACAGGGGAGGCAAACAATAGAAAGCCATGTGCATTGGATAGCACACAGTAATTTAAAAGAAAACAAGGTAAAGTATGGATCAAAAGTTTAGGATGATGATATGCAGTGTTCAAATCAGCGAATGTCGGTCCTGCCATACTGAGATGACAACAACGCATGGAACTCATCATAACCGTGGCAGTGTTGGCATCAAAATACTGGCAATGATCGATAGTGCCTGAAGATCAGTACATGTATATCCATTATCATATATTACGGTTATGCACAATCATACATTTAGCCATGGTAGATTTCCGCGATGATGTATTCCATACTTATAAATATATATATCCATGCTAAACATCACTTAACTCTTAGGTTGACGAGATGAAACGCGGAAATAGTAGAGGGAATTTCGATCCCGCAGTATTGGAATGACAACACTGCTAGGAACCCATGTTCACCTTGGCGGGGTTGGCAGACCAATACAGGCAACGATCGATCATGCTGGAATATCAATACATGTATCTTCGTTATCCTCCTACACATTTAGGATCATCATGAGTTGTGTTCAAATCAGCGAATGTCGGTCCTGCCATACTGAGATGACAACAACGCACGGAACTCATCATTACCATGGCAGTGTTGGCATCAAAATACTGGCAATGATCGATAGTGCCTGAAGATCAGTACATGTATATCCATTATCATATATTACAGTTATGCACAATCATACATTTACGAGTAGCCATGGTAAAATTCCTCGATGATGTACTCCATACATATAAATACATATTTCCTTGGCAAACAACACTGAACTCTTAGGATGACGAGATGAAAAGCGGAAATAGTAGAGGGAATTTCGATCCCGCTGTATTGGAATGACAACAGCGCTAGGAACCCATCACCACCTTAGCGGGGTTGGCAAACCAATACAGGCAACGATCGATCGTGCTGAAACATCAATACATGTATCTTCGTTATCATCCTACACGTTCAGAGATATTCAGATATTTGGGTATATATCATTACCTGGGAGGCAAACGATGGAAAGCCATGTGCATTGGATCGCGCACAGAAATTTAAAAGAAAACAAGTTAAAGCAGTGTTCAAATCAGCGAATGTCGGTCCTGCCATACTGAGATGACAACAACGCACGGAACTCATCATAACCATGGCAGTGTTGGCATCACAATACTGGCAGTGATCGATAGTGCCTGAAGATCAGTACATGTATATCCATTATCATATATTACAGTTATGAACAATCACACATTTAGCCATGGTAGATTTCCACGATGATGTACTCCATACTTATAAATACATATTTCCTTGGTAAACAACACTGAACTCTTAGGATGACGAGTAGAAACGCGGAAGTAGTAGAGGGAATTTCGATCCCGCTGTATTGGAATGACAACTGCGCTAGGAACCCATCACCACCTTAGCGGGGTTGGCAAACCAATACAGGCAACGATCGATCGTGCTGAAACATCAATACATGTATCTTCGTTATCCTCTTACACATTTAGGAGCATGATGAGTTGTGTTAAAATTAGCGAATGTCGGTCCTGCAGTACTGGGATGACAAGAGTGCAAGGAACCCATCATCACCTTGGCATTGTTGGCATCCCAATACTGGCAATGATCGATAGTACAGAAGATCAGTAGATGTATATCGATTATCATATATTACGGTCATGCACAATCATACATTTAGCCATGGTAGATTTCCACGATGATGTACTCCATACTTATAAATACATATTTCCTTGGTAAACAACACTGAACTCTTAGGATGACGAGTTGAAACGCGGAAGTAGTAGAGGGAATTTCGATCCCGCTGTATTGGAATGACAACAGCGCTAGGAACCCATCACCACCTTAGCGGGGTTGGCAAACCAATACAGGCAACGATCGATCGTGCTGAAACATCAATACATGTATCTTCGTTATCATCCTACACGTTCAGAGATATTCAGATATTTGGGTATATATCATTACCTGGGAGGCAAACGATGGAAAGCCATGTGCATTGGAGCGCGCACAGAAATTTAAAAGAAAACAAGTTAAAGCAGTGTTCAAATCAGCGAATGTCGGTCCTGCCATACTGAGATGACAACAACGCACGGAACTCATCATAACCATGGCAGTGTTGGCATCAAAATACTGGCAGTGATCGTTAGTGCCTGAAGATCAGTACATGTATATCCATTATCATATATTACAGTTATGCACAATCATACATTTACGAGTAGCCATGGTAAAATTCCTCGATGATGTACTCCATACATATAAATACATATTTCCTTGGCAAACAACACTGAACGCTTAGGATGACGAGATGAAAAGCGGAAATAGTAGAGGGAATTTCGATCCCGCTGTATTGGAATGGCAACGGCGCTAGGAACCCATCACCACCTTAGCGGGGTTGGCAAACCAATACAGGCAACGATCGATCGTGCTGAAACATCAATACATGTATCTTCGTTATCATCCTACACGTTCAGAGATATTCAGATATTTGGGTATATATCATTACCTGGGAGGCAAACGATGGAAAGCCATGTGCATTGGAGCGCGCACAGAAATTTAAAAGAAAACAAGTTAAAGCAGTGTTCAAATCAGCAAATGTCGGTCCTGCCATACTGAGATGACAACAACGCACGGAACTCATCATAACCATGGCAGTGTTGGCATCACAATACTGGCAGTGATCGATAGTGCCTGAAGATCAGTACATGTATATCCATTATCATATATTACAGTTATGCACAATCACACATTTAGCCATGGTAGATTTCCACGATGATGTACTCCATACTTATAAATACATATTTCCTTGTTAAACAACACTGAACTCTTAGGATGACGAGTAGAAACGCGGAAATAGTAGAGGGAATTTCGATCCCGCTGTATTGGAATGACAACTGCGCTAGGAACCCATCACCACCTTAGCGGGGTTGGCAAACCAATACAGGCAACGATCGATCGTGCTGAAACATCAATACATGTATCTTCGTTATCCTCTTACACATTTAGGAGCATGATGAGTTGTGTTAAAATTAGCGAATGTCGGTCCTGCAGTACTGGGATGACAAGAGTGCAAGGAACCCATCATCACCTTGGCATTGTTGGCATCCCAATACTGGCAATGATCGATAGTACAGAAGATCAGTAGATGTATATCGATTATCATATATTACGGTCATGCACAATCATACATTTAGCCATGGTAGATTTCCACGATGATGTACTCCATACTTATAAATACATATTTCCTTGGCAAACAACACTGAACTCTTAGGATGACGAGATGAAAAGCGGAAATAGTAGAGGGAATTTCGATCCCGCTGTATTGGAATGACAACAGCGCTAGGAACCCATCACCACCTCAGCGGGTTTGGCAAACCAATACAGGCAACGATCGATCGTGCTGAAACATCAATACATGTATCTTCGTTATCATCCTACACGTTCAGAGATATTCAGATATTTGGGTATATATCATTACCTGGGAGGCAAACGATGGAAAGCCATGTGCATTGGAGCGCGCACAGAAATTTAAAAGAAAACAAGTTAAAGCAGTGTTCAAATCAGCGAATGTCGGTCCTGCCATACTGAGATGACAACAACGCACGGAACTCATCATAACCATGGCAGTGTTGGCATCACAATACTGGCAGTGATCGATAGTGCCTGAAGATCAGTACATGTATATCCATTATCATATATTACAGTTATGAACAATCACACATTTAGCCATGGTAGATTTCCACGATGATGTACTCCATACTTATAAATACATATTTCCTTGGTAAACAACACTGAACTCTTAGGATGACGAGTAGAAACGCGGAAATAGTAGAGGGAATTTCGATCCCGCTGTATTGGAATGACAACTGCGCTAGGAACCCATCACCACCTTAGCGGGGTTGGCAAACCAATACAGGCAACGATCGATCGTGCTGAAACATCAATACATGTATCTTCGTTATCCTCTTACACATATAGGAGCATGATGAGTTGTGTTAAAATTAGCGAATGTCGGTCCTGCAGTACTGGGATGACAAGAGTGCAAGGAACCCATCATCACCTTGGCATTGTTGGCATCCCAATACTGGCAATGATCGATAGTACAGAAGATCAGTAGATGTATATCGATTATCATATATTACGGTCATGCACAATCATACATTTAGCCATGGTAGATTTCCACGATGATGTACTCCATACTTATAAATACATATTTCCTTGGTAAACAACACTGAACTCTTAGGATGACGAGTTGAAACGCGGAAATAGTAGAGGGAATTTCGATCCCGCTGTATTGGAATGACAACAGCGCTAGGAACCCATCACCACCTTAGCGGGGTTGGCAAACCAATACAGGCAACGATCGATCGTGCTGAAACATCAATACATGTATCTTCGTTATCATCCTACACGTTCAGAGATATTCAGATATTTGGGTATATATCATTACCTGGGAGGCAAACGATGGAAAGCCATGTGCATTGGAGCGCGCACAGAAATTTAAAAGAAAACAAGTTAAAGCAGTGTTCAAATCAGCGAATGTCGGTCCTGCCATACTGAGATGACAACAACGCACGGAACTCATCATAACCATGGCAGTGTTGGCATCAAAATACTGGCAGTGATCGTTAGTGCCTGAAGATCAGTACATGTATATCCATTATCATATATTACAGTTATGCACAATCATACATTTACGAGTAGCCATGGTAAAATTCCTCGATGATGTACTCCATACATATAAATACATATTTCCTTGGCAAACAACACTGAACGCTTAGGATGACGAGATGAAAAGCGGAAATAGTAGAGGGAATTTCGATCCCGCTGTATTGGAATGGCAACGGCGCTAGGAACCCATCACCACCTTAGCGGGGTTGGCAAACCAATACAGGCAACGATCGATCGTGCTGAAACATCAATACATGTATCTTCGTTATCATCCTACACGTTCAGAGATATTCAGATATTTGGGTATATATCATTACCTGGGAGGCAAACGATGGAAAGCCATGTGCATTGGAGCGCGCACAGAAATTTAAAAGAAAACAAGTTAAAGCAGTGTTCAAATCAGCAAATGTCGGTCCTGCCATACTGAGATGACAACAACGCACGGAACTCATCATAACCATGGCAGTGTTGGCATCACAATACTGGCAGTGATCGATAGTGCCTGAAGATCAGTACATGTATATCCATTATCATATATTACAGTTATGCACAATCACACATTTAGCCATGGTAGATTTCCACGATGATGTACTCCATACTTATAAATACATATTTCCTTGGTAAACAACACTGAACTCTTAGGATGACGAGTAGAAACGCGGAAATAGTAGAGGGAATTTCGATCCCGCTGTATTGGAATGACAACTGCGCTAGGAACCCATCACCACCTTAGCGGGGTTGGCAAACCAATACAGGCAACGATCGATCGTGCTGAAACATCAATACATGTATCTTCGTTATCCTCTTACACATTTAGGAGCATGATGAGTTGTGTTAAAATTAGCGAATGTCGGTCCTGCAGTACTGGGATGACAAGAGTGCAAGGAACCCATCATCACCTTGGCATTGTTGGCATCCCAATACTGGCAATGATCGATAGTACAGAAGATCAGTAGATGTATATCGATTATCATATATTACGGTCATGCACAATCATACATTTAGCCATGGTAGATTTCCACGATGATGTACTCCATACTTATAAATACATATTTCCTTGGTAAACAACACTGAACTCTTAGGATGACGAGTTGAAACGCGGAAGTAGTAGAGGGAATTTCGATCCCGCTGTATTGGAATGACAACAGCGCTAGGAACCCATCACCACCTTAGCGGGGTTGGCAAACCAATACAGGCAACGATCGATCGTGCTGAAACATCAATACATGTATCTTCGTTATCTTCCTACACGTTCAGAGATATTCAGATATTTGGGTATATATCATTACCTGGGAGGCAAACGATGGAAAGCCATGTGCATTGGAGCGCGCACAGAAATTTAAAAGAAAACAAGTTAAAGCAGTGTTCAAATCAGCGAATGTCGGTCCTGCCATAGTGAGATGACAACAACGCCCGGAACTCAACATAACTGTGGCAGTGTTGGCATCAAAATACTGGCAATGATCGATAGTGCCTGAAGATCAGTACATGTATATCCATTATCATATATTACAGTTATGCACAATCATACATTTAGCCATGGTAGATTTCCGCGATGATGTATTCCATACTCATAAATACATATATCCTTGGTACAAATGACGAGTTGAAACGCGGAAATAGTAGAGGGAATTTCGATCCCGCTGTATTGGAATGACAACAGTGCTAGGAACCCATCATCACCTTGGCATTGTTGGCATCCCAATACTGGCAATGATCGATTGTACAGAACATCAGTACATGTAATTCCGTTATCCAGGAACGCGGTAGCGTTCCGCCCCGCCAAGTAAAGAAGTTGAGAAAACGAACGGTGCCGAGTGTATGTTTACCGGACGTCACAAAACGCGTTTTCGAGTTATCCATATCTCGGCTCCTATTTGACCGATCGACTTGAAAATTAGTGTGGGTCTTCTTTGAGTGGATATTAGAAAGCCCTGAATGTTTCAAATCGATAGGTCTAAAGGGAGCCGAGCTACATAACTTCAAAAACCCGGTTTTTCGGCCTTAGATTGTTCTTCTCCTTGTTCAGACAGGCAAGGCCTCTCCACATTCACCGATTGAGTTGAAATTTCGCAAAGAGCTTCATTTAACCTTGAGACAGAGCCTTATATAAGATTTAACCCATTATCTCAACCCAAAAAAGTTTTAGAAAAAAAAAAAAAAACTTTAGGAAAATTCTGTCCACTTTGACGAGTCTACAGCCTGGGTAAAGGGACCAATCGACTTGAATTTTTTTACATACCTTCTTTACATACCAGTCCACAAAGGGTAGATTTCTCATTAAAAAAAACCCATGATTTAGTTGAAAAAAACAAACAAA
Source organism: Stenodema calcarata (assembly GCA_963920205.1). Taxonomy (NCBI): domain Eukaryota; kingdom Metazoa; phylum Arthropoda; class Insecta; order Hemiptera; family Miridae; genus Stenodema; species Stenodema calcarata. Next base: position 6,110,687 of record OY986048.1, read on the forward strand.
CGAAAAAACAAGTTTTTTCGCATTCAAACCTCCTTTTCTTTCTCAATTCAACAGCAACAAAATTGTTTATGAGTCCGTTAGAAAGCTGACCTTTTGGGGAATTTTTAACACACCTTCATAATTTTGCTATAACAATTGATAACATTACCAAGCATTTAACTTTTCAGATTTTCAAACTCTATTTTCACTCCTCAGTTCCACCAAAATGTATTAGGCATTAAAGAGGCAGAAAAAATGACTTTCTAACGGTATCCTCAAATGTAAACTATGACAATTTTAGTGAAGTAAGGTCGAAAACTAATTAAATGTAGAACACGGAGGATAGTTTTCGGGCACCACTCGCGTCACAACCTGTATAAAACATCTGAAGACTAGAAGGTAATTGATGGAAAGACGTGATCGGAGGGGTCACCTCACGTATTATGATATCCACTTTCCCCGCCCGCCCTTTTCGTCATTAAGGAGCTAAGTATAATGAAAAGCTTAACCACTTCACAAGCACCGTACCCCTTTCGAAATCTCCCCTTGGCGCTATTGTGAGACGTTTTTATTACTTCCACAAGCAACTAATACTTGTATAAAAAGTTTGTATTTGTAGTATTGTTATTACTTTCACTACCTACAAACCTGATCCTCCTTCCCCTAACCACCACCATCAAGTATTAGTTGCTTGTGGAAGTAATAAAAACGTCTCGCAATAGCGCCAAGGGGAGATTTCGAAAGGGGTACGGTGCTTGTGAAGTGGTTAAGCTTTTCATTATACTTAGCTCCTTAATGAGGAAAAGGGCGGGCGGGGAAAGTGGATATCATAACTTTTTCCGGCCTCTGAAGAATGATATTTGCGAGGCGGGGTGATTTTTACACGGAGTGTTTTTTGGGGGGATATCACATGTTTTTGTTGTTGAAGTGGGTCATGTTATAAAGAAGGTCTATGCAAAATTTCAAGTCGATTGGTCCTTTTACCCTGGCTGTGAACTCGTCAAAGTTGCCAAAATTAGCCTAAATTTCAGTTTTTTGTTTCTAAAAGTTTTTTGGGTTGAGATAATGGGTTAAACTTTCAAAAGGCACTGGCTGATGTTGAAACGAAGCTCTGTGCAAAATTTCAAGTCAATCCGTGAAGGCGGAAAGGCCTAACGAATTAAGGAGAAGAAGAACAGGTAAGGGTGAAAAACCGGGTTTTTGAAGTTATATAACTCGGCTCCCTTTAAAGATATCGACTTGAATCTTTCAAAAGGCACTTGCTACACTTGAAACGAAGCTCCGTGCAAAATTTCAAGTCAATCGGCGAAGGTGGAGAGGCTGTAGCTTTGACCGTCTGAAAAAAGTAGAAAAACATGGTAATTGGTTTTTGAAGTTATATAACCCGGTTCCCTTCAGACCTAGCGACTTGAAACTTTCAGGGCTTTCTATTATCCACACCAAAAAGATCCAAACCAAATTTCAAGTTGATCGGTCAACTAGGAGCCGAGATATGGCCAAAATTAGCCGAAATTACCCTAAATTTTAGTTTTTTGTCCCTAATTTTTTGTTTGTTGAGATAATGGGTTATTTCGTTCAAATGGCATTGAGACATGCTATAAAGAAGGTATGTAAAAAAATTCAAGTCGATTGGTCCTTTTACCCAGGCTGTAGACTTGTCAAAGTGGACAGAATTTTCCTAAAGTTTCTGTTTTTTTTTTTTTTGTTTCTAAAACATTTTTGGGTTGAGATAATGGGTTAAATCTTATATAAGGCTCTGTCTTGAGGTTAAATGAAGCTCTGTGCAAAATTTCAAGTCAATCGGTGAACGTGGAGAGGCTCCAGCCTTGCCTGTCTGAACAAGGAGAAGAAGGAGAAGGAGAAGAACAATCTAAGGCCGAAAAACCGGGTTTTTGAAGTTATGTAGCTCGGCTCCCATTAGACCTATCGATTTGAAACTTTCAGGGCTTTCTAATATCCACTCAAAGAAGACCCACACTAATTTTCAAGTTGATCGTTCAAATAGGAGCCGAAAAAGGAAGAGAAATCTCGAAAGAGGATCTCGAAAAAGGAGATATGGATACCACGAAAACGCGTTTCGTGACGTCCGGTAAACATACACTCGGCACCGTTCGTTTTCTCAACTTCTTTGCTTGGTGGGGCGGAACGCTACCGCGTTCCTAGATAATCATTAATTGGTTATTCAGTGTTGATATTTATTAAATAGCCACAGTCCATGTTCCATGTAGCCTTCGGTTTTCACTGATACGGGGGTGAAACTCCATGTGTGATTTGGTTCACAGGTTCGGACCAACCACACAACGATCCTTGAAACTTTCCATAACCATAGTACAATGGGAAGGAGTTGAAAACGAATTTTGACATTTTGGAAAATGCATATCTCGAAAGATTCATATGAAACGGTATAGTTTTTAGTTCACCTTCGAATAGAGTTTAATTTTTAGAATTTTTTCAAGACCATCCGGAGCTTTGTACGACCAGCCGTTCGTTCACAATGAGGGCTCAAAGTTTGAGCAGATTGAAAAGCACCAACATGAGGGTCAATCATGCGGCAGCCGGTCGAGTAAATGTTCATACTGGCCAAGATGATTCAAACAGCGTATGGTTTTCAGATGTTGAAATTAATGTTATTTCAACCCGGGGATACCACCAGGGGGTACCTCTCAATGGGCGGGGGTGGGGTGGGCCTATAAATCTATGGGCTCAAATAAGAGCTGTTGACGAGGAGATTTGAAAAATTAATGTTTTTGGACCATTGAGTAACCCCTTACCCAGAGGGTTGGGAGGGTACTTTATGACCTATTCTCATACCTACCTAATAAACATACAAAATGTGCGTACTTTAAATAATAATAATCAATCTACCAATTAGTGAACTAGACAGAAGTGTAATCTGCACAAAAGAAGATAATAAGCCGTTGTGTAAAGAATTCGCAGAGTTTTTTTTTTTTTCAAATGGGAACCCATTGCAGATTCGGATTCTACGCGAAATTTCATGAAAATTAGACACCACAATCGATTTTTTTTTTTTTTTTTTTTTTTCACGGCGCGCAACTTATCAGCCATTACTCAACCCTGAATTGCGCAAAGATCTGATTGCTGGGAACCCAGAATGTGGCAGATGAAATTTCATTATTAAATAATGAAAACTTATTTCGACCCTGAATCACGCGGTGATATTAGTTTTTTTTATTTGACTTGATTTATCCGAGATTACAGCCTAAAACACGGTCGTTATTGAAGATAGTATGACAGATTCTTTGTCTAAATGGAGTTGAAAACTAACATACAGCCAATCAAGCGGTGTTCAATGATTATGGGGTTCATTTCGGTTGTGTTTAGGACTAAAGTTGAAGTGAGATTGGGTTCAAGTTGAGTTGAAATAGGGGTGCCTAGGACAACTTGATAGGTCAAGATGAGCTCAAATGACTTCATCGTGTGAGATTTATAGGTTTGAGCCAAGTCAAGTGGTTGTTTTCCACACATGCTGCCACCCCTAAACTGAAAGGCGACTTGAGAGGACAAAAAATTCGGAGGTGCCGTCTGGCAGGACGATCGTGGGGCTAAATCGTTTAGTCTACCCGTGTAACCCGACCAGTGACTAACGTAGGAACGATTCCTCCCAACAGCTCCTTTCCTTCAACATTATCAACAGTGTACACAGGTGATAATCACATTTCCCATTGCGAAATGTATATTTTTCAACGGATTCAATACGTTTTTGATTGATGCCAGATTGATCCCCATATCAAGAGTCCAATTTCTAATCGTCTCCTTGTCCTTTTGGATTATTATCTTCGATAATGAACCATTGGAATCGCCCAAAGAAAAATTTTTTTGTAACTTTTCTCAACCCTAGGTCAAGGGGAAGGGGTTCAAAACGAAATTTAAAATTTCAACAATGTCATATCTCAAAATATTCAACTGAACCGTGTAATTTTTAGTTCACTTTTGAATGACCTGAAAAATTACGAATCTTTTAAGACCAATTGGATTTTTGTGCGACCAGCCGTTCGTTCACAGTGAGCGCGCAAAGGTTTAGGAAAAACACTTAACTTCGCGTCGAAAACGGCCTTTAGGTGGGTCAACCCCCAGAATAAAACTGCCTTTTTTCATCTTCCCGGTAAACTACAGTCTAGACATTTTGACCGTGAGTCGGGGATAGACCACATTGCAATATTCACTTGGTTTCTCATCTGTAAAATTGTTTAAATAATACCTGTTTGTAATAATACAAATTACATTTTGATGCTGAGCTATTGACTTGAAATTTTAAAAATAGGTCAGAACTGGATCATAATGCAATATTCACTCGGTTTCTTGTCTGTAAAATTGTTTAAATAATACCTATTTGTTTAAACAAATTAAATTTTGCTGATGAGCTAGATACTTGAAATTTTAAATATAGGTCAGAAATGGATGACATTTCAATATTCACTCGGTTTGTATGACATGGTATGAGTATGGTAAGGTATATTATTGTATGTATGATTTGGTAAAATACAGTATGGTATGATAGGAAAGAAATTCGTATGGTATGGTATGAGTACGGTGAGAATATGGTATGGTGCCGATTTGCAACACAGTATAGACAGAAGGGTGATCTGCACAAGGAAGATAATAAACCGTTGTGTCAAGAATTTGCAGAGTTTTTCTAAATGCAATTGTCTTTAGGATGGCATATTTCTTTCAAAACTGTAAAGTTACTTTAAAGACTCGTCTTTGAAAAATTTCCAAAGAACATCCAACAGTGGAGATCAAACAAGACGTCTCAAGTTCAGCCAACATCAAGTTATTTTTTAGAATTCATGACCTCATTTGTTATCGATCCACCTTTTCTACACGTAATTAAATTGTAAAGTCCAAAGTACTACAATAAGATTTCTGGGTTAGTATTCATCATCAACCTCTTATAGCCAGTAGCAATTTGTCTCTAAGCTCGACAGTGCGAAAATATTGGTCTTCCTCCTAATCCATAAATGATAGGCCAGAACAAAAATGAAAAAATAAAAAGATGCCGATGAAAAAAATATTACATTTGAAATGTCTCATGAAATGAAATGTCCCACACCAAATGTAATTTTCTTTCGATGAGCTGTTATGGACATTTTTCTCGTTGAATCTGGATAAGAAATCAGCTTATAAATGGGAAGAAAGTGATATTTTAGCGAATTTTAGCGATATTTTAGCTATTGTTCTCGTTCCTAAATTTTTTAAACTCTAATTTACGAAACATTTTTATACCAAAATCCGTTTCAGACCATCCTAAATTTGCTGAAAAAAAAAAGAAAACAGCAGGAATCGAATGTATATTTATTTATTTATTTATGGGTTGCACAAAAACTCTGACCCGGCAATCGCAAGGCTAAATTCGTAGATGGACAGGATCGAATCACTCTAACGGGTGTTTTGGGTTTGGGGGGGGGGGGGGGAGAATTACGCTGAACACGATGGTGAAGTCAGAATTGCGATATCTTATTCCGTTGACATTGGAGACATTTTACATAAAACCAGTCATTTCTTCGAAAATTCGCACATATAGGCATGCTGCATCACTGTGGATTTTATAAATTTACTTTTTCGTTACATTGTTTATCGACGCACCTATACAAAATGGTGTATTTTGAGGTATCAAGAACAAATTAGAGTACTTTATAGTACCAAACACCTAAACGATAAAATAAACGTCAGTTATCTAACCAGCTAAGAATCGCAGATGAAACAACAATTGAACTCGTCACTTCAGTGAATCTAAATCCGATTCAGAACGTTCTGACTCTCTGAATCAACCCATTTACGCATTGTATACATGCATACGTGCATTACAAACTATAACGGTCAGTGACTTCATCCTAAAAACTCTGAAAATTCTTGACACAACGGTTTATTATCTAATTTATGCAGATCACCTTTCTGTCTAGATTACTGAATGATAGATTAATTATTATTATGAATTTTCATTAATTATTAATAATTAACTTCAAGTAATGTAAATTATTACCTAATATTTATTGTTGGTTATTATTAATTTTTATGCTTTATTATTAATAATTATTATTAAATATTAGGTATTTATTAACTCGATATTTGAAAACCATGTGCTGTTTGAATCAGCTGGGCCAGTTTGAAAATGGACATGACAGGCCTCTCGATTCACTCTCATGTTGACGATTTTCGATCTGATCCAACTTTGAGCCGTCATTGTGAACGAACGACTGGTCGTAAAAAGCTGTGAATGGTCTTAAAAAATTCTAAAACATAAACTCTATCCAAATATGTACTAAAAAGTACACCGTTACCCCTGAATTTTTCGAGTTTTTAAATTTTCAAAATTTCAAAATTCGTTTTGAACCTCTTCCTTTTGACCTAGGGTTATGAAAATTTTCGAGGATCATTGTGGGATTGTTCGGAACCCGTAAAAAAAAATTTCGAAATTTTAGCTCAACGCAAACGCGGGGCGGTAATCTACATCCACCTCGTTTTCACTTATTTTATAGCTCATATCTCACCATAAACCTTTATAATCAGGGTTATTTTCATCAGACTCATTAAAATACATGTTTAAACAATGAAAATATTTTTTATAACGAACAATATGTAAAATAGAGTACAATAAACAGCCTCATGCAAGTTGGGTAATCACGTTTCATAATATTGCTGTACTAGATCCAATAGGAAGACATTCATCACAATTAACATCCCTTTAATACGTATATTTTGAAGAATTAAAATAAAACAATAAAAACATAAAACAGTCTCATGAAAGTTGCGTTATCCTAATTTTGAAGGTAACAAGCATACTTGAAAATAGGCAAAATGTAGTACTATTCATCGTCTGATTCGGATGGATCACTATTGTAGCAATTATCACATGTTGGTACCGAATGTGATTCACAAACACTTTTGTTGCAGCTACTACAACGTAATTTAGTTATGTGGTTCTTTTTCGTGTCGCAAATGTAACAGAAACTTCATCTCTTATGTAACAGAAACTTCTCTCAAATAAAACAGAAACTACCACAACCTCATTGCTGGTAGTTTCTTGTTCTCGATACTGGGTTAGAAAAAATGTCAAATCTTTGGGACGGGAATTCACACGTGCTAGTTGCCTCAGGTTTTCTTCCATCAGTTCTAGTGCCAACTCGAAAATATACTGCCGCCTTCTAAAGGATTCCAGTGGATTATTCATTTCATATATTCCCATGGAATTTATTCCAGCGATACCGAGGTTTCGGAAGAAAATAACCATTGGCCACCTCTGTGTTCTTCTGGATGTTGTAATCCACGAACACATTAGATTAACGCAATCGACCCCCCCCCCCCACCCTTTTGTGGTGTTATAATCCATTATCTGCACAGGCATGCCCGTTCCCTCATCTACCTCATGTTCATCGTGCAATGTTGACAAAACTAAAACAAACTTCTCCTTTTTGGTAGCATATGAGATCAAAGTTGCGACGTCGTTACACCCAAATAAATGATTGCCAGGAACGGGGTTGGCATTTTGTTTCACGAATTCGGGCGGAATTTCAGCTTTATTGCTTCTCAAAGTCCCCAGGAAAGTTAGGCCGACCGATAAGAGATATTCAGCCAAAGGGTAACTGCTAAACCAGTTATCTATTGTAATATTACGACCACTTTTCTTCAATGGCTCACACGAATTCGTCACTATATCAAATGGCTTGTTAGAGGTAGAGCTGTAGGGGCCAGGTCTCTGGGTCAGCTACACTTACACATCATGAATACATTTTGATCAAAGTAATGAAAAACTATATACTGTTATTTATAGTATAAAAAGGTTTAGAGCTTATAAATTGTTGAGTTAGGCAACCGAAATGTAGATTGAGTTGATGAGTTACTTAGAAATTTCTCTCATAGATTCAAGAAGCATGATTAGAATAGGGAGTGGCTCGGTGGCACTACTTACCGCAATGGTCCTTCGTACACCCTATAACCAATAGGTCCATATAAAACTGTTGGCCTGAAATGTTATTCACAGATGAAGGAAGCACTTTTAATCAATGAAAATCCGTTTCAGAGCATTTTTAATGCGAGTATTACGAGAAATTTGTCCGGGTGATCCAAAACGAAGTCATCACTGATCTCCCAGTTGCACATTTCGCAGATTAAAATATAGATCTACACAAATGTTTCACTGCTTGATATTAATTGAACGCAGATGAACTTTAATGATTGATCCACGCAAACGAAATGAAAACCAATGAACATAAGCACGAGATCGTAAGAGTACATCCACCAACACTAGTTACACAACCGAATATGATCTTTCGGTTCTCTTCCGCTAAGATATCCGTGAATCCCAGCGTTGCCAAGCTAGTTGCAATGAAGTTCCGCTAGAAATGGAGGTAGCATCCATAAAGGACGACTTTCTCAATGATCCATGATCCACGTCTTGGCGGGATCTATTAAAGCCTGAATATAACCTCAAACACGAATTTATGTATGACTCATATTTGAAGACGGAAAACACTTCGCGGTCATCTACTCATTAGATATTGTGAATATATTGGTAGATATTGTAGTATTCAACATTAATGAAACTCACTAAAATTGAAGGAAATGTTTCGCCTCAGGGCTGAAGGCAGTGGTGGTGATGTTGGGGGGATCACGTTAAAGGTAAATTTTACACAACGGTTGATTTGAGGGGTCCCAACAAAAATGTCGAAAGTAGTAGGTACCTACCTAACTACAGTTCAGTTGCCTGTCTAGTTTCAGGTGGGCCTTAAATTTCATTCATCCGACTTAATGGTTGCTCGACGCATAGGTTTCATCGCTCACATTGTTCTGTCCCGAACATGGCACTAATGCTCAATTAAATTAGATTTTTCTGTATCATTTGAAGGGTTTTCGCCGTTGCTTCTCAAAGTCCCCAGGAAAGTTAAGCCGACCGATAAGAGATATTCAGCCAAAGGGTAACTGCTAAACCAGTTATCTATTGTAATATTACGACCACTTTTCTTCAATGGCTCACACGAATTCGTCACTATATCAAATGGCTTGTTAGAGGTAGAGCTGTAGGGGCCAGGTGTCTGGGTCAGCTACACTTACACATCATGAATACATTTTGATCAAAGTAATGAAAAACTATATACTTTTATTTATAGTATAAAAAGGTTTAGAGCTTATAAATTGTTGAGTTAGGCAACCAAGAATGTAGATTGAGTTGATGAGTTACTTAGAAATTTCTCTCATAGATTCAAGAAGCATGATTAGAATAGGGAGTGGCTCGGTGGCACTACTTACCGCAATGGTCCTTCGTACACCCTATAACCAATAGGTCCATATAAAACTGTTGGCCTGAAATGTTATTCACAGATGAAGCACTTTTAATCAATGAAAATCCGTTTCAGAGCATTTTTAATGCGAGTATTACGAGAAATTTGTCCGGGAGATCCAAAACGAAGTCATCACTGATCTCCCAGTTGCACATTTCGCAGATTAAAATATAGATCTACACAAATGTTTCACTGCTTGATATTAATTGAACGCAGATGAACTTTAATGATTGATCCACGCAAACGAAATGAAAACCAATGAACATAAGCACGAGATCGTAAGAGTACATCCACCAACACTAGTTACACAACCGAATATGATCTTTCCGTTCTCTTCCGCTCAGATATCCGTGAATCCCAGCGCCGCCAAGCTAGTTGCAATGAAGTTCCGCTAGAAATGGAGGTAGCATCCATGAAGGACGACTTTCTCAATGATCCATGATCCACGTCTTGGCGGGATCTATTAAAGCCTGAATATAACCTCAAACACGAATTTATGTATGACTCATATTTGAAGACGGAAAACACTTCGCGGTCATCTACTCATTAGATATTGTGAATATATTGGTAGATATTGTAGTATTCAACATTAATGAAACTCACTAAAATTGAAGGAAATGTTTCGCCTCAGGGCTGAAGGCAGTGGTGGTGTTGTTGGGGGGATCACATTAAATGTAATTTTTACACAACGGTTGATTTGAGGGGTCCCAACAAAAATGTCGAAAGTAGTAGGTACCTACCTAACTACAGTTCAGTTGCCTGTCTAGTTTCAGGTGGGCCTTAAATTTCATTCATCCGACTTAATGGTTGCTCGACGCATAGGTTTAATCGCTCACATTGTTCTGTCCCGAACATGGCACTAATGCTCAATTAAATTAGATTTTTCTGTATCATTTGAAGGGTTTTCGCCGTTCAGGTTTCTATAATAACTATCATAATACTATTGACTTATTTTGCTCATTCATACTTCCAAAAAGCTAAACGAGAGGTTTGTAAGAGTACATCAATAAGCTCTTTATAGTGATATTTTTTCCCCCGAAAATCCTGATGTCATGCCCATTTCCGGGATTGGAAAGTGGAGTAAACCTAGCTGAGGATTAAGAAATAAGTTAGAATTGGTAGTTAGAACAAGAAGAAAAGGCGAGTTTAGCAAGCATCACATGAAGCTAGGTCCCAGCGTAGGCGGAGAATTAGCCTGTTTCTCCCTTAAAGGGTACCATTTTGTTACCAACGCATTTTAGTGATTTTAAAAATTACACTGGCTGTTTCTTAAACGAAATTTGATGGAGAATACGAATTTGGAATTCGACTTTTTCATCAATTTCATATTTTGTACAAAATTTCATTTAAATGTTCTGATCGTTTGAAAACATATCCGGAATTCGATCTGCATGAAAGAGGGCAGTTTCGACCAATAATACCGATGGATTTCCACCTCACATTTCTATGCCTCTCATTGTTTCTCAATTGATTGGTAGGGAGACCCTGTAGAGGAGCCCTGACGGTGATCTGGGTACGTCTTCCGGGAAATCTTCGAATTTAAAATGTCGGAAAATATACTGCGAGGGAAATTACTTCACTTCCTCGTGAGATTGATTCTAATGACAGATTAGATGTATCAAGAGGAGCTATTATTGGCAAGGGGAGCTACTATTGTCAGGAACGATCTTCTCACCAATCAAGGGTGTGGTAAAAATGAGGTAATTATTCTACGCGGTAATTTGACTCTTAACCAAATTATTCTGGGTATAAAAAGAATGAAAGCTAACATGAAATTACTTACTAATTCCCAAAGTACGGCTTTGAAAGAACGCTGTTAGCTCGGTCTAGTGGTAAAGTGAGCTCACACACCAGCGAAATGCATACAGCTGTAATGAGGCCGTCCAAAATGTGTATCGGACCTCATAACTATCCAATCGTACAGCCATACGAGACCAATAGCAGTCATTCCTTTTATTCGCCTTCGTGAAATTTCAGTTTTAAGGCTTCTTAGGCTGATACATGTAATATAGATATAGTAGAGGAGCCCTGACGGTGATCTGAGTACGTCTTCCGGGAAATCTTTGAATTTAAAATGTCGGAAAATATACCTACTGCGAGGGAAATTACTTCACTTCCTCGTGAGATTGATTCTAATGACAGATTAGATGTATCAAGAGGAGCTATTATTGGCAAGGGGAGCTACTATTGTCAGGAACGATCTTCTCACCAATCAAGGGTGTGGTAAAAATGAGGTAATTATTCTACGCGGTAATTTGACTCTTAACCAAATTATTCTGGGTATAAAAAGAATGAAAGCTAACATGAATTTACTTACTAATTCCCAAAGTACGGCTTTGAAAGAACGCTGTTAGCTCGGTCTAGTGGTAAAGTGAGCTCACACACCAGCGAAATGCGTACAGCTGTAATGAGGCCGTCCAAAATGTGTATCGGACCTCATAACTATCCAATCGTACAGCCATACGAGACCAATAGCAATCATTCCTTTTATTCGCCTTCGTGAAATTTCAGTTTTAAGGCTTCTTAGGCTGATACATGTAATATAGATATAGTAGAGGAGCCCTGACGGCGATCTGGGTACGTCTTCCGGGAAATCTTTGAATTTAAAATGTCGGAAAATATACTGCGAGGGAAATTACTTCACTTCCTCGTGAGATTGATTCTAATGACAGATTAGATGTATCAAGAGGAGCTATTATTGGCAAGGGGAGCTACTATTGTCAGGAACGATCTTCTCACCTATCCAGGGTGGGGTAAAAATGAGGTAATTATTCTACGCGGTAATTTGACTCTTAACCAAATTATTCTGGGTATAAAAAGAATGAAAGCTAACATGAAATTACTTACTAATTCCCAAAGTACGGCTTTGAAAGAACGCTGTTAGCTCGGTCTAGTGGTAAAGTGAGCTCACACACCAGCGAAATGCATACAGCTGTAATGAGGCCGGCCAAAATGTGTATCGGACCTCATAACTATCTAATCGTACAGCCATACGAGACCAATAGCAGTTATTCCTTTTATTGGCCTTCGTGAAATTTCAGTTTTAAGGCTTCTTAGGCTGATACATGTAATATAGATATAGTAGAGGAGCCCTGACGGTGATCTGGGTACGTCTTCCGGGAAATCTTTGAATTTAAAATGTCGGAAAATATACCTACTGCGAGGGAAATTACTTCACTTCCTCGTGAGATTGATTCTAATGACAGATTAGATGTATCAAGAGGAGCTATTATTTGCAAGGGGAGCTACTATTGTCAGGAACGATCTTCTCACCAATCAAGGGTGTGGTAAAAATGAGGTAATTATTCTACGCGGTAATTTGACTCTTAACCAAATTATTCTGGGTATAAAAAGAATGAAAGCTAACATGAATTTACTTACTAATTCCCAAAGTACGGCTTTGAAAGAACGCTGTTAGCTCGGTCTAGTGGTGAAGTGAGCTCACACACCAGCGAAATGCGTACAGCTGTAATGAGGCCGTCCAAAATGTGTATCGGACCTCATAACTATCCAATCGTACAGCCATACGAGACCAATAGCAATCATTCCTTTTATTCGCCTTCGTGAAATTTTAGTTTTAAGGCTTCTTAGGCTGAAACATGTAATATAGATATAGTAGAGGAGCCCTGACGGTGATCTGGGTACGTCTTCCGGGAAATCTTTGAATTTAAAATGTCGGAAAATATACCTACTGCGAGGGAAATTACTTCACTTCCTCGTGAGATTGATTCTAATGACAGATTAGATGTATCAAGAGGAGCTATTATTGGCAAGGGGAGCTACTATTGTCAGGAACGATCTTCTCACCTATCCAGGGTGGGGTAAAAATGAGGTAATTATTCTACGCGGTAATTTGACTCTTAACCAAATTATTCTGGGTATAAAAAGAATGAAAGCTAACATGAAATTACTTACTAATTCCCAAAGTACGGCTTTGAAAGAACGCTGTTAGCTCGGTCTAGTGGTAAAGTGAGCTCACACACCAGCGAAATGCATACAGCTGTAATGAGGCCGGCCAAAATGTGTATCGGACCTCATTAGCAATTATTCCTTTTATTCGCCTTCGTGAAATTTCAGTTTTAAGGCTTCTTAGGCTGATACATGTAATATAGATATAGTAGAGGAGCCCTGACGGTGATCTGGGTACGTCTTCCGGGAAATCTTCGAATTTAAAATGTCGGAAAATATACCTACTGCGAGGGAAATTACTTCACTTCCTCGTGAGATTGATTCTAATGACAGATTAGATGTATCAAGAGGAGCTATTATTGGCAAGGGGAGCTACTATTGTCAGGAACGATCTTCTCACCTATCCAGGGTGGGGTAAAAATGAGGTAATTATTCTACGCGGTAATTTGACTCTTAACCAAATTATTCTGGGTATAAAAAGAATGAAAGCTAACATGAAATTACTTACTAATTCCCAAAGTACGGCTTTGAAAGAACGCTGTTAGCTCGGTCTAGTGGTAAAGTGAGCTCACACACCAGCGAAATGCATACAGCTGTAATGAGGCCGGCCAAAATGTGTATCGGACCTCATTAGCAATTATTCCTTTTATTCGCCTTCGTGAAATTTCAGTTTTAAGGCTTCTTAGGCTGATACATGTAATATAGATATAGTAGAGGAGCCCTGACGGTGATCTGGGTACGTCTTCCGGGAAATCTTCGAATTTAAAATGTCGGAAAATATACCTACTGCGAGGGAAATTACTTCACTTCCTCGTGAGACTGATTCTAATGACAGATTAGATGTATCAAGAGGAGCTATTATTGGCAAGGGGAGCTACTATTGTCAGGAACGATCTTCTCACCAATCAAGGGTGTGGTAAAAATGAGGTAATTATTCTACGCGGTAATTTTACTCTTAACCAAATTATTCTGGGTATAAAAAGAATGAAAGCTAACATGAATTTACTTACTAATTCCCTAAGTACGGCTTTGAAAGAACGCTGTTAGCTCGGTCTAGTGGTAAAGTGAGCTCACACACCAGCGAAATGCATACAGCTGTAATGAGGCCGGCCAAAATGTGTATCGGACCTCATTAGCAATTATTCCTTTTATTCGCCTTCGAGAAATTTCAGTTTTAAAGCTTCTTAGGCTGATACATGTAATATAGATATAGTAGAGGAGCCCTGACGGTGATCTGGGTACGTCTTCCGGGAAATCTTCGAATTTAAAATGTCGGAAAATATACCTACTGCGAGGGAAATTACTTCACTTCCTCGTGAGATTGATTCTAATGACAGATTAGATGTATCAAGAGGAGCTATTATTGGCAAGGGGAGCTACTATTGTCAGGAACGATCTTCTCACCAATCAAGGGTGTGGTAAAAATGAGGTAATTATTCTACGCGGTAATTTGACTCTTAACCAAATTATTCTGGGTATAAAAAGAATGAAAGCTAACATGAATTTACTTACTAATTCCCTAAGTACGGCTTTGAAAGAACGCTGTTAGCTCGGTCTAGTGGTAAAGTGAGCTCACACACCAGCGAAATGCATACAGCTGTAATGAGGCCGGCCAAAATGTGTATCGGACCTCATAACTATCTAATCGTACAGCCATACGAGACCAATAACAATTATTCCTTTTATTGGCCTTCGTGAAATTTCAGTTTTAAGGCTTCTTAGGCTGATACATGTAATATAGATATAGTAGAGCACTGTTGGACAAAACGAAAAACGTTGGGAGATTTTGATTATCCTCTCCATTAGTATCTAATGGATGAACTAATAGGTAGCACACGCGCTCGTATCGTTGTGACGGTCAACAATTGTCACTGAAGAATCCCAAACCTAATGCAATACTTGCATCATGCTATATAAATGTTGTCAATCCTACCTTTTCTGGTAGCTACGAGGTGGTAAAAGTGATGAAAAGGTGACGGCATTGGATGGCTCTACAATGCAGCAGCTCAGGTAGATCGGTGAAAGACCTGTTGAAGAAAAAATCGTTCTGAAACATCATTTTAAAAGTGACTTGAGAAGGAACAGAGTTCCCGGCAGTATAGAAACTAATTTTGCACGTGGATTACTTCACTATAGGTGGGTTATGTTAGGATATTAGGAACTTGAATACTTTGATAACTACGTGGAATACATTGAGGTGAGATCGTGGAAAGTGTGAAATCAATAAAACCTCATTAGGGGAAAAATACATTAGGTAGTCGGTACACAAGCAACACAAACTCACTTACAGGCTTCATAACCTAGAAGACTTGGTTAGATGATGTCGTGGCAGCGGTGAGTATCAAAGAGAAAGAAGGAATGTGATTCTCAAAGATGGGGATGGGATATCGATATCGACATTATCGGAATATCGATATTTTTAGTTCGATATCCGATATTTCAATATAGTTATTTTTACCTCGATGATATCGGAATATCGGTATTTTGTCAACGATATTATCGGTCTTTTTTTAGCGAATTTTCGAGGAAAATGAAGCTATTGTTATCGGTCCAAAATTTTTATTTAGAAAAGAAGTTTGTTCAGGGATTCCTCTTTAAGCCAATTCCTCGAAGAGGTTATGATGTTCCCCGCTTGAGAGAAAACTCTCTGTGATGGTACTGACGTTGAGAAGCTTTGCACCAAAATGACAGAGGACACTTTTTAGTGTATGTTTCTGCTGGGGATCGTTCAAAAAGATCGAGCTCATGTGGGAGATGGTAGGCTGTTACACCAGTAAAGGAAGGACTGGGACTGCGTACTTTCCAAGTTTTCTGGACTATTTTTGGGTGCTTGCCTACTGTGAAACTAATTTTCCGATATTATTGGCCGATACTATCGGATATCGATATTTTTCTTCGATATATTCATATTCGATATATCATTTGATGCCAATATCGATAACTATATCCCTTACCTACCTCAAAGATGATCTAGAACAATCCAGTGTAAACCAGATCCAAGGTGGAGTGGAATAAGGAGAAGTGAATGAGTTGGGCATTTACTGTTGTGTTGGACGTTTGCTGCAAGGAGTGAGAAGTTGAAGGAGGATACTATAAAGCCGAATAACTTAATGAAACCTTCAGTTGGGACTGAACCATTGCTAATTCTACCACAAAGATTCATTATCTTTGAATCAGCTGGGCTAAAAAATATCCCCCCCCCCCCCCGCCGCCATCCATAAAATTTGAGGGTTTACATTTTAACATACGTCGATTCAGAAAATGAAATTGAAAACATCCGCTCGTCTGCCGTCCACGCCACTTTGCCCAGTTAGCAGCGTACTAGAATTACGAAATTTGGTTTTCAGGTCCGACCAACCCAATGATCCTTGAAACTTTTCGTAGCCCTAGGTCGACGAAAAGGGGGTTCAAAACGACTTTTGAAATTTCTAATATTGAATTGAGTTCAATATTCAGAATTTTCCAAGAACATGCGCATCCTCCTTTCACCAGCCGTTAATTCACAATGAGGGCTTCAAGGCAGAGCAGACGGAAAATCGCCAGCAAGAGGCACCCTGTCGGGTCATTGTTCATACTGGCCCAGCTGATTCAAACAGCGGACAGTTTTGAAATAATAATTAACTACTTATATTAAGTAAATATTATTATTTTATATAAAATATTATTATTAATTAAGTACATTAATTATTATTTATTTAAAAAATAATTGCTGATTATTTATTTAAATATTTATTCGTTTCAAAAATAATCAATAATAATAATTAATAATAATTTTCAATAATTTCTTAATAATTAATTACTAAACAATAGCGGACGTAGGTAGGTGGAATTGAAAAGCCCAGAATCATATTGGTACACTTTTTTTTTTTTGTAAATTTATTTGGCATTATATACGCAGACAGCCATGAAATCAGGTTATCAGTACATTTACACGTTTATACGACAATTATTTTAAAATGTGTACAATTCTTTGTAAATAAATAAGTTTTTTGAAGTTATAATATAGTTGTAAGTCAATGTAGTAGCAGTTCTTCGTCTAATTGTTCTAAAAAAAACTCTACACGATGTCTACGATGACCTTCAAAATCCATAACTAGGTATGTGCTCCAGTGTTCCATCAGGATGCCCTTCGGCATTACAAATTCCGCAATTTACTCTTAGTCTACATATTGTCCTTCCTATACGTTTGGCGACTTGTTTTCTGAAAAACCATGGTAGTTTTGGTGGGTTTGGTGTGTGTGTGGGGAGGGGGGGGGGGGTTCCACTCAAAAAATGAAAGTCTGACAAGTGATCATTTCAAAAGGTTTTACACGCTGAATACGGTCGTGAAGTCAGAATTGCTATATCCTATTCCGCTCTCAAACTGGAGCACTTAAAACATGAATAATGAGTCTTTTGTCAAGATTTTTTTTTTAATGAAAGATATATTACCTACCCTTTCACCACATGAGTCATTTTCGCAATTTAGATCAGTTATAACTATGAAATTTGAATTTGAATTGGTCTAGACAATAAGGACCCGACGCGAGTGCTCGCGGGTCTGAATATAGCGCGACTTCTGTAGGGTTAAAAGATGACGAAACGTGGTTGATACGTGGTTGATACGTGGATTTTTCGTCTGTATTCAGGTATTCAATTAACACGCAAAAGGGACCCGTATCATTAATGCGATATAAAGTAATGTCCGATTCGTTTCTAGGTATATCAGGAGGCTTATCTTCCTCCAATTCTCTGTTTTTATGTTATCGGTTTCCGTTATCAAGATCTCAGGACCTATTATTTACTTCACTTACGTTGAACTGGAACTGTGGTGAGTCACCTACGCAGTGGCAAAAGTATAAAACCATGTCATAAACAAACGCCATAGATCCGAACGCGTGGAACACATTTTTATGGTTTATTGTCTTCGATAATGAACCATTGGAATTGACCACATAAAACATTTTTTAACCCCCCTCCTCCCCCCTCACTAAAATGAGGGTTTACGTTACAAGATGCGTAGATTCAGAAAATCGTCCGCGGTAATTTGCCCAGTTAGCATTGTGCTAAAATTACGAAACTTGGTTTACGGGTACGAACCAACCTCACAGTGATCCTCGACACTTTTCATAACCCTAGGTCAAGGGGAAAGGGTCCAAAACGAATTTTGAAAATGTCATAATTCGAAACATTCAGATGTAACTGTATAGTTTTTAGTTCAAATTTAGACAGAGTTTATTTTTTTTTAAAGAATTTTTTAAGACCATCTGCAGCAAAAATAAATATTATTTGAACCGGTTAATACCCCCTTACCCGGAGGTGGGAGGGAGTACCTAGGGCTCAAAAAACATTAATTTTTCAAATCTCCTCGTCAACAACATTCATTTCATGTTGTTGACGATGTTTTATGTTTTTTGAGCCCTAAGTACTCCCTCCCACCTCCGGGTAAGGGGGTATTCACCAGTTCAAATAATATTTATTTTTCAAAGCTCCTCGTCAACAGCTTTTTGAGTCAAATTTTGAGCCTGTAGATTATAATTCAGACCCCCCGGGTTAGGGGTGAGGGGGGAGGTACCTAGGGTACTCTACAAGCTATTATCATACCTAGGTACCTAATATACATACTAGAGTTTCGTACTTCAAATAATAATAATCAATCTACCATTTAGTGATCTAGATAGAAGGGTCTGCACAAAGAATATAATAAACCGTTTTGTAAAGAATTTTCGGAGTTTTGATTAATTTAATAGTTCTGTAAACGTTATATCTGTCATTTAGGTACATAGACAGAAAGGTGATCCAGGTTTTTGTATAGTTTTTCCGTACAAATTAGAATAGATATTTTTTTTAAGACCATCTGAATCTTCGTTCACGATTCGATTTCCGGATTCTACAAATCTTGCATCGTAAACCAATACTTTTTGTGGGGATTGAGGAGCATTCAAAGACTCGTTCTATGTGGTATATTCGGCATCAGCATAATATTTCCTATAGATCTTCAAGAATCTTTGTTTTCCTTGTACTCATAGCTGTTAAGATGGGAAAAGAAAACCAAATAACAAAAAAAAAAACGTATAATATTCATATAATTTAAACATCTACTTTCATGTATTCAGCAACATAGAGATATAAACAACCATCGACAAATATTGTCGAGAAATGAAACGCACATAGTTTATAACTATAGGTAGGTACTTTCATTTCAGTTTTTAAAATATTATCAAAAATATGAAAAAATTGAATATAAAACCTAATAAATTTGAATATCAAATCGAATCAATTTTGAATTACACATGGCTCTTTATGTTATAGATAATGAGGATTATCTTTCATTTTATAGGGGTCTGTCCTGTTTTGAGGAAGATATTTTGGAATAGGGCAGCTATCTCATGAGGAAGTAGTTGATTTACTGAATTGTGAAAAAGCATGGCGAAATTTCGATTCTTATGTAAGAATTGCTCTTGTAAATAGAAATTTGTTTATATTAGAATGAATATTAGAATAACTCCAGCACTTCATTAGTAGCGTCATTGAGGTATATCTGCCCATCTGGGTCGAAGCTGAGGGATGAAGAACTGTTCGTACTGTTGTGTGGGACAGATTCCGAAGATTCAGTTGGACGGGGTATGTGGGTGTTGTAGCACCAGAGTTCGACGTCATGATCGTTCAATAACATAGGAAGTTCTGTATCATTTGAGTTGCAGCTGGATAGAATTGGATCTTATGTCTCGCTGGAACTGTCAGTGTACTCCTCGTCCAGCCTCGGAATCTTGTTGGTACTAACATCCAAATCAGTGCTTCGCTTACGCTTAGATTGATTCTCTTCAACTCCATACCTGCTACCACTGGCTGCAAATGAATTGCAATGTTATTCGATATTCACAAAGTTGAAAATATATGCAATCAATTGTTTCTACTCTACTGAATTCTGTAAAAAGGACTAATTTGTTCTTGAAAGGGGTCTATGAACGATTCGGACGGATAACGTTTCAAAACCAATTATAGGACGTTTCAATCATCTAACACCCATCATTTAGCTCTGTGAAGTTACATGCAATTACACGACTTTTTCGACGCTCGCTCGCCAATCACGTTGGTTCGCTTTGTTGTTTTTTGCTTGCTTGCATTCATTTGTTCACGTTCCTTGCTTCCGTTTACTTTGCTGTTTTGTCTCTAATCTTTTTGTTCTTAGTTTTTATTTCACTTCACGTCTGCCTCTTACAGAATCCATGCCTAATATCGAAATTAGAATTTAAATACGTCTTTCTCACTATCCACATACCTATCGGTGTGGTTCCAGTCATCCAATTGTTGTCGTCAAGGATTTTTCTCACCAAGTCATCCTCCAGGATTTCCTCATCCGAGTCTGAAACCAACACAAACGTTTGCCTCATATAGCCACAAAAATGTACATAAATGTACGATGTAAAATGTACATAACAAAAATGTATATAAATCCTAAATTTTGTCCAACTTTTCCCCATATTTTGCCCTTTCCACGTCCAATTTCATTCTAGTATGATTCGTTTGTCTAGCCTAATTTCCCTGATGGCGTCTAATGTTAGTGTGCATCTTCTTCAATAACTCAAACATCATTAGGAGTGCCACCTACTATTCAACCATAACCGGTCTCATAAAAATCATCGATCATAAACGTCACAATCTTCACGAAATTACTGGAACAGCCTGATAACATTTGCTTGCATAGGATTTTCAAATATCGAGTTAGTGAATAATATTCAATAATAATTATTAATGATGAAGCATAAACCTATGACGTTACGATGTCATAGGACCTCATAGAATCCGAGCCCGACATCGAAATTAGAATTAAGATTAATGTTTGAAACGTATATTCTGTGTATATACGTTACTTCTCACTATCTACATACCAAAATGTGTGGTTCCAGGTGTCCATGTATGGGGTTTCTCGGATCTGCTTCCCTCATTGTATTCGTCGATGTACTCGTATATTCTCATCCGGTCCTCTTCAAGCATTTCCTCATCCGAGTCTGAAACCAACACAAACGTCTGCCTCACATACCCACAAAAATACACAAGTTTGATATAACTCCTAAATGTTGTCCAACATTTTCCCATATTTTGCCCTTACCACGTATATTTTCATTCTACTATCATTCATCCTAGCCTCATTTCCCTGATGGCGTCTAATATTTGTGTGAGTCTTCTTCAACTCAAACATTATTAAGAGTGCCACCTACTATTAAATCATAACCGGCCTCATTAACGTCATATATCATAAACCTCATAATCTTCACCACATTACTGGAACAGCCTGATAACATGTGCTTTGGTTTTAATACTTAACGAATATTAGAGTTGCTGTAAATTTCTTGAAGTCAATAATAACACCCCCTCTTCATCAATATTCTTTTATAGTTCCATAATTTCCTCGGTAATAAACCATCGACATACATTTTGCTGGAAATTCATTCACGGCCTGAAAAATGAAGCTCCAACGGCTTACCTACAAGTTCTAATTCTCGATATATTTCCAGCGACAACTAATGCGGATGATCCGGGCGTGGGGAAGTTATCTACCTCTATAGGCTACGACATTACTCCTATCGATGGTCTCCAAAATTTCGTTTCACTTCTGTCTCCACGCCTATCTACTCTTTTCTGTTAAACGTGGTTTCGTTGTCTTGAGACAAGTATGTTACGTTCGATTATTGTGTAATGTCTCCATTTCCCTTTAGATCAAGCAAGACAGATGAGCAAATCCATAGCATAACTAATTCGCAACGCTGTGAGTCAGTCTTGGTATTCTAACCATATTACGCGATCCACTGCAACCTGTTAGTGTATATTTCCTCATGTTTCTTCGTTGGTAACGCAACTGACCCGGCATTTCATATTGATTCGACGTTCTCTGTGTTTCAGCTTCCGTACTCACGTCTTCTGACGTTACGATGCCATAGGACCTCATAGAATCCGAGCCAGACATCGAAATTAGAATTAAGATTAATGTTTGAAACGTATATTCTGTGTATATACGTTACTTCTCACTATCTACATACCAAAATGTGTGGTTCCAGGTGTCCATGTATGGGGTTTCTCGGATCTGCTTCCCTCATTGTAGTCGTCGATGTACTCGTATATTCTCATCCGGTCCTCTTCAAGCATTTCCTCATCCGAGTCTGAAACCAACACAAACGTCTGCCTCACATACCCACAAAAATACACAAGTTTGATATAACTCCTAAATGTTGTCCAACATTTTCCCATATTTTGCCCTTACCACGTATATTTTCATTCTACTATCATTCATCCTAGCCTCATTTCCCTGATGGCGTCTAATATTTGTGTGAGTCTTCTTCAACTCAAACATTATTAAGAGTGCCACCTACTATTAAATCATAACCGGCCTCATTAACGTCATATATCATAAACCTCATAATCTTCACCACATTACTGGAACAGCATGATAACATGTGCTTTGGTTTTAATACTTAACGAATATTAGAGTTGCTGTAAATTTCCTAAAGTTAATAAGCCCCTCTTCATCACTATTCTTGGTATAGTTCCATAATTTCCTCGGTAATAAACCATCGACATACATTTTGCTGGAAATTCATTCGCGGCCTGAAAAATGAAGCTCCAACGGCTTACCTACAAGTTCTACCTCTCGATATATTTCCAGCGACATCTAATGCGGATGATCCGTGCGTGGGGAAGTTATCTACCTCTATAGGTCAGAGCAAATTAACCATGAAGAACATCTCAAGTATCAACCACTTTTCTTCGTCTTCAAACTGCTCCTGTTCGTCAATGGAATGAGATATTGCAATTCTGACTTCACCGTAGTGTTCAGAGTGAATAAACCTTCAAAATGTGTTGTCACTTGTCAGACAACATAATTTCTGGAATGTATGGGTAATTTTTCTCCCTCAAAACTCTCCTAAACACATCTCTGAACTCCCCCATCAAAAAATCTGCCCTGGCAATCGAAAGGCTAAGTTCGAAGATGGGCAGAATCGGGCCACTCTGAGATGTGTTTAGGGGAGTTTTGAGGGGGACAAATTACGGGCGTAATTCCATTCCCATTACCTTTTCTGTAATCTGCAATTGGAAGGACCCTTTACATTCCCAATAGTAGAGGAAACCATTACATGTAGGTAATTGGAATAAGTGACTGCTTCAAACCAATCCTATTACCAGATGGTAATTGCCAGCTAAAAACTCGTCTTTGCTTGTAGGCATACCTAATCATATCTACTAACTGTACTCATTTTATTACATCTAAGAAAAGTTAATGGAAAAGTGATCATTACCTATCAACTCTGATTTGTATATATTCAAATATAGGATCATTGGCGTGTTCCGCTTAATGCGTATATTACTTAGCAATAGGGTTATTCACACCCACGTCTACTTACCTTGAGTGAGATCAATACAGACGACCTCAGGTAGATGCTTCTCAGTCTGTCCACTATCAACCTGTTCCTCGATTGCCACATCAGAGTCTAAAATCATAAGTGAATTTGTTTTATCGTCAAGAACTCGAACGGATGTACACTTTGGGACGCACCTTCAGGATTCAGTTAGGATCTTCTGTTTTGGTTTATTTTCTTCGATAATGAACCATTGGAATCGCCCAAAGAAACAAATTTTTTAACCCCTCCCCCTCAAAATTTGTTGGTTTAAGTTTCAAAATAAATAGATTCAGAAAATCGAATTAAAAAAACATTTTTTTTTTCTTTGGGCGATTCCAATCGAAGATAATAAACCAAAAAACTCTGCAAATTCTTGACACAACGGTTCATTATCTTGTTTGTACAGATCACCCATCAAACTACGTCGGCAATAATTGTTCTATATAAGAAGTACCTACCAACAAACATTCGAAATTACCTTCATTCCGTAGCACGAAACGTACCTCAGAACAAAAAAAAATCGACCTCACTAAAACCATAACTCGAAAAATTCAGATAAAACGTTCAGTTGCACACGACGTTAGCTTACCTTGAGTGAGGTCAACATGGATAATCTCTGGGTGGTGGCTATTTTGTGTCTGATCGACCTGTTCGGTGATTTCGACTTCGGAATCTGAAATGAAAATATAATTAATTTGCATAATGTCGGATGATATTGCTGCAATCACATGGAGCAGGTTCTTCTTCTAACTTGAGGTTGATACACCTCTTTTCCTTCCACAACAACCTCTTCAGATGATTCCCCATCCGATTCTTGAATGAAAATGCACACTATAACTTGCACTGTACAAGTAGCTCAGTGCTACAACTAGCTTCAGGTTCAGTTAGGTTCTTCTTCATTATTTTTTTTTATTAAGATCTGTAGGATCATCAGGGAGTTTTCTGTAATACATGTGTTAATTGTTAACACATACCTACGTCCAGTTGCATACGACGTTAGCTTACCTTGAGTGAGGTCAACATGGATAATCTCTTGGTGGCTATTTCGTGTCTGATCGACCTGTTCGGTGATTTCGACTTCTGAATCTGAAATGAA
Organism: Stenodema calcarata; assembly: GCA_963920205.1. Lineage (NCBI taxonomy): Eukaryota > Metazoa > Arthropoda > Insecta > Hemiptera > Miridae > Stenodema > Stenodema calcarata. The sequence goes on from OY986048.1 coordinate 6,135,343, forward strand.
AATATAATTAATTTGCATAATGTCGGATGGTATTGCTGCAATCACATGGAGCAGGTTCTTCTTCTAACTTGAGGTCGATACACCTCTTTTCCTTCCTCAACAACCTCTTCAGATGATTCCCCATCCGATTCTTGAATGAAAATGCACATTATAACTTGCACTGTACAAGTAGCTCAGTGCTACAACTAGCTTCAGGTTCAGTTAGGTTCTTCTTTATTTCTTTATTATTTTTTTTATTTTATTAAGATCTGTCGGATCATCAGAGTGTTTTTTGTAATACATGTGTTAATTGTTAACACATACCTACGTCCAGTTGCATACGACGTTAGCTTACCTTGAGTGAGGTCAACATGAATAATCTCTTGGTGGCTATTTCGTGTCTGATCGACCTGTTCGGTGATTTCGACTTCTGAATCTGAAATGAAAATATAATTAATTTGCATAATGTCGGATGATATTGCTGCAATCACATGGAGCAGGTTCTTCTTCTAACTTGAGGTTGATACACCTCTTTTCCTTCCTCAACAACCTCTTCAGATGATTCCCCATCCGATTCTTGAATGAAAATGCACATTATAACTTGCACTGTACAAGTAGCTCAGTGCTACAACTAGCTTCAGGTTCAGTTAGGTTCTTCTTTATTTCTTTATTATTTTTTTTTATTAAGATCTGTCGGATCATCAGGGAGTTTTCTGTAATACATGTGTTAATTGTTAACACATACCTACGTCCAGTTGCATACGACGTTAGCTTACCTTGAGTGAGGTCAACATGGATAATCTCTGGTTGGTGGCTATTTTGTGTCTGATCGACCTGTTCGGTGATTTCGACTTCGGAATCTGAAATGAAAATATAATTAATTTGCATAATGTCGGATGATATTGCTGCAATCACATGGAGCAGGTTCTTCTTCTAACTTGAGGTTGATACACCTCTTTTCCTTCCACAACAACCTCTTCAGATGATTCCCCATCCGATTCTTGAATGAAAATGCACATTATAACTTGCACTGTACAAGTAGCTCAGTGCTACAACTAGCTTCAGGTTCAGTTAGGTTCTTCTTTATTTCTTTATTATTTATTTTATTTTATTAAGATCTGTCGGATCATCAGAGTGTTTTTTGTAATACATGTGTTAATTGTTAACACATACCTACGTCCAGTTGCATACGACGTTAGCTTACCTTGAGTGAGGTCAACATAGATAATCTCTGGTTGGTGACTATTTTGTGTCCGAACGTCCTGTTCGGTGATTTCGACATTGGAATCTGAAATCAAAATATAATTAATTTGCATGATGTCGGATAATGTTGCTGCAATCTCATGGTGCAACACTCAGAATGATGCGAACGTACCAATGAAATCCGTACGGAGTCTGAAATCGAACTTTTGTTGGCTTGTTTTTGGTATGGGCGAGGCATTTGTGATAGTTCAAGTATTGAATTCTGAACACATGAGCTCTGAATTATGAATTATTTCCTTCGTATAGGGCGATTCAAACGGCGCCGCGAAAGACGCGAAATTGTTGACCCGCTCGCTTTGAATACGAAACTCGAGCGAACTCGTTCTATGCCAATATATCCCACGAAATATCCATTGTATGAAGATGTTATTTTCGAAATTTTCATTACTGAATTGCTCCGCAGCCAAGCTCTATTATTTACCTCGAAAGATTCGACATAGGTGGTCGCAATAATTCTGCCAATGAGCTGGAGAGCAGTATGGGGAATTTCACCGACTAGTCCCCGAACTTCGGCAATATGCATGAATATGATGAATCGGGAGCCTACTCCCGATGGAAGTTGATAAATAAATGAATAAAGTAAATAAATAAATTTCCTTATAAAAACAGAGAATAAGGACTACGAACAGAAATATTAGAGACAAATCACCGAAGTAAACGAAAGCAAGGGACGTAAACAAATGTAAACAAATGAAAGCAAGCTAGCTAAAAAACAACAAAACAAACCAAGCGTCGAAAAATCAAGCCTGCTTGAAAATCAAACCTCGACGGGCGTTTTCGCGTCGATCAAATGAGCATAGTTTTCGCGCGCGAAACCCACGTAGGACACTCCCATCGGTTATTCATGATTTGATGATATCTGATCATGCTGTGTTATTTGGGTATTTGGAGCGAAGAACAATTAGTTAGATATATCTAACTAATTGTTTTTAGAAATTCAAACGAGGTTAGATATATCTAACATACTCGTAGGTATATGTTTTTAGAAATTCAAACGAGCTCTTTTGAATTTCTAAAAAACAATTAGTTAGATATATCTAGCTATTTGTTCTTCGCTCCAAATACCCAAATAACACAGCATGATCAGATATCATCAAATCATGAATACGAATAAGCAGGTCGAATCTATTAGTACATGCCGTTTCAAATGTGGACTAAACGTCTGACTGCCCTGCCAGGTTTGCGTACCTGACCAGCCCCGATTCCAGATCGGAATGCCCAGTATCACCAGTATTCAGGAGCTGGTTTTAAACAATTTCTCCATGTCAAAAGCCCAAACGGGTACTGCGAACAGTTTTGATCTTTCATTTGTTAATGCAGCCAACGCCCTATATCTCGTGGGTTTGACTACAAAATCCGTGGAGAAGGTTCGAATTGTTGCTAATGGGTTAGATTTAGTAGAACAGTATCACCTAATAAAATTTATTAGGTTTTATTGTTATCAGCATTTAATGCTGATAAATAAACCTATGTAACTACCTACTCGTAATAGCCATTGAATATCCGGCTTGAACGTTTGAACTTTTTGAGCCGAGGGGGGCACAGAACGGCGCTCTGAGTCTTCTTCCCTTCATCACTGCCACGTCTTGCGGGTTTTGCATAATCGGTTCATGAAACAATTCGCTCTCACAATTAGGGGTTGATTGGGGGTGATCTTCCTACCCCCAATCAATTCAGTAGAACCCTCAAAACGCTCTTGCCCTCGAAATACCGGTCTTGATATAATATTTCCATTCAATTGCCGTTAATGCCGCGCACGGACAGTGTAATTTCTGTTTCTTTTTCGCTATTCTGGATATGAGTAAAGCAAGGAGGTTCTCCGTAAAAACGCTTTTCAACGATAAGAATGATTTTTCATGTGCAATAAATTTTATGAAGGAGCATAACTCAGCTGAGATATGGCTTGCATTTCTGAAAGAGGCATACTCAGGATGTAAAAAACGTTGGGAGCCAATTGTGTACATAGTGTAATGGAGGGAATGATGGTGGCTCAGAAGAGCCAGGTAGGTTCAACCTGACTGCTGTTAGGAAAGCCAGGAAGCGACCTGATAGGGGGCCCAGCTCATCGCAATCTGTGACTGGACGTTGAGGTCACTGGCTCTCCGGTAGGATCGGAGGGTGCGGACCGACAAAGGGAAGTTAAGAGGATTTCCGAGGACTCAGTCCGAAGTAATGTGTTCAACAGACTGAGCTCAACACGGGAAAGGTAGGTGAGGTTTTAGTGAGGTTTGAGTCCCACATAACCTGGAGGTGTGGCCCTCTCCAGGTATCTAACAAGATTCAAATTAAATCTAGCAAAAATAAAGTAGAGACTGTAACCTTGCTTAACTGAACAAGAATAAGAACATAGTACGGGTGAAGAACAAAAGAAAAATGACTTTTTTACCTATTTCAATAAAGCATTATCGTGTTTTCCATCCGTTAAAATATGAAAACCCGAAATGGCGTTGTGAGTTTTCTACGACGTTTTCAAAATCGGCCTCCTACGATTGTCCTAAGAGTTCAAACTTTCAATTCGGTCTCCTGTTAAGTTAGCTCCGAGCCATTTAAGTGGTTTTCCGCAGCGTCGCGCGTGAGGAGTGGTTTTCGGGAGCGGTTGTAAGTGGCTTCTCAACGTGTCGTGTTGCTCAGTTTCGGTGCGTTTTGTAGTCTACCGCGCTCTCGATGTCGATCGTAGAATATCAAAAATTGAAAAACGAACGTGCACAGTTGAGAAGGGCGTTTTCCAGATGTTGTGCCAAAATTGATGACTTGTCTGTGAATGACACGACTGGTCCGTGGAGTTCGGCAGGTTAAAGGACAAAGCAGAGCGTTTATTCGACATTGATAGTAGGGTAAGCGCGTTGATTTTGGTTTATTATCTTCGATAATGAACCATTGGAATCGCCCAAAGACAAAATTTTTTTAACCCCCCCTCAAAATTTGTTGGTTTACATTTCAAGATATGTAGTTTCAGAAAATCGAATAAAAAATAAATCCGTCCGTCCGCCGTACGCCGTCCGCGCCACTTTGCCCAGTTAGCGTTGAGTTAAAATTACGAAATTTTTTTTATGGGTTTCGACCAACCCCACAATGGTCCTCGAAACTTTTCATAACCCTAATTCAAGGGGAAGGGGTTCAAAAAGAATTTTGAAATTTTGAAAATTTCATATAGAACGGTATGTTTTTTATTTCATATTTAGATAGAGTTTGTTCCGTAGAATTTTTTAAGACCATCCTCAGCTTTGTACGACCAGCCGTTCGTTCACAATGACGGCTCAAAGATTGTGCCTCACAACACGATCATGAATCAAACTTTTGAAATACAGGTCAATTTTCATACTAACAAGCTCTTTGGAACATCATATGGCTTAAGTGATGTCGAGTTTGTTGTTCTGAGGTGCGTTTCGTGCTACGGAAATGAAGGTAATTTCGAATGTTTGTTGGTAGGTACTTCTTTTATAGAAACATTATTACCGACGTAGTATTAAAAACCCCAGAATTATATCGTATTAATTAATCATAATTAATAATAATGATTATTATTAATAAATAATTATTAACAAATTTCAAATGTAAGTCAGAACTGGATGAAAATGCTATATTCATTCGGTTTCCTGACTGTAAAATTGTTTAAACAATACCTATTTGTTTAAACAAATTAAATTTGGATGTTGAGCTAAAGTTTCATCTATCATTTCGTTAGATTATTTCGATGATTAACACAACCATACCTCACAGACAGGTCGTCAGATACCTTGGTCTACAGCTCGAACGAAACTCACCTGGGATACTCACATAACTACCATTCTGCAAGGCATCGATTCCGTCAGTTATATTTTCTCCTAAACAGCAAGTCCTCACTGCCAATGACCCTAAAACGGCTAATCTACCTCACGCTCCTGGGCCCAATATGGTTGAACGGTTGCCAGATATGGGGATCGGCTTCCAACTCGCAAATTCAAAGAGTCCAGACGTACCAAAACAGAGTGCTCAGAACTCTATCAGGCGCCCCGCGGTACGTCAGAAACTCCCTCCTGCACAGAGACGTTCAAATTCCTGAAGTTGGTGAAGTGTTGCGCGCCACGTATCAAAACTCTGCAAATTCTTGACACAACGGTTTATTATCTTCCTTGTGCAGATCACCCTTCTGTCTATACCAGACTGTATTGCAAATCGGCACCATACCATATTCTCACCGTACTCATACCATACCATACGAATTTCTTTCCTATCATACCATACTGTATTATACCTAATCATACATACAATAATATACCATACCATACTCATACCATGTCATACAAACCGAGTGAATATTGAAATGTCATCCATTTCTGACCTATATTTAAAATTTCAAGTATCTAGCTCATCATCAAAATTTAATTTGTTTAAACAAATAGGTATTATTTAAACCATTTTACAGACAAGAAACCGAGTGAATATTGCATTGTTATCCAGTTCTGACCTTTTTGTAAAATTTCAAGTCAATAGCTCATCATCAAAATTTAATTTGCATTATTACAAAAAGGTATTATTTAAACAATTTTACAGATGAGAAACCGAGTGAATATTGCAATGTGGTCTATCCCCGACTCACGGTTAAAATTTCTAGACTGTAGTTTACCGGGAAGATGAAAAAAGGTAGTTTTATTCTGGGCGTCTGGGGGTTGGGTCACATAACGGCCGTTTTCGACGCGAAAGTTTAGTGTTTTCCTAAAACCTTTGCGCGGTTTTTCGTTCCTAAACGAACGGCTGGTCGCACAAAAATCCAATTGGTCTTAAAAGATTCGTAATTTTTCAGGTCATTCAAAAGTGAACTAAAAATTACACCGTGTTTCATGAGAATTTTTAGAGATATGACATTGTCGAAATTTCAAAGTTCGTTTTGAACCCCTTCTCCTTGACCTAGGGTTATGAAAAGTTTCGAGGATCATTGTGGGGCTGGTCCAAACCCAGAAACCAAATTTTGTAATTTTAGCTCAACGCTAACTGGGCAAAGTTGCACGGACGGCGGACGGCGTACGGGGGACGGCGTACGGCGTACGGCGTACGGCGTACGGGTGACGGACGGATTTTTTTTTATTCGATTTTCTGAATCTACGTATCTTGAAACGTAAACCAACAAATTTTGAGGGGGGGTTAAAAAATTTTTTTCTTTGGGCGATTCCAATGGTTCATTATCGAAGATAATAAACCAAAATTGGAAACTGCTATGCGAGACCACCCAAACGACCTCATAGCCCATATCCCAAACAACCCTCCTCCACCACGACCAGAACGCCGCCTAAAACGTAAAAGACCACCAGACCCGCTGTGAACGACTAAATTATATTATCTCAACGAATAAATCTGTAAACTGCACTAGAAAAACTGTTCCTACTCTATGTTATTAATTGTTCAATCATTTGCTACTTATTGATATTATCATTGTTATTCTCATAGTAATTAATTAATAGCGGGGGCTGTCAGTGGGCAGTAACCTGCAACACGTTGAAGGTGGTGTATACCACTATTATGTTCTTAATAATTTAATCAACTTTATTGTAATTTTGTTTTACATTACAGTTTGGATAAACATATAATGAACATATTTTATGTTCATTATATGTTTATCCAAACTGTAATGTAAAACAAAATTACAATAAAGATGATTAAATTATTAAGAAAAAAATGATTTCGTTATTTGGATTAGGGTGATCTGCTCACAGAAGATAATGAACCGTCGTGTCAACAATTTGCATAGTTTTCTTCTTTAGGTTTTTGGTCGTCTCAAAATCAATAACAATTGGGGTGCTCTTACCTAGAAGCTTCGCTTCTGAGGGGCGTCGTCGCAAGAAGCGAACTTAGTGATTGAATAATTCTTATATGTATAAAGTTATAAAGTAATGAGCACTCACTTTTACATGGTTCTTCCATTATATATTATTTGCCAGGGAGATCCTTCACACATTACCAGCCCCAACAACTCCAAATCCGACCGTGATTTCTGTCTTGTAGTAGTCTGAATTAACCTGTGGGAAAGACACCAAAAAATGAAACTTCGGAATACCTAGTTCAAAACCCTTCTCCCCTCACTCCACCGTCATCATGATAACAATTTCAAATTGTCAGGTTTCAACAGATTTATGAGTTTAATGAAGAAAACCAGCTCGCCAATTAGTGGAGAATTGAGAACCAAGAATTCAAAATTTCAGCGCCAAAGTGCACAAGATGAAAAATCTCAGAACCAAACAAGAAAACTATTTTGAAAATCGGTTGAGACACGTCTAAGTCACCTCTTACGTGTAAGAGGTTCACTAATGACACCCGTTTTTACGGTTTTTCTTTTATGACGGTGTTCCCTTAACACACCTACACTTGCATTAAGATTGTAAATTGAACGGTGACTCATGCAATAAAATGAATAAGTAATTACCTAGAAACGTTATTAGTATGAATAGTTTATCCAGTCATTTTATTCGACTGTATCGCGTTTGAGACTGTTCACCTGGGGGAACATTTTTTTGAGCAACTTCTGGTAATTATCAGACCATTCAAAAAATACTGAAAATGAAAGTACCTGAAGAAGGGATATTTTCAATGAGTACTGTATTTGAGTTGCTTCTGCATTTTAAAAGTTCATATTACAGTTGATGGTTGTGAGTTAATTATGATTAATATTTATAGAATAATAATTTCTTAGAGTGTATGATCATTTTATTGAGTTTAATATAGCGTTCAAGAAAGAGATATATTCAATTGGCCTAGTGACAACTTGCCCCACTGACGAGCAACTTCTTTCTATATTTACTTTTATATATCACAAACAACCAAAATTGGCAACTGCTGAAATTGAAGAATCATACATCGAAATTATGCCAAGTTCTCCCCTACAGTAATTTTGGTAACCTCATTCCACCTTCGCCCGCCTGTGCTAAATTCAAATAATGGTTGAATAATGAACATTCGGAAGCTATTTAGAGTTGTTTAGTATGACGAACATTAGATTGAAATTAACACTACGAAAAATGATGAATACTCATAGTAACTTACGGATGCATTGATGCATTTTAGTCAGAGAATAGTCGAATATCAACAATTTTTATGGAAATACATCAACCGGTTCTATAGACAAGAAGAAGATGAGTTTCCTATTACTAGTGAAAAATCATCAAAAGTAAGTCGTCGTGCGAAAACAACTCATTAAATTTGGAAACTAACCCTATCTGTCCAATTAATAATGATGTAGTAAGCGTACTTTGTAATAGTCACCTGAAAAATATTTTCACACAATCTAGGTTAGAATACTACCTACGGTTTTCTTATCATAGAAATTCGAAGCAATCATACGTTAGAATCATGATGTATGTGGAACATTTTGAGTTAACTAGGTCCGTATGATACTCACTTTCGAATAATAATAAAAAGCAGAGGTTGAAAAAATGAAAGAATATAATTTTAAAAAGATCAACAGTTTGTACTTACACGGTTAGTGGAACAGAATGAGATTTTAAGAAAAAAAAGGAACATCTGACAAAGAATGGGAAACAAATGACGAGCATATTGACGCAGTAGGTGGAGGCGCGCGTTGATGACGATCGCGATAGAGGTAAGTGAAGCCAAGGGCTGAACACACGTTCTATACTCGTTGACTGATTATGTGAAAACAAATAATTCGAGCATACAACTAAAGGAAAATTATAGTTCGGCTGAGAGCCACCTGTTGCTATGAAAAATAATGTCCTAGATCAACTGGGCATACGCCCATTGGCTGTTAGGCATTACGTAACACCGTTGTTCTTCAACAATGAACTGCCATGAAACTCGATTGAATGATAGTAAAAAAATGAATAAATTTGCCTGTATATCGATAAAATCATAATGACAAAATTGAACACGAAAAACATACACGAAACAAACTGGTAAGAAGGTGAAAACCAAAAAAAAATTCTGTTTGCTCTGAAACTGCCGAATCCTAGTTGAGGTTAAAATGAGTTGTTTGAAGAAAAAAGTGTGAAAATATCAATAAATCAGGCAGTTTTAGTTTACAAGAGGCACTACTCACAATAGCGAACCGGTTAAGTGTCGTACAGTTGAATCAACAGAATTCTCCGATAGTCCAATAGGAAGTATGAAAAGAAGGGTCAGCTCTCTGGTTGTCACCAAACTGACTAAGGGCAACGCCTGCGCAGTCACGTGGACAGATGACCGAGGGAGACAAATATGCTGATCAATTTGAAATCTGGATATTTTACAATGATATCCAAAAACGCATGATATACAAAAACGCATGATTTTTTCCATTCTTAATATTTATACAGATCGTCCTAAATGAATTATGAATTATTATGAATTATGAATCTTCTTGGTGGCGAATTCTACAATTCACTTACATAAAGGTTTGTGACTTGGCGCTGAATGATACTAAACCTCACTTTTGTATAAGTGAGGATATGCCCAGAAAGCGAGAATCGAAGTTTCTGAAATTAAATGCTGCGAATGACGGTGAAGCCGATAAAATATAGGACAATCGTAATAGAATAATTCTAATATGCTAGTTGTAATTATTACAACTAGCATATTAAGCATCAGCTTAGGCAATTAGCCTGCTTGCATAAGCGTATTCTGTTGAAGGTACTGCCTCTTTTGGTTTATTATCTTCGATAATGAACCATTGGAATCGACCAAAGAAAAATATTTTTAGCCCCCCACCCACCCTCAAAATTTGATGGTTTACGTTTCAATATACCTACGTAGAGTCAGAAAATCGAATAAACAAAATCCTTCCGCCCGTATACCATACGCACTTTGCCCAGTTAGCTTTGTGCTAAAATTACGAAATTTGGTTTACGGGTTCAGGCCAACCCCGCAGGGACCCTCGAAACTTTTAATAACTCTAGGTCAATGGGAAGGGGTTCAAAACGAATTTTGAAAATTTCATATCTCGAAAAATTCAAATCGGACGGTATAGTTTTCAGTTTACATTTAAATAGTGGATATCTTTTAAAATTTGTCAAGACCATCCGGAGCTTTGTACGACCAGCCGTTCGTTCACAATTATGGCTCATATCGTACGTATTTTCCTCAACCTACTACCGTGAGTATACTAGTAGTAGGAACTACCGTAAATAGCTATCCCCCCAAAAACAACTCCGTTGTAAAAACTGGCCCGCCAAAAAACCTCAGCCGCAAAAAGGAATGATATCAATTTTGCCCGCCAGCCACATATATAGGATGCTCGGTGCTTCGCACCTCGCTGTTGAGTGAGCATATAGAAACCTGATCCTCCTACCCCTAACCTCCACCGTCAATGTTTTCCTGTCCCTGTCTCCTTCCCACAACCCCCTCTCACCCTTAGTCACCCTCGGTTTCACCTAATATGTTTCCTCTGTTACACCAGCAGGGAGCTTTACGCTTCTTTCAATGCGGTTGGCGGGAGCTTTTTGCCAGATGAACAAGCCTGAATTAAAGCATTACTTCATTATAGGTGTAGCACTACTGATTACTCGTGACCACCAGTAATACTTATAATATAGTAATGCTTCAATTCAGGCTTGTTCATCTGGCAAAAAGCTCCCGCCAACCGCATTGAAAGAAGCGTAAAGCTCCCTGCTGGTGTAACAGAGGAAACATATTAGGTGAAACCGAGGGTGACTAAGGGTGAGAGGGGGTTGTGGGAAGGAGACAGGGACAGGAAAACATTGACGGTGGAGGTTAGGGGTAGGAGGATCAGGTTTCTATATGCTCACTCAACAGCGAGGTGCGAAGCACCGAGCATCCTATATATGTGGCTGGCGGGCAAAATTGATATCATTCCTTTTTGCGGCTGAGGTTTTTTGGCGGGCCAGTTTTTACAACGGAGTTGTTTTTGGGGGGATATCACATCTTTTTGCATGGCTAGTTTTCGAGTGGTACTTATACAATACGGTTCCATTTAACAAAAGTACCTACGAGGTAACTAGTAAATGTTTTCCCAAATGAAGTTTTATCCTAGTCAAAATTTAGTAAAAAGTTAGTACGCCTACTAATTTGCCTTTTTGTTTCTTGTTATTGTGACAAGAATAATTATTTTTTGGAAATTATTGTTTGTTATCTGAAATGTGTTTGAAAAATAAGTACCTAGTTTTAAAATTTTCGCGAATTGGTTAAATAGTAGTTTTAAAATTTTTGATTAAGAAAACAATTAACGATTTAAAAACAATAATTAAAATTTAATACAATTATTCCTAAAATAAGTAAAATAAAAAAAAATAAAAAGTAAAATAAAAAATTATTCCTAAATAAGTAAAATAAAAAAAAAATTATTCTTATTATTAAATTTAAAAAAATAGAAAGAATTAGAAATTTGAATAAATTTGAATTAGAAATTTTTTGAAAATTGGTTGCATTTTTTCTTGGGGATTGTGCAAATTTTTGTTGTTGAGAATCATTACAATAATTGTAATTATTGGTGTCGAAGAGAAAGTGGAAAGAGAAAGTTTGCAAAAGGTAAAACGCACGTTTTTATTCCAACAATCGCGAATAACTCGAGAACCGTTGGGAAAAGTGACAAAGTGCGTTACCCTCATTCGAAAGCTCATAAAATTTCCTATCGATCCATAATCAGGCGCCACTCTACGACAATTTTTCTGACCACCGTTCAACTTTGATGTTTTCGGAAATTAGCCAAATCAGTAGATGTGGAATTTATTCACGTATTTTTGGCTGTGGATTAGTCGAATCGATTGAGATTTAGTTCAAAATTATTGAGCATATACTAGACAACCTAGCGGACATTTTAAGACCAACTGCACCAATTTCCATCAATTTTGGCGGCAGTTATTGTTGAAAATAGAAAATTCACCATAACTCCTTTATTTTCCTCTTTAGGAAGCTCTTTTTGATCTCAAATTAAACAGTTTTAAAAGCTGAACACAACTAAAAAAGAAAATCTGAAAAAGCTTCAATTTTGAAGGAGTTATGACCATTTGAAATTCCTAAAAATTACTATTTCCCCCCTAATTGGGAGGGAAATGGGGGGAGGGAGAAAAAATGTTCAAAATGCACTCCCTTGGAGCATAACAAACGTGTGTGCAAAATTTCAGCTCGATCCGATTTGTCTGCTGGGCTGTAGCCCCGTCAATGAACAACAAGAAGAAGAAGAAGAAGAAGAACACGAAAAACGTGAAAATTAGTGGTTTTAAAACTGTTATACCCCCGACACCTGATGTTCCCAGGAGCTGAAATTTGGTTTACGTCCTCACGTGCCCCTGGAGAGTTGGTGTACAAAAAATCAACTCTCGAGACACTCAGGGGACCGAGCTACGATAGGGTGAAAACCCCAACTTGTTCCGTCGCGTAATCAGTGTCTCAGTCGCTTCGGTTTTCAGGGCTTCGGGTTTCTCGGCGGGCGGGACGCTCCCGCGTCCCTAGATGAAATAGATCCACTGCAGCATCAGCAGCTTGATGGGAACGATGAACTTCGGTGCCCCGAGTCATTTCGGAAACGCTCTCGGCGAAATGTCCACTCACATCGACCCCCTGATTAATAATAATTGATAATATTAATGATTATGGTACTAATATAAATGATTAATAATATCCGCTGATCACAACTTGTACAGAGTTCGCATTCCTGTACGAACTTCGCATCATTCTGTACTTCAGGTATAATTTGACGACGAAATGTCGGCATTTGTGTAGTCTAACTACACAATGCTGAACGGCTCCAATATATGGGATTTCGCGACGAATGGTCGGATATCCTACCAACATAATAATATTATGTATTATAGTTATTATATATTATTTCACATCTCTGTACCCACCATCTGACTTCATGTTTTCTAAAGTGATTCGCACTGCTTCTGATTCCTAATGATTTAAACTGAATTCATTATGAGTAAACTACAAGGATTGTGGTAGAAAACGAGTGAATTGAACATCACGGTCACAATATAATCTTGAAGATCTTGTTTTCCAAGAGTAAATAGAAGTTAATGATGCAATCGGTTCTATTCGTGCATATTTTAATGAGGAGTAATTCCAATCATCAGCCTTCTATTTCTACTTCGCATTATCGATATCATCCTCGATTATGCTTCCTCTGTTGCACCTGCAGAGAGCTTTTCGCTTCTTTCAATGCTGTTGGCGGGAGCTTTTTGCAATGCTTCTGAGAATTAGATGATACATGTAGTAGTGGTGGCGATGAGTACTTAGTGGTGGGCTGACTGACGTCGCGAATGCAAGGCGTCTAAGAATTATAATATATTATAAGTATTACAGGTGGTCACGAGTAATCAGTGGTGGTACAACTACAGTGGAGTTATGCTCCAATTTGTTGAATTTTTCCTTGGGAATTATGCAAATTTTTGTTGTGGAGAATCATTATAATTGGTGTGGAAGAGAATTAGAAAATTTTTGTAGAACGTAAAACTCGAGAACCGTTGGGAAAAGTGACAATGTGTGTTACACTCATTCGAAAGCCTATTAAATTTACTATCGATCCTTATACAGGCGCAATCTACGATGATGTTTCTGACCACCGTTCAACTTTTATGTTTTTGGAAATATGTAGATGTTAAATTAATTCACATATTTTTGGAACTTTTAGGGCCAACCGCACCAATTTCGATTTATCTTTAAGGCATTTATCGCTTAGAATAGAAAAACCATCATAACTCCTTTGTTTTTCTTTTTACGAAGCTCATTTTATTTCAAATTGACGAGTTTAGTAAGCAAAATAAAACTAAAAATAAAAATCCGAAATAGCTCCAATGTGGAAGAAGTAATGGCCATTTGAAATTCCTGCGAATTACTCTTTCCCCCCTAATTGGGGGGGGGGGGGGGAGGGAATGGGGGCAAGGGTACAAAAGGCACTCCATTGGATGGAAACAAACGTGTGTGCTAAATTTCCGTTCGATACGTTTTGTCTGCTGGGCTGTAGCTCCGTCAATGAACAACAACGACAACAAGGACGAGAAGAAGAACAGGAAAAACGTGGAAAATAGTGGATTAAAACTGCTATACCCCTGACATCGGTCCCAAGAGTATAAATTTGGTTTACGTCCTCACAGGCACCTAGAGAGGTAATGTACAAAAAATCAACTCCCGAACTACCCATGGGCCGGGCTGCAGGGGGTCGAAAACCCAACTTGTTCCGTCGCGTAATCAGTGTCTCAGTCGCTTCGTTTCTGGGCTTCGTTTTTCTTGGCGGGCGAGACGCTCCCGCGTCCCTAGATACCGTGGTCGGGTGAACTATTAATATTTCCAATTTTATTTTCTGGCGGTTGAATTTCTTGTCATCTCGTCTCCCTTGCCAACCTCGTACCCTACTGATAAATGGACACCGATCTTCAGAGTATTTTGATCAGTTCCCCAATCAATTAAGAATCAATTAAGAACTTGATATGGGAGCTAACATGAAGTGATTTATATAACGCCTGGATAGGGTTAGATGGAAGATTATGATAAGAAATGCGACCATTTGAACAACAAATATTCACTTATTAGTTATTTGCAATGACTCGTGAACGTAGTCTAGAGTTTCCGTTTGATTGTGTAGTAGATCACGGATGAGATGGTGTTTAATCATTGATCATTAGTGACCAAAATCATTGCCGGTTCAAAAACCAAAAATTCTAATGGGAAATGTTGTGTTGTTACGAAAATACCCCGTGTTACTATACCTACAATCTTTGACATTTCCAAACTAACCCAATACTTTCAAAAACGGTCCATGTTCAATGGAAATGTTGGAGAGAATGAAATGATCGACCGTTCCCACTAGTTTTTGGAACGCCTTGGTAACTTTAGTCATCTAAGGGAGTTCATTGCTTTTGGTTTAGGAACGTGCATTACGATTTATCGCTGTGAGCTCTATGAGCACCTACCGAACCATTTTCATCTGAAACACCTGGGGTGAACAGCACCATAAGTTTTTGAGATAATACATCAGACTTAGAAAGTTCTTGCCCAAAGAATAGAAAAAGCACAAGATGTTAGATTCTAACAAAGAAGGGGAGGAAACATTGTCCTGAAGAGTCTTGCCCTTCTCAACCATGTGACCGCTTAAAATCTGATTTTTTTTAACTTTCAAGTTTTTTGTTTTGTGTTTTTGACACTAAAATGGCCATCAGTCCCTCATTTTCAGTCAAAATTTCATATGTTATTTTACTGGAAAGAGCGTGAAATTTCCTATCTTCCTAGTGCTACTTTTTTTCAGACTAGGCAGGCCAAGCTAAACGTTACTATCGTTGACAATTAGGTCAATGTAGTATGTTTTACTAAATAAATAAATAAATGAAATGAAATGAAATAAAATAAATAAATAAATAAAATGATAGCTTGACGCCTAATTAATAGTAGGATGCCAAGAACAAAATAACAGTTCATAAAACTGGAAGATATCAATAACAACCGTAAACCAATCCCATTAGCTGAGATTGGGATAAGCCTTTCAAGCAGACGGTAGACAACTATTGAAGGGAGGATTCGATACTTATATTTGAAATCCTTTAAGCGAAATTACATAATATTGTTGGGATCATCGCCAGGTGATTTATATTGGCAACGCTTTTGTTGTCCTGAAATTCCCCCTCTTGTCTGTGTCTATCCTCTTTGTTAGTGCAAACAGAGAATACAGAACATGAACAGCACAGTCAGCCGGTTACATACCCTTGAAAACACGTTTTTGCGTGTTTTTGGCGTTTTGGGTCGTGAAACTATAAACCAGCAGCATGTCGGCATATTTTTGAGTCGAAAAATTTGCCATGTTACAACTGGATGTGTAGACAGGTCACAAACTGATCACTTAATGATGTTCAGAACCTAGTGTTATTATGAGCAGGCTGGTTTCTTTACTTGCGATGGGTGAGGGGGGATGGACGTTAAAACATACCACAATGACCTTGTCAACGATAGTTACACTTCGCCTACGTAGTCTAAAAACAATTACCATACAAATCAACAACGACATTATTGCTGCCTAACTCATTTTACGGTGAAAATGTAGATTTTCGCGAAAAACGTCGATTTTTACTGAAAGATCCAGGGTTTTTCGCACGGGAACGGGGATTTTACACCATTTACTGTTGGAAAGCTGAGCTTTTGGACCTACTTTTGAGGTTACAGTGGGAAATTAACCGGCGACTTAGCGTATTAACAGTAGATTCAACTATCCAGTCACATCTTGGTAATCGTTTCATTAACTAGTATCATAGTTATCAAAGTATTCTCAATGGTACGTGAACACAACTTCAGCACCTTCTCAAAAAAAAAAAAAAAAACTGGACAAAGTTGCTTAAAAAATTCCAAGCTTCGAGTAAATGTCAAAACTGCTACGCATTCTTCCAGAACGGTTTATTATTCCTGAATAGATAACACTTCTATCCAGATCACTGTTCTGTGTGGAATATCCTTGTAACTCTCATAAATACGCGGAATAACTGGAGTAAGTAGCTAAAATATGGAGCGTTCGTTCGAATAAGTTACCTCTCTGGGGTGGTTGAATGTGAGGTTATTGTGTAGAACACGCTTCAGTTTTCAACGGTTCGAAGGCCCAGGAACTTTCGAACTAGCACCGCTAAAGCCACCCTAAAGGTTTTGAGTGCTCCATTGGGAGGATGGGAATCAACGTCCTCTGGCCTTTCTCTACGACCCAATAAGAAAATGGTTCATTCTAGTAGCTACTAGAGTGAACTGAAGTGACAATTTCTCAAAATAGACGGAAGCAATGTTGATCCCAAATCAAGGAGCAATAACCATAGCCAAGTTTTCAGTCTGAGTACCATTGGACATCCACACGGATGAGGGAAGCGATTTCGACGGAGTGGATTCCATTCCGTGGTTTCATCCCACTTTCACGGTTCTTGTGCACCCACATTATAATCCTGACCCCCAGGTTACTGTATATTCTACTGTTTTACAGTCAAAGTATAGGTGCATAAGGTATAAAGTTGGTAACTACATATAGACTGATTCTTAACGAATCGTATGAATTTGAGTATCATCAAAAATTGGCATGAAAAACGTTCAAAATGCGCTAAAAACAACGTTTTGTTTGCCTAGTTTGTTTATTTATCCTTCTCACTTGTACCGAACAATATTTTCCCAAATAAGAGAATTTGTGGAACTCAAGCACAAAACGATACTTCATTTATACATTTCCGACAGGTGTATGTATGTAACTCTTTTTGCTTCTTTTAACGGCTAACATTGTACAACAATTTCCCTTTTGACCGATTACTACCACTCTTCGGGTTGGAAAGTGAAAACATTGGGGTAATAATGATAAATGATTGAAATTATTATTCATGCAATACTCACTTGGGTCATCTCCCAAAATGTCTTGATTCGAAAGCTGATGTCGTTTGGAGAAAGTTGATGTCGTTTTTGCTGGGGCGCACCTGAAAGACAAGCATCGAGTACTGTTGTATTGTACATTTATAGGCAATTAGGTTGAGAGTGGATTATATAAATTGGAAGGGCACATAATAATAGATAATACTCAGACTGATAGTGATTCACATTCATACATTACGATTATTATTATGATTATTTGCTCACATACCAATTTTGTGTTACAGGTGAGTGATTTGGCAGGGGGTGAGTCCTCATATAGGAATAATTTTGAAATTACTATCTGTTTTGGTTACCGGTAGGTGTACTTTACATACGTGGTTCATAGTGGACTGTCACGAATTATGAATATTATTGCATCGATGAAGACATAAGACTTGATGCTATAAGAATTTAGGCTCGTTCCTGATAATTTATTAATATATAGGTAAATGGTTTTTGTTGTAGTTTGTGAATATCTCGTATAGTACTCGTAATAGTGAAGAGGAATGTAGAATTTTTTGGTTATCTTATTCGTATTGCATTATTGTTGTCTATCAAGTTGATCTTCCATTATCTGATTATTCCTTTGCAATTTGATTTAATATCTGCCCGGATATCAGCTCCCAACTGCTGAGGAATCGCTCACTTGTCCTCGAATTCACTTTGAATAATAACGCAATCAGGTCTTGCGGAAAACTTGACAGTGATTGTGAATACAGTACATATCCCTTTCCTTCAACTCCCAACTTGAAAAACCAAAACTTGTGAATATGGAATGCATGAATAATTTTATGATATAGTTGATGAAACCATGAAACCAAGACCACGCCCACCTAAACGACTGCTAAAATGACTTTCGAGTCATTTCCATTATAATATAATTATGACCTAATCGTAATTTTAAATTAATAGCTTAGGACTCGGAACCATAAATTTAGATTTTTTCATGCATAAAACACGAAATAAAATAATTTCATGAATCGAACCGGAGCTAAACGCGTTGCAAGGATTTAATTGTTACCTTGGAGGGCTAGAAGGTTTTTCCACTCATGTGCGACCGTCAGGGCTTTGGTAGGCTGGGAAGCCGAAATTATTCTCGCCGAACATATGTCGAGACGTTGATCTTCTTGAAGTTCGAGTATCACGCTTGCTTTAGTCCATGATCAATACCTATCACTTCCATACATTTGAGACCGCTCATCACTGCCCTCGCCAAAACGCCGATACAATACCTGTGGATGAGCTTGAGATATGAGCTAATGGTATTTTGCGATATTGTAGTCATGTTTCGCTTGGATTTGTTCTGAATAATTGTTATGTTAATGATTTTACAATGATAGTATTAGGGGTAATATTCACGGATATATCCTGGTTCAAGTATCATAAAAGAGGGGATAAGTATCACAGGGATTGAGTTCAAGTTGATTCCGCACAGTTGGCATACGTGATTTGAAGTATCTATTCAATTCATACATTCAACATGACAGCATTATGATGATGAGAGATACGGATGATAAGGAAAGAGCAGGTGGTACTCACCTCGCTGGGTTTCAAAATGAATTGAGTCTATAGATAAGAGTCTTGTTCATCAATTTTCTACACTTACCTGTACAGTAATAGGAGCATATCAAATGATAATTCGATGATTCGATAATCGGATGGCCAAAAAAGGGAATAAGGGCGAACCACGCGAGGAAATTATCAATAACAGGGGGGTATCAATTTGAGACGTCAGCACTTCGAACCGGCTCTCGATTCACCAATCGAGGTCAGGTCAGACGGCGCTCGGCGCTGGGATATGATCTTCAGCCCGCCTCACCAAATCTAATTCAATCCAATTTCGTGCTACAACAATAATATTATTAATGTTATTATGTGATAGTTTCAATATACTGTACCCTGTGAGATACTCCAAAATGTTCTTCGATTCTCTACCCACTGTTGTTGAAATCTTCAAGATGTCAACTGTTGTCGCCATTCGGGCGCGAAAATTTACGCAACCAAATGAACATCCAATGGCAACGTCAGTAAAATGCACGAAATATTGTTGAATATTGTTGAATATTGTTGTTCATGTTTGATCATGGTCAATCTAAAGAAATAAGAGGGATTTTGAATGTTGGCACCTCCGGATTCGTATTTTTGCACCAAACACGATAATAAAACGCCGATGCACAGGTAAGCTTTCATTGCTTAAAACTTCTTTAGCCTATTTTCAAACTTTGCAGAATCATGGCATAATTCGACTCAGCCCCACCCATCGTGCTGCTTCGTGTTCCAGATTTTTGAACTGCAAGATTCCTGGATTTTTCTAGTCTGGGCCAGTACTAAAGCACGTAATCTATATAACTAAATTTGGACACGATTTTCGTGTTCCTTGGGAATTTACGAAAATTTCACTACAGTAAATCGTTTCACGTGTAATGGAGTCAAACCTGGCCGATTTTGAATTTGGTATCTGTCTGTTTGTTTGTCTGTCTGTCTGTTTGTCCTTCAATCACGGAAAAATGGCTCAATGGATCGAACTTGTAGGGAGAGAGAAAAAACTGTGTGGCAGACATAAAATTTGGGAACAACACAGGTAAAGGGAAATGTCAGCACTGAGCTCGATGAACAAAATTCCCTGCTTGAGTATATAATTGCTACCCTGAACGGATCTCTGACCGTAGGCCCATAAACGAATTGGGTTATTTGTGATAATCTATGTTTATATATTTCACTTGTTTAAATTGTACAATAGAAAATCTTTGCTACACAAATTTGAGTCATTGGTAACGAGAATTGTTTTAGTTGAGTTATATCAACCTTGTTCTCATTCAGTCCGAGCAACAAACGAACTAACTTACCTATCACATCCTGAGAGTAAAGAGAATGTTGAAATGATAACGCAACATTTTGCAAAAGTTTAATTAAAGTTTAATATGTAAAGTTTAATTGTTGGCTCTCTTAATGAGTAAACCAAAAAGCTATATGAATACATTCTTGTCGAGGCTGTATTCCCAATATCATAGAAACACGTCGGCTCAATCAATGTCACTATAATCTTGATGTCCGCCGGGGTACTCTCCTCCCATGTTACCCACTCCTGAAAATTAGTTGATTTAATAATTACTAAATTGCAGATGCCAGAGAAAAGCATCATTTCCCATTGAAACAATCTGTTCAAAAATACCATGCACTACCAGAAGAATTTAAAACTAAGTGTGTAATCCTTATTTGATTCAATATACTTTAGTTTGTCATAACGTCAAATCTGATCAAAAAAAGGAATCTTCTTCTCAGAATTAATTAATATAGCTGGCCCTGGCCACTTAAACGACGGAACATGAGGAATCTAATTGATTAGCAAATATGATTTGTCAAATCCTGTATAAGGTTTTATGTTGTACTGGAAAATTATTGCCGATACAGTGATTAGGATCCGGTATTGGAAATTAGGAGAAAAAAAGGAAGGAAAAAAGTTAACAGGTTTTTTTTCAGATAACTAAATTAAAATAAAACGCCCATAACTACGCGCACTGATTACTGATTACAAATGAAATAAATGTAAGAGAGTGTGTGCGGGTTTGCATCCAAATGGTTTCCTACCAATCAAATTCCAATTCCAGTTCAGGGAATGTGCATGCACTAATTTGGAATCCTTGAAACAATCAAATTTAGCCGAGGCATTTGATGGCTAATAAAGCCGTTAACCTTCCAGTGCTCGCTTCCAGTGTCCCTGATGACCCAGTCAACTTTCAAGTTCGAATTTTAACGTCTTCCTATCGTGTTTTGCCTTCACCACTCCTCGTATTCTCCTAGCTTCTGGTAATGATAAGTTACCTTTCGAATATTGAACTCAGTACACGTCGCTAACAATCGCCAATCCGACCCGACGCGACTACTAACGTTAGTGTTTTTTGCCTGGTGATGACCCTAAGCGACTACAACCATTCCTGTTTTTTATACCCTTATGACCCGACGCGAGAGCACGCAGTTCATATGATGTAATTTATTTATCGTTCCATTTTGTCAATCCAATTTTGAAAATCCAATAGGTGTTTTTTTCACCTTGTGAACGTCGCAGGCATCAATTCGTATCTTATCTAGGAACGCGGTAGCGTTCCGCCCCGCCAAGCAAAGAAGTTGAGAAAACGAACGGTGCCGAGTGTATGTTTTTCGTGTTCCTTGGGAATTTACGAAAATTTCACTACAGTAAATCGTTTCACGTGTAATGGAGTCAAACCATGCCGGTTTTGAATTTGGTGTCTGTCTGTTTGTTTGTCTGTCTGTCTGTTTGTCCTTCAATCACGCAAAAACGGCTCAATGGGTCGAACCCTTCTCCCGTCCTTGAATGTTTCCGTGATCGGAGAAGGACATAGGGGGGTTCACTTCCGGATCCGATGCATAGAAGCGGGGGTATATGGGGAAGCCGAAACAAAAAAAAAAAATTAAAATTCCCAAAAACGGCTCAATGGATCCTGTATTGAGATGTTTCCGTTATCGCGGAAGGACATAGGAGGGTTCACGGATCCGATGCATAGGGGTAGGGGTTTATGGGAAAGCCGAAATATAAACATTTGAAATTCTTCCTTCCCTGAGACAGATGAATATTATTTTTGGTATTTAAGATTATAAGGGTTTGTGAAGGGACATGTAAGTATAGGGACATAATCCGTAAAGCGACAGGTAAGAGTGGCAGATGGATCAATCCCGAGTTCTGCCCGTCCGGGACAGGTAACAGAGGTAGATGGACACACCCCGAGTTCTGCACGTCAGCGACGGGCATCAGCAAGACTTGAGCCTCATTCCTGAAAGAGTTGGGCAACCGACTCTTCCGAATTCATGTTGTTGAACGCTCCCGGAACAAGCATATACTCAGGTACCTACTGAACTCGCTGAGACAAAATATTAGACTATAACTCGTAGAAAGTAACTTTTTCAAGAACTGTTCTTGTAATAGACGCTCGAGATCAACCAGGATTGCACCCAAGCACCCAATAACGAAAAGGGTGCCCTTTGTGCCCCGGCAGATGTTTGATACAATTGTCGGATGAATATCTGCAAATCTCATTCAATCGTGGCGATAAAATGTGAGGATTGTACTGAAGACTGAAGAAATACAATGACTGAAGGTAAGAAGAGTGAGGATATGCCGACTGAGGATGTATCTAAACGATGTGCCCCATCTTCTCACAGCTATTTTTGCACCGATACTACCAACGTGGCCTCTCCAAGTAGTGTTTTCTTTCTATATTTTTATTTTTTCTAAAGGAACCACGATTTTATTTCAAAGAGTTTTTGATAACAATTAATTTTATATTTTCTGGTCAACTTCTAGTGCATTTGTTCCGTCATTGGGTTAGTTATTCCTCTTTGGAACATTATGCTATTATTAATAATTCATTTTTTTTAAAGTTTGGAAATGGATATAAGTCACGACATTATTTGCTCAAACGCTATGTGCTTTATAGTTCCTAACCGGCTGTTCAATTTGTTTTGTATTCAGAAAAAGGTGAAAACTGGATTACTTAATTGGCTTGTTTTGCTATTATTATTTATTTTATTTTCCATGTTGGAAGATTTCTTTTGTAAACTAGATGTAGGGCTTCGATATTTTAATTGATACATCCTCGGACGACCTTCCGGTGGTTCTCTGCATTAACTTGAAAATGGCTAAATTTGGAGAACTGGCTAAATCGAGGGACTTTTTCAAATCAAAGAAAAAATTGTGATGAAGCCGTTCTGGTTTGCTTCATTATTTTTCTCCTTTATTAATTTATTATTCAATAGTTTTCATTATGGGTCACCAATGACCCGACGCGAGTACTAACGTGAGTTGAAGCCACGCGAGCACTGAAGGGTTAAACTATTAATTCCATTCCAAACATTGTAGTGGCCAATTCTCACCATATCTATAAGAAGTATTTGCAATAGAGTATCTGGTGGTGCTTTTAAAGCTCACATCAATATTTCCAGCACTGTAGGGAAGCAGAGAACGGGGTGTTGAGTGGTCGCCTCCTGGGGAAATAATAATGTCACACGTAAAACTTGCCTTCAAGAATTTTAAAAGCAACTTTAGTACAAATCTTTTTCATAAAAACCCGTTCCATAGCATTCTGAATCCATCCAACAAATGTGAACTGTCTGGGTAGGTATGTGCCAGATTGCGTTTAGGTAAATAGTTTTACACAAAATTAATCGAATTCCGATCAACGGAGTTACTTTGAGTATGGTCTTATGAATGCATCCCATCTCACGGCGTGCCAAGTAATCTATGGGTAGGCTATACATGTTATGCTTTTCAAGATGCCTTCAGGACATTTAACTGCTACTACAGTTACAATCGGTGATATTATTTCTAGTTCCATCATTTCTGTTCTCGCGTTACTGTTCTCATTTGATGGATTTCACACCGCTGAACCGTTAGTTGGCTCTCATTCTATAGTATGCTTTGTGGATGCTAATTCTTACCGTATCCATCTCGATAAGTATATGCTTCAACTCTGAGTGAACGTTCAACACGGAGATTATATTCAGCAACGTAGGTATATCTGCTGGATGATGCATAGTAACCTCCTGAGAAACAAAGAAGGGGTTAAACTTAGAAGGGACATTTTTGGAGAAAATACGCATTAGGCGGGATAGACAATGAATACCTACCTATCTAATAGCAATCGATATTGTTACAAACATGACGGTATTACTTCTGGTTTCCTCCCCACTGTCCTCACATCCATATAATGATTGGGGGAGACATTTGGTGGCTTATTCAACCGTTAAATCATTAATTGGCCGCTATTCTATTGTATGCATTATTGAGACTATTTATTACCGACGTGTTCCATGTTAACTCTGACGTCTTCCACGCCTACTCTTTCGTAGTAGTAAGTGGACTGGGAAACTGGGAGGCTGGGAAACTCGTAGGGTCCACCTGGGGAGAAAAACAAAATCTCAGCTGTCACACTTAGAACATTCCACACATTCTACTACATTTTCGATGAGAAGACGCTTATACGATGAATACAATCATTGCAGAACATTTGTTTCTGAAAGAACCTTCCTCATTCTGAACCCATGTCTGGATTTTAACAATAATGTGTATATTCTACGTGAGTCATTCCGGACAATACCTATCCACAGCTTCATCATTCAATCTCACATTAATCTTCTTAACCTTTCATAACCCTAGGTCAATGGGAAGAAGTTCAAAACAAATTATCAAATTTTGGCAAATTCGTATTTCAAAAATTTGGGAGGAACCGTTTAGTTTTAAGTTCACATTAAGAAGTCCTTGATTTTTAGAACTATTCAAGACCATCCGGAGGTTAGTACGACCAGCCGTTCGTTCACAATGAGGGCTCAGAGTTGGTGCAGATGAAAAGTCGTCAACATGAGAGTGAATCGTGAGGCAGCCTGTCGGTTCAATGTTCATACTGGCGCGGCTGATTCGATATCGTGTTAATTAATATTAAACAACTAATAATAACTAATAACAATTATTACTCATTACTATTAAATGTTATTATTAATTTACACTAATTCTTGACAATTGATAATAATGAATGATAATTCATAATCTACCATTTAGTGATCTAGACCAAAGGGTGATCTGTACGAAGAAGATAATAAACCGTTGTTTCAAGAATTTGCAGAGTTTTTTGACGCTGAACACAATGTTGAGGTCAGAATCGGGATATCTTATTCCGTTCTCGAACTTCGAAGATGAAGATACTTGGTTGTTACTTGAGATGTTCATCATGGTTCATCTGCTCGCTTGAAGATAAGTCAGACAAACTCTACCAGGCAGCACAATTCGATAATCCGTACCTAAATAACCCAAAACGCTCGGTATATTCGATAATTAACAATTGGAATCGACGAAGGGAGAAGGATATTCGTGAGTTCTTGACCCCCTCCCGTGGTATGGGAGCGGGGGTCACCCAATATATCTAAATAATTTACATATTAATAATTATTCAAATATATAGTGATATAGACAGAAGGGCGATCTGCACAAAGATGATAATTAATCATTCTGTGAAGGATTTGCAGGGGTTTTCTCCTCCGTTTTAAATCAAATAAAGGAATGAGTGAAATTTCCCTACAGCCGTAGAAATGCATGAATAGAATAAGAAGTATTTGCTCATCATATACATAGTTACCCTGCATGATCGGTCTCAATGGAATATCCCGTGGTATGTATACGGGTCCCTTTGTCTCGACATCTCCTTCCTGAAGATCTTCCGGCATATAATCGGGCAAAGATGACTCATCCCTCTCCGAAGAAAATGCTGGATCCGGAACCATTTCCTCATTGTAATGCTCAGCATACGCTGTTCTGGTACCCGCAGCAAAAGGCATCGGTTCATGGCCTGCAAATTCGATTCAATTTTATGATAGCATATTTTTTCTGGAGAATAATTCATTCAACACTACGTACTCTTGAGTCGGAATTGAATTGCAGTTCATTTCATTCGGCTCTTACTTTTTTGTTTTATAATCTTCAATGATGAAACATTGGAATTGCCGACAAAAAAATAATAATAATAATAATAATAATAATAATAATAATAATAAGAAAACATACCTCCCTCAAATTTCAAGACACATAAATTCAGAAAATCGAATTAAAAAAACTATAGAATGCATAATAATAAATTATTTATTCACAACATAGGTAGGTACAAGTAGGGTTTTTTTAAACCGGCTTCCCCACCCACCACCTACAGGCTAGTCAGGATTTTACAAATTTTACAATTATATTCTATAGTTCAAATAGAAGGAGTTCACGAGGCGATGTGAAAATTAATTATTTTTTTATACTAGATTGTTTTCCTACGCCTACTCCGGGCGGAATTGCCACACAAAAAAAAAAAAAAAAATTACCTCCCTCAAATTTCAAGACACATAAATTCAGAAAATCGAATAAAAAAAACCTATAGAATGCATAATAATAAATTATTTATTGACGTCATAGGTAGGTACAAGTAGGGTTTTTGGTTTATTATCTTCGATAATGAACCATTGGAATCGCCCAAAGAAAAAAAAATTTTAACCCCCCCTCAAAATTTGTTGGTTTACGTTTCAAGACACGTAGATTCAGAAAATCGAATAAAAAAAAATCCGTCCGTCCGCCGTACGCCGTCCCCCGTACGCCGTACGCCGTACGCCGTCCGCCGTCCGCGCCACTTTGCCCAGTTAGCGTTGAGTTAAAATTACGAAATTCGGTTTCTGGGTTTGGACCAGCCCCACAATGGTCCTCGAAACTTTTCATAACCCTAGGTCAAGGGGAAGGGGTTCAAAACGAAATTTAAAATTTCGACAATGTCATATCTCAAAATATTTAACTGAAACGTGTAATTTTCAGTTCACTTTTGAATGACCTGAAAAATTACGAATCTTTTAAGACCAATTGGATTTTTGTGCTACAGGCTAGTCAGGATTTTACAAATTTTACAATTATATTCTATAGTTCAAATAGAAGGAGTTCACGAGGCGATGTGAAAATTAATTATTTTTTTATGCTAGGTTGTTTTCCTACGCCTACTCCGGGGGGTTGGGGGGGAGGTGGGGCTAGTTTAAAGATGTGGAAAGAGGATTTGAAAAATTAATGCTTTTTAAATCCGGTGGTACTACCCCTACCACTACCCCTACTCCTAGATTCTACTATTATAATCTCTGGGTTAAAATGAAAGCTGTTATTGAGGGGATTTGAAAAACTAATGTCTCTTGAACCATAATTGTCCCCTCTAACCATTCTTGTTTTTTTTTTTTTTACCCCACCTAGGGTTCAATAAACAATTATTTTTCAGTTTATGGTATGCAAATGATTCGATAATTAAAAATTTTGGACCGAGAACAATTTTTTTTTTTTTTTTTATATAGTTTATTTTGCCTTAAATCACAACAGCAATAAATAACAAAATAAATGAAGTATTTGATACTTCATATACAAACAAAAATATTTTTCTTTTCTATGCGAACAAAATAAGTGGCAATTACTGATCTCCAAAATTTAAAAAAATTAAAACATGAAAAGAA
The DNA here is from genome assembly GCA_963920205.1 of Stenodema calcarata. Lineage (NCBI taxonomy): Eukaryota > Metazoa > Arthropoda > Insecta > Hemiptera > Miridae > Stenodema > Stenodema calcarata. The sequence goes on from OY986048.1 coordinate 6,162,889, forward strand.
ATGAGCGCTATCAAAGAAATACTTTACAATAATAAAAAAATTATAATTATTATTATTATTATGTAAAAAAAAGGTACAAAATGAAAAACGGAATTAAAAAAGGTACAAAATGAAAAACGGAATTAAAAAAGGTACAAAATGAAAAACGGAATTAAAAAAATCAATAAGAACAAAGTACTAATGCTCCAATAATTACTAAAAAAAAACCGCAAGACGGAAATGAACATATCATTTTTGTATAAACTTTTAAAATGAACAATTAAACTATTTTTAAATTTATTAAAACTACAGCACAATTAATTATGAGGAGGCAATTCAATATACAGTCTAGGGCCTAAAAATGAAAATGGGACTGGTATCATAAAAGTTGAATTTGATCTTGTGATACCTTGAAGGGGGTGAATGTCAGAAAGATGATGCTTGTGGAAATACTTTAGCAGTTCAACTACATAAGTTAGCCTAGGGGGGAGAATGTCAAGTTTGGAAAACAAAAGCTTACTGGGGCTTAAATATCCGGTTTTAAAAATTAGACGTAATACTGATTTAGTTGCCACCTCAACCTCTCTAAATGATCCTTCATAGGCGCCACCCCAGACAGGAAGACAACAGGTAAAGACAGCATAAATGAATGCATGGAAAGTTGACTTAATAACGGATAGAGGTAGACATTTACTAAGAAAAGAAAAAATGAAAGTCGATCTTCTAATCGAATTACTAACTCGATGAATACGTTGTTTCCACTTCAAATATTTATCTATCATAACACCCAAATATCGCTGACAATCCACTCGCTTGATAGCAGGGCATGTACATGGCCCAAAAGAGCAAGAGCTCGAAGGAACGTGAAAAGGAATAGCAGACGATTCCGGTTGGCCTGATTCTGTAATAGAATGAGTGATGTACGAAGTTTTTTGATTGTTTGCAGTTAACGCATTAACGGCAAGCCAGTTAGAAATGGTAGATACTGCAGTAGTAGCAAGAGTATGAACTCCGCTCCAAGTATCAGCCACCACAACGAGAGCCAAATCATCGGCATAACCAATCAATGAACCTCCAGTATTCAACTCAAAAACATCATTCATGTACAATATAAACAATATCGGCCCCAGTACAGACCCTTGAGGTACACCAATCGACATGCGCAAGCATTCACTCCGTTCTCCATCAATTTCAACAAACTGGCTTCTGTTCGCTAAATATGATGCGAACCAGCTCAAAACAGTGGAATCCAAACCCAACTGATGTAGTTTATTAAGCAGTCGTTTATGATTTATCGAATCAAAAGCTTTGGTTAAATCAAAATATATGCTCATAACTTTGTCACCCGAATTAAGAGCATCGCTAATAAGAGAACTAAGCATAACTACAGCATCCTGACAACTACGACCTGTACGAAACCCAAATTGTTTGTTTGAAATTAATAGATTTCCATCCATGAAAGCCATCAATTGTTGCTTCACCAATTTCTCAAAAATATTGGAAAAAGTAGACAATAAAGAAATAGGTCTATAATTTTCGAGCAGCATCCGAGAACCTTTTTTAAATAACGGCTTGACTTTTGCTAGTTTCAGCGAATCAGGGAAACATCCATTTGTCAGACTTAGATTGACCAAATAGACCAAAGGCTCACTGATTGACTCAATAATTTTTATTACCAGATTTGAGTTGAAAATATCATGCCCCGAGCCTTTATTAGGTTTTAAATTCTTAACACACGTCTTAACATCTTCTTGGTTAACTGGACTGAAAGACATCACGCAATTTAGGTAAATTACTAGAAGGGTCAAAATTCTCAAATTTCCCAAAAACTGAGTTGCCAATATTCACGAAATACTCGTTAAATTTATTTACAATATCCGAGGAGTTGGTTATAACCTCACCCTGGGAACACAACTTATCAATTGCTGTATCTTTATTATTGTTCTGAGCTATTTCTTTTACGACCTTCCAAATTTTACGGGGGCAATTATCAGCTTGGGAAAATATATTTCGATAATATGACTGCTTACATGATTGTATCAAATTCCTCAACTTAGAGCAATATTTTTTGAAATACTCTTTCAAATAGATATTGAAAGGCTGTTTTTTCCTTTCCTTAGCCAATCTGTCTCTCTTGTTTATGGATGTAACCAGCCCAGCAGTGATCCATGGTTTAATTTTTTTAGCCTTTTTGATTTTATGATTTACATTTGTGGTAGTTACATAAGACTCTTCAATCGTTGAAGATACAATTTTGACAAATTCATCAAAGGCCAAATTCATATCATTCAGAACATACACTGAAGAAGCCCAGTTAATTTTCCCAAGTTTTTCCAATAATTTGTTGTAATCAATGTTTTTAAATGATTGAACTGAGGCATCCGATGTAACACTTCTTACTGGAAGATCAAGATTAATTTTATGAAATTTAAGAAACACAGCATCGTGGTCAGTAACGTTACAAGACCATCGACAAGATTCACACATATTCAGGAAAAGTTTCTCCATTTTCACAAAAATATGGTCCAAACGAATTGCTTCCTTTTCTTCGAAAATTCGCTAAAAGTAAGTAAGTGTGTGCTCATCATATACATAGTTACCATGCATGATCGGTCTCAATGGAATATCTCGTGCTGTGTATACGGGTCCCTTTGTCTCGACATCTCCTTCCTGAAGATCTTCCGGCATATAATTGGGCAAAGATGAATCGTCCCTCTCCGAAGAAAATGCTGGATCCGGAACCATTTCCTCATTGTAATGCTCAGCATACGCTGTTCTGGTGCCCGCAGCAAAAGGCATCGGTTCATGGCCTGCAAATTCGATTCAATGTTATGATAGCATATTTTTTTTTTGAGAATAATTCATTCAACACTACGTACTCTTGAGTCGGAATTGAATTGCAGTTCATTTCATTCGGCTCTTACTTTTTTGTTTTATTATCTTCAATGATGAAACATTGGAATTGCCGACAAAAAAAAAAAAAATAATAATAATAAGAAAACATACCTCCCTCAAATTTCAAGACACATAAATTCAGAAAATCGAATTAAAAAAACTATAGAATGCATAATAATAAATTATTTATTGACGTCATAGGTAGGGACAAGTAGGGTTTTTTTAACCCGGCTTCCCCACCTCCCACCTACAGGCTAGTCAGGATTTTACAAATTTTACAATTATATTCTATAGTTCAAATAGAAGGAGTTCACGAGGCGATGTGAAAATTATACTAGGTTGTTTTCCTACGCCTACTCCGGGGGGTGGGGGGGGGGAGGTGGGGCTAGTTTAAAGATGTGGAAAGAGGGTTTGAAAAATTAATGCTTTTTAAATCCGGTGGTACTACCCCTACCACTACCCCTACTCCTCATTTTCATTTCTGTGGCGCTACAGTCCTCTAGAGAACCTGGGCCTCCTCAACAATCCTCCGCCACGCATCCCTGTCCAGTGCCGCAGTCCGCCACCGTCGAACGCCAAGCGATCTAATATCGGCCTCGACGTCATCGACCCATCTTGTGCGCGGCCTGCCTCGTTTTCTGCTGCCACCTGGCTTCCCATAGAGCATCTTCCGAGGGACGCGGGTCGAATCCATTCGTTCCACGTGCCCGATCCAGCGCAGTCGGCCCTTTTTGATGAAGGTCACAATGTCAGGCTCATTGTACAGCTCCCGAAGCTCCTCGTTTTTCCGAATCCTCCAGCGCATATCGTTAGGGTCAAAGATCGGCCCAAATATGCGCCTCAGGACCTTCCGTTCCCAAATCCGGAGCCTTTGTTCCCATTCCTGTGTGAGGACCCACGACTCTGAGCCATATGTTACTACCGGCCGAATCGTGGTTTTGTACAACCTCAGCTTTGCGTTTCTTGGGATTGCATTGAACCTGAGCACCTTGCTGAGCGACCAGAAGCATCGGTTTCCTACTTCCATCCGACCTTTTATTTCTGCAGGGATGTCATTATCCTCCGTCACCATGGAGCCAAGGTACTTAAACTGCGAGTGCACTGGGAAGTTGTAGCCGACCATTTCAATGGACTCAGGGCGTCGGGCTGGCTGGGCTCTTGATGTTTTCATGTAAACAGTCTTCTGCTCGTTGACCCTGAGCCCTCTTTCTCTTGCTGCTCCCTCGAACTCCTGGAAAGCTCCGGATAGAGCAGCAATTGACCTGGCCACTATTTCGACATCGTCAGCATATGCTAGGTGCTGCGTCATACGATGGTATATCGTGCCTCCTGGGTTTGTGCGTATGGCACGTATCGCTCCTTCAAGACAGAGGTTAAATAAGCCTGGTGCTTCCGGATCCCCCTGTCTTAATCCATTGCGAACCTGGAAGGTATCCGTGGTTTCTCCCTGTACCTTCACTGCGCACCTTGTCCCCTCCAGCGTCATACGAACCAGCCTCACCAACTTCCTGGGAACTCCAAATTCTAGAAGATCCTTTAGCAAGGCAGTTCGACTCACACTATCATACGCCTGCTTTGCATCCACGAAAAGATGATGCAGTGTTACATCATACTCGTATGCTTTTTCCAAAATTTGTCTCAACGAGAAGATGTGATCTGTCGTAGATCTCCCAGCTCGGAAACCGCACTGATACTCCCCAATTACATGGTCAGCATATTTCTGCAGACGGCGACTTATAGCTATAGACAGCACCTTGTATGCGACACAAAGAAGGGCAATGCCTCTGTAGTTCTCAGACGCGAGCTTATCACCCTTCTTATATATGGGACAGATAACAGCCACGCTCCATTCAGAGGGCATTCGTTCGTCCATCCAGATGTCATAGACCAAACGGGCCAACTCTCTGGTCACCTCTTCTCCACCCTGTTTCAGCAGCTCCGCTGCTATCCCATCCACTCCTGGTGCCTTATTATTTTTGAGGCTATTGATGATTTCCATCAAGTCTTCCACATCTGGGGGGACCCCCTCTTCATCGCCATCGTCGTTCCTCCCCTCACCGAGCAGAGTGCTGTCGAGTGCTAAACGGTTCCTTACCTCCCAATCCGTCTCTTCTCTATTGAGGAGCTCAGTAAAATGCCTTACCCATTCAGCTTTAATGTCTTCCTTGTCACTGAGGAGATTGCCCTGGGGATCCTTCAGGAACTTCATGCGCGGCTTATAGCCTTCCTTCACATTGCGAACGCCCCGGAAAAAACGCCTGGAACGACCGTCATGGTAGTCTCTTGTCAGCCTCTCGAGTTTCGACGTTTCAAAGAGCCTCTTCTTCCGCCTACAAACTCTCTTGACGACTGCTCTCTTCTGGTGGTAGCGCATCAGTGTTGTCCGCGTTCTTCTTTGAAGCAACCTTTCCCTTGCCTCATTCCGCTCCTTGATGGCCAGCACGCATTCCTCATCAAACCACGGATTCCGGCGTGGTGGGTCTGCTGTTCCAAGCACTTGTTCAGCTGCTGTCCTAACAGCGTTTTTTATCTGTGACCACTGGGTTTCTATATCCTGGGCATTGCCATTTGCGTGCAATTTTTCTGAGACTACTGCCTGGTACTGCTCCTTGACTGTCTCCACCTTCAGCTTTTCCACATTGAAGGTCACCGCTCTCTGGGATGGTCCCCTTGCTCTAACTGCAAGTCTCTGCCGATATTTCACTCTCACCATAAAATGGTCCGAGTCTGCATCTGCGCCTCTGAAAGACCTCACATCGGCAATGTCTGTAGCATGTCTCTTGTCAATTAAGACATGATCAATTTGGTTTCTCGTGAACCCATCAGGGGAGACCCAGGTCTGCTTATGGATGGATTTATGGGGGAAAAACGTGCTGCTTACACACATCCCTCGGCCGGATGCAAAATCAACAAGTCGGAGACCATTGTCATTGCTCACATCGTGTAGGCTATGTAGCCCAATGGTAGGTTTGAAAACTATCTCTCGGCCTACTTTGGCATTAAAATCCCCCATAATAATCTTTGCATCGTACCTTGGCAGGCCATCGCACACCCTTTCTAGCTCTCCAAAGAAACAGTCCTTGACTTCTTCTTCACTGTCCTCTGTTGGTGCATGCGCTGAAATCAACGACAGATTAAAAAATTTTCCTCTCAGACGAAGGGTGCACAATCTCTCATTGATCACCTCATACTTTAAAATCGCACTTTTCCATCTTCGGGCCACCATGAATCCTGTGCCAAAACGATTTCCCAAGTCTCCACTATTGATGAGTAAGAAATCCCCAAGGTCCGTCAGCTCAGTGTCCCTCCATCTCAGCTCCTGCAGCGCCACAACATCCACCCGATACTTGGTCAGCTCGTTCATCAGTGCTCGACTGGCCCCTGGGCTGAATAAACTCCTCACATTCCATGTTGCGAAATTAAGATGTCCATTTCCACGCCTGTGTCCAAAAACCATAAAATCAGTCCGGCTCTTTCTTTGTTGAGGTTTCGTAACTTGAGGTTTTTTAACGGAGCTGGGGTGTTAACCCTGCGTCCAACCCCCATGCTTGGAGGGCCAGGGAACTTTTCTATCAGGGTTTCCTCTCCCTTAGATGGTTGCCAACCAAGGCTGAAGGAGCCATCCCTCCCCGACTAGTGCCTATTTGAAGTGGCGGCACTGGTTCGCCACTGTCGCATCTCTTCTACGAGTTATGGGGCTTTTTGTAAGCCTATCCTTGTCAACAGATAGCCCACCCCCTCTCCGAGGATGCCGCCTTGTCTGCGACTGCTTATTCGTCAGAGCTTATTTCGCAGCTAACCATAATATCTTATGGCCACCCCTACTCCTAGATTCTACTATTATAATCTCTGGGTTAAAATGAAAGCTAATGTCACTTTTTTTTGGGGTGGGGGGGGGGGTGGGGCGGTGAGGGGGTACCCAGGGTTTAATAAACATTAATTTTTAAATCCCGTTGACAACAGCTTGCATTTGAGCCCGTAGATTATAATCGTAAATTCTAGATAATAAACAATTGTGTCAAGAATTTGTAGAGCTCTTCTCCTCCGTTTTAAATCAAATCAAGGATCGAGTGGGGTTTCCCCACTGGCGTAGAAATGCATAGATACACTTTCATGCATGTAAAAATAACAAATCCACAGTCATGCATCATGGCTATAACAGCGCATTTCCGAAGAAATAGCTGGTTTATGTAGATTGTCTCCATTGTACACCTCTGTTTATGGTATGAAATTTTTACGGTAATTCGTGAAATTCGTAATTTTTGACCAAAAACAATAGCTTCCTTTTCTTCGAAAATTCGCTAAAAGTAAGTAAGTGTGTGCTCATCATATACATAGTTACCATGCATGATCGGTCTCAATGGAATATCTCGTGCTGTGTATACGGGTCCCTCTGTCTCGACACCTCCTTCCTGAAGATCTTCCGGCATATAATCGGGCAAAGATGACTCGTCCCTCTCCGAAGAAAATGCTGGATCCGGAACCATTTCCTCATTGTAATGCTCAGCATACGCTGTTCTGGTGCCCGCAGCAAAAGGCATCGGTTCATGGCCTGCAAATTCGATTCAATGTTATGATAGCATATTTTTTTTTTTTTAGAATAATTCATTCAACACTACGTACTCTTGAGTCGGAATTGAATTGCAGTTCATTTCATTCGGCTCTTACTTTTTTGTTTTATTATCTTCAATGATGAAACATTGAAATTGCCGACAAAAAAATAATAATAATAATAATAATAAGAAAACATACCTCCCTCAAATTTCAAGACACATAAATTCAGAAAATCGAATTAAAAAAACTATAGAATGCATAATAATAAATTATTTATTCACGACATAGGTAGGTACAAGTAGGGTTTTTTTAAACCGGCTTCCCCACCCACCACCTACAGGCTAGTCAGGATTTTACAAATTTTACAGTTATATTCTATAGTTCAAATAGAAGGAGTTCACGAGGCGATGTGAAAATTAATTATTTTTTTATACTAGATTGTTTTCCTACGCCTACTCCGGGGGGTTGGGGGGGAGGTGGGGCTAGTTTAAAGTTGTGGAAAGAGGATTTGAAAAATTAATGCTTTTTAAATCCGGTGGTACTACCCCTACCACTACCCCCACTCCTAGATTCTACTATTATATTCTCTGGGTTAAAATGAAAGCTGTTATTGAGGGGATTCGAAAACCTAATGTCTCTTAAACCATAGGTGCATTCTTAAACCCATTCTTTTTTTTTTGGGGATTGGGGGGGAGGGTTGTGTGAGGGGGTACCTAAGGTTTAATAAACTTTAATTTTTAAATCCCCTCGACAACAGCATTTGAGCCCGTAGATTATAATCGTAAATTCTAGATAATAAACAATTGTGTCAAGAATTTGCAGAGCTCTTCTCCTCCGTTTTAAATCAAATCAAGGAACGATTGGGGTTTCCCCACTGGCGTAGAAATGCATAGATACACTTTCATGCATGTAAAAATAACAAATCCACAGTCATGCATCATGGCTATAACAGCGCATTTCCGAAGAAATAGCTGGTTTATGTAGATTGTCTCCATTTTACACCTCTGTTTATGGTATGAAATTTTTACGGTAATTCGTGAATTCGTAATTTTTGACCAAAAACAATAGCTTCCTTTTCTTCGAAAATTCGCTAAAAGTAAGTAAGTGTGTGCTCATCATATACATAGTTACCATGCATGATCGGTCTCAATGGAATATCTCGTGCTGTGTATACGGGTCCCTCTGTCTCGACACCTCCTTCCTGAAGATCTTCCGGCATATAATTGGGCAAAGATGACTCGTCCCTCTCCGAAGAAAATGCTGGATCCGGAACCATTTCCTCATTGTAATGCTCAGCATACGCTGTTCTGGTGCCCGCAGCAAAAGGCATCGGTTCATGGCCTGCAAATTCGATTCAATGTTATGATAGCATTTTTTTTTTTTGAGAATAATTCATTCAACACTACGTACTCTTGAGTCGGAATTGAATTGCAGTTCATTTCATTCGGCTCTTACTTTTTTGTTTTATTATCTTCAATGATGAAACATTGGAATTGCCGACAAAAAAAAAAAAAAATAATAATAAGAAAACATACCTCCCTCAAATTTCAAGACACATAAATTCAGAAAATCGAATTAAAAAAACTATAGAATGCATAATAATAAATTATTTATTGACGTCATAGGTAGGGACAAGTAGGGTTTTTTTAACCCGGCTTCCCCACCTCCCACCTACAGGCTAGTCAGGATTTTACAAATTTTACAATTATATTCTATAGTTCAAATAGAAGGAGTTCACGAGGCGATGTGAAAATTAATTATTTTTTTATCTAGGTTGTTTTCCTACGCCTACTCCGGGGGGTGGGGGGGGAGGTGGGGCTAGTTTAAAGATGTGGAAAGAGGGTTTGAAAAATTAATGCTTTTTAAATCCGGTGGTACTACCCCTACCACTACCCCTACTCCTAGATTCTACTATTATAATCTCTGGGTTAAAATGAAAGCTAATGTCACTTTTTTGGTTTATTATCTTCGATAATGAACCATTGGAATCGCCCAAAGAAAAAAATTTTTTAACCCCCCCTCAAAATTTGTTGGTTTACGTTTCAAGATACGTAGATTCAGAAAATCGAATAAAAAAAAATCCGTCCGTCCGCCGTACGCCGTACGCCGTACGCCGTCCGCCGTCCGCCGTCCGCCGTCCGCCGTCCGCGCCACTTTGCCCAGTTAGCGTTGAGTTAAAATTACGAAATTTTTTTTATGGGTTTCGACCAACCCCACAATGGTCCTCGAAACTTTTCATAACCCTAGGTCAAGGGGAAGGGGTTCAAAACGAATTTTGAAAATTTGAAAATCTCATATCTCGAAAAATTCATATAGAACGGTATGTTTTTTATTTCATATTTAGATAGAGTTTGTTCCGTAGAATTTTTTAAGACCATCCGCAGCTTTGTACGACCAGCCGTTCGTTCACAATGAGGGCTCAAAGATTGTGCCTCACAACACGATCGTGTATCAAACTGTTGAAATACAGGTCCATTTTCATACTAACAAGCTCTTTGGAACATCATATGGCTTAAGTGATGTCGAGTTTGTTGTTCTGAGGTGCGTTTCGTGCTACGGAAATGAAGTTAATTTCGAATGTTTGTTGGTAGGTACTTCTTTTATAAAAAAATTATTACCGACGTAGTATTAAAAACCCCAGAATTATATCGTATTAATTAATCATAATTAATAATAATTATTATTAATAATAAATACGAATTATTAATACCTAACAATAAATTATAATAATTTTCACTAGGTACTTGATAAAATTGTTAATAATTAGTGATAATTGATAATAATAATTAATCTAACATTTAGGATCTAGACATTTAGACCTAGTGATCGAGACAGAAGGGTGATCTGTACAAAGAAGATAATGAACCGTTGTGTCAAGAATTTGCAGAGTTTTTTGGGGTGGGGGGGGGGGGGGTGGGGCGGTGAGGGGGTACCCAGGGTTTAATAAACATTAATTTTTAAATCCCGTTGACAACAGCTTGCATTTGAGCCCGTAGATTATAATCGTAAATTCTAGATAATAAACAATTGTGTCAAGAATTTGTAGAGCTCTTCTCCTCCGTTTTAAATCAAATCAAGGATCGAGTGGGGTTTCCCCACTGGCGTAGAAATGCATAGATACACTTTCATGCATGTAAAAATAACAAATCCACAGTCATGCATCATGGCTATAACAGCGTATTTCCGAAGAAATAGCTGGTTTATGTAGATTGTCTCCATTGTACACCTCTGTTTATGGTATGAAATTTTTACGGTAATTCGTGAAATTCGTAATTTTTGACCAAAAACAATAGCTTCCTTTTCTTCGAAAATTCGCTAAAAGTAAGTAAGTGTGTGCTCATCATATACATAGTTACCATGCATGATCGGTCTCAATGGAATATCTCGTGCTGTGTATACGGGTCCCTCTGTCTCGACACCTCCTTCCTGAAGATCTTCCGGCATATAATCGGGCAAAGATGACTCGTCCCTCTCCGAAGAAAATGCTGGATCCGGAACCATTTCCTCATTGTAATGCTCATTATACGCTGTTCTGGTGCCCGCAGCAAAAGGCATCGGTTCATGGCCTGCAAATTCGATTCAATGTTATGATAGCATATTTTTTTTTTGAGAATAATTCATTCAACACTACGTACTCTTGAGTCGGAATTGAATTGCAGTTCATTTCATTCGGCTCTTACTTTTTTGTTTTATTATCTTCAATGATGAAACATTGGAATTGCCGACAAAAAAATAATAATAATAATAATAATAAGAAAACATACCTCCCTCAAATTTCAAGACACATAAATTCAGAAAATCGAATTAAAAAAACTATAGAATGCATAATAATAAATTATTTATTCACGACATAGGTAGGTACAAGTAGGGTTTTTTTAAACCGGCTTCCCCACCCACCACCTACAGGCTAGTCAGGATTTTACAAATTTTACAGTTATATTCTATAGTTCAAATAGAAGGAGTTCACGAGGCGATGTGAAAATTAATTATTTTTTTATACTAGATGGTTTTCCTACGCCTACTCCGGGGGGTTGGGGGGGAGGTGGGGCTAGTTTAAAGTTGTGGAAAGAGGATTTGAAAAATTAATGCTTTTTAAATCCGGTGGTACTACCCCTACCACTACCCCCACTCCTAGATTCTACTATTATATTCTCTGGGTTAAAATGAAAGCTGTTATTGAGGGGATTCGAAAAACTAATGTCTCTTAAACCATAGGTGCATTCTTAAACCCATTCTTTTTTTTTGGGGGAGGGGGGGGAGGGTTGTGTGAGGGGGTACCTAAGGTTTAATAAACTTTAATTTTTAAATCCCCTCGACAACAGCATTTGAGCCCGTAGATTATAATCGTAAATTCTAGATAATAAACAATTGTGTCAAGAATTTGCAGAGCTCTTCTCCTCCGTTTTAAATCAAATCAAGGAACGATTGGGGTTTCCCCACTGGCGTAGAAATGCATAGATACACTTTCATGCATGTAAAAATAACAAATCCACAGTCATGCATCATGGCTATAACAGCGCATTTCCGAAGAAATAGCTGGTTTATGTAGATTGTCTCCATTTTACACCTCTGTTTATGGTATGAAATTTTTACGGTAATTCGTGAATTCGTAATTTTTGACCAAAAACGATAGCTTCCTTTTCTTCGAAAATTCGCTAAAAGTAAGTAAGTGTGTGCTCATCATATACATAGTTACCCTGCATGATCGGTCTCAATGGAATATCTCGTGGTGTGTATACGGGTCCCTTTGTCTCGACATCTCCTTCCTGAAGATCTTCCGGCATATAATTGGGCAAAGATGACTCGTCCCTCTCCGAAGAAAATGCTGGATCCGGAACCATTTCCTCATTGTAATGCTCAGCATACGCTGTTCTGGTGCCCGCAGCAAAAGGCATCGGCTCATGGCCTGCAAATTCGATTCAATGTTATGATAGCATATTTTTTTTTTGAGAATAATTCATTCAACACTACTCCTCTTTCTCGAACTATCAATCTTGAGATGGTATTGAATTGTAGTTCATTTAATTCGGCTTCTCCTCTTTCTCCTCCGTTTTAAATCAAATATAGGAATGAGTGAGATTTAAACAAAATGCTATTTATTAAATTTAATTATTTTAACGGCCTTCAATGTCCGTTAGCATTTTCATCCTCTCAAGTGAATGTTCCGAATCTTGTGTCTAACTACTTACTCAAGTTTCCTTCCATGATGTCCTTAGGGAGCATATTGTGGCGTTGAAATACCATGCAACTGGTAGCTCTTCTCTACAGTCTAGTAGTTGATGAAGTCAACCTGAATCATGAGTCAAGGACTGTTGTTGTTAGAAAGCCTTTATTTATACAGGTTATGGATAAATTATGGCAAATTGCGTAACTTTCCAATGCTGAAGTAGCAAATAATGCGAGATGAATTCCCAACTAGAAACTAAATGGTAGAGATGATGGAATAATTACAAATAAAATGTACGGATATAATTCGGGGGTTTTTAATGACACCTACCTAAGTCGGCAATGATTTCTCTATCTATGAAGTATCACAGTAAGCATTCGAAATTACCTTCTTTCTGTAGCACGAAAAGTACCGCAGAACAAAAAAATCTACATCACGAATACCATGTGATGTCCCAACCAGCTGATCCTTAGTACGAACATTGGCCTGTATTTCAATCGTTTGATTCACGATCGTGTTGACAAGTTTATGTCGGCTCCTCATTTGAGCCCACATTTTGAACGGACGGCTGATTGTACAAAGCTGCGGAAGGTCTTAAAACATTCTAAAAAAACAAATCCCCAGTCATGCAGCATGACTATGAGAGCAAATTTTCGAAGAAATAATTGGTTTTATGAAAAACGTCTCCATTAAAGAACATGATGTCCATGTAGAACATCTCAACTAACAGCCACGATTCTTCATCTTCAAAGCGCTCCAGTTTGAGAGCGAAATAAGATATAGTAATTCTGACTTCCTCATCTTATTCAGCGTGTAATTACCTTCAAAATGAGGTGTCACTTGACAGACCGTTTCATTTTTGGAATTACGGGTGAAATCCCCCCCCCCCCCACCACAAAACCCCCCCTCAGCTTTTGGACATTTCAACGCTGAACACGACGGAGAAGTCAGACTTGACCTAAAGTTATGAAAAGTTTCGAGGATCATTTTAAGGTTGGTCCGAACCTGTAAATCCGAACGGACGGATTTATTTTATTTATTTTTTTTTCGATTTTCCCAACAAATTTGGGGGGGGGGGGGGGGGGGTTAACAAATGATTTCTTTGGTCGATTTTTTTTGCAGCCAAACCTTCGGAGAGGCGATTTCTAAGAGTGTTCAAAATTAAAGCGAAAGAGAAAAAAGCCTCTCGGCGGGAACAGACTCTGTTCAACAGAGAAGGCGATTCCAGGAGTATGTACACTTGAACCCTACATCATAAAAGTTAGATTATGTATCCTTCATCAAAATTCAATATGCCAAGACGTTTTGTTGCATTTTTTCGAGTGAAGAGTTTAAATAAAGATAGTGTGGAATTTGTTTCTTCAACTGTCACATTTCGGTATCGCCAAGCGATAAATGCTAACCTAAACGTTGCTTGGTTACATAAGACGTGGTGGTGGTTTGGTTTTCATTCCTAAAATACTACCTTGAGTCAACCATGACTGACATATAACCTAACATTGCAGCTGCTAGAGCAATAAAAGACTAAAGGGCCACGTAAAATAAGAAAATGGAGTAGGTAAGTAAAGTTCCCAATAAGGCACAGAAATAATGCAATTGCGTACTTCAACGTTGAATAGTTTTGCAATTATGAGTACATTGGGAGAATTGAAGAAAAGTCTGAAAAAACATAGGAAGAAAAACATCGATGTCAAAAATATCGATATCAATAACATCGAAGTTTAAATTAAAACATTGAATGTTTTAAGACATCGAGTATCCGATACCCATCCCTACTAAATACGTCGGCAATAATTCAATTACTATTTAATTATATAATTTAATTCACTGTTAATTACTAAGATTTATTAAAAATTATTAGTAATTAGTTATTCATTAACTCGATATCCCAACACCTTATGTAAGTTGCGTTTTGAAAGTTTAAAAATTCGTTTTGAACCCCTTCCCCTTCACCTAGAGTTATGAAAGGTTTCAAGGATCGTCGTGGGTGTGGTCCGAATCCGTAAACCAAATTTCGTAATTTTCGTCAGACTTATACATATTTTTATGTTATAAGTAGATATAGTGAACACTGCCGCTTGTTTTGTGATCAATTGCTTGAGGTAATTTGTTACTGAACGGTTTATTAAGATTGGATATTATTAATATTGACATAAAATGTCCCAATGTGTTGCAGACTCGTATGCAAGCATTTAGTTATAAGAAAGTTTGTTTCTTTGTTTCAACTTATTTTTCTTTCGAATCGCAGAACAAAAGACAATTACGAGACCATCTTTTTGGTAGCAATCACTACTGATTAACGGTTCAAAATTATTGCAAAGTACAATATTAAGCGTCGGGGCACGGATTCGTATTGAACATGTTTATAGCCATTGCAAATTTCCATTGAAAACTCTGAAGAGTAGTTGAGGAGCTTTCTTTCAAACGGGCTTACATCCACATAGAACTTCTTTTGGGGGAAAAAAACAATATATGACACGATGCAAGTTTCTCAAGGTTCCCAAAGTTTCCTTGTAGTTTCTACATAGCGATCAATAAGACAATACAGTTTCAAACATCTACCTCACATTTTGGAGGTGATACGACCATTCTCAATTTGGAGTTAAGCATGAAAACCCGTGGATATAAGCCATTAAAAAATAAAAAAAAATTAATTCGATTTTCTGAATCTACGTATTTTGAAACGTAAATACTCAAATTTTGAGGGGTGTAATTTTTTTTCTTGGGCGATTCCATTCAAACTCATTCACTAATTAATAGGAAACGGTGGAGGAAAATGCTATCGAATTAATTCGATTGTTGAATTGTATTATCATTGTAATAATTAAACAGATGTATGCGGTAAATTGTAGAGAAAGTACTTACGAAATTGAGATGGTAATGACTGGATGACGAAGATGAGACGTCTTGATGGTTCACACACGTATGCACAAGGCCGGTTGTCCTGAGACTGGCTGGTGAACGCGCCAGCTGCAGCCTACGTTCCCCACTTGAGGCGTTATGGACGAATGCTGTGGTTCGCATTATTATAAACTCTGTATTATGAACTTCTAATATAGAGAAATTCACAGTTCTCGAAGCAGCATCCTTCATTACATGGAATGGCCGGATGAACAGGTGAAATTGAGTTTGAGCTGAATCGCACAACTTCATTGTGTGCAATCGAAGCTGCTGAAATAATATTGTTCCGGCGGTCTTGTAATTTAAAACAGATCTAGTTGTTTGTAAATTAGATTAAAACTCTGGCCATCAGATGTTCACGATTATTTATATTTTGGCCAGTGATTTAAATGTATATGCCAAACCTACATGGTGTCTGATAGTCGAAAAAAATTAAATCAGTGTTAATGAGGTTGGATTGATTACGATTGAAGAACTCATGACTAAATTTGCAGTCTTTTGGATTGGCTCATTGGCTCTCTCTTTATTATTGCATCAAAACTGATTATAAAAGTTACAAATCAGTTAGTTTGAATCTGATGTCGAATTCGTTGAGTTACAAGATCAATTGACAGGAGTGGGTCCAGTACCTGGAGGGTGAAAATATATATATACTTGGGTACACATTCAAAGGAACCAAACCTGTGCTTTTCCAATCGAAATAAAATGAAATTAATAGTTGAGCACTCACTTTTGCTTGGGAATATGAATTATAATTTATATTATGACGAATCAATTTTTTTTAACTAGGAATATGTATCGTATAACCACTTAAAGGATCAGGGTTCAGGGAATAAGAACCTCAATACTTCGCCTCCCAAAACGTGATTTAGGAAAGCTATGAAACGACCTTTTCAGTACCTAAATCAATTGAGTGACACCAGCTGGGAAATTTATCTCGTGTATCTCTCCTTTTGTCAATGATCATTGATCATTTTACATAGCTAAAACAAGATGTGCGTTCAGTATTGTTAGCATGTGATTTTCTCATAACCATATTTTCCTAACTAATTCACGAGAGGTCGACTGGTGTTGTAAGGACTATTACCGGTACTTTGGTCGAGAGTATCCTCTCGACAACGTAAATACTCAGTTTCGACTTATGTTTCAAACTGCTGTTGGGAAAATTAGAGACTCAGTTTGATATAGATGTACTGGTGTGGAAAGAGGCAGGAGGGTCCTAGATGTGGGGCCCTAGGTTTTCATTATATCCAGTAAAACACAACAAAGTATATTCTGTGCAATGCACGGTATACTGAGGCAACAGGTAAATCTAATCTAAATCGAAATTGTTTAGGAGGCCTTTTACTAAATATTCTTAATACCGTTCAGATCATTCGTTCTAATATATAAAAATCATTTTAATTTTGAATACTAGAAGCATATGATACATTTGATCAAAGAAGTGCTGTTCAAAATCAAAATCCCCATAATTTTCATCCCTCTCAATGTTGGTTCCATTCGTGTTCGTAGGTGGAACGCTCAATGCTTGGCTAAAAAAATCGACGTATAAAATAATATTTTACGTCAATTCTGAACATTCTAACTTTTATCCTCACTTACTCACTTATTTTATTACTTTTCTTCGAACTACCACTCTTTTCACTTGTTTGTATTTGTGTTGAAACGCCTTAGCGGATTTTCAAAGAAAAACGTTATCGATCCAAAATTTGTTCCAACTTCCAACAAATTGTCATACCGAAATCCGCCCCAGACCATATCCTGAATTCACTGCCAAAAGAAACAAAAACATCATAATTATATATTTATGCATGTGTCATTCCCGATGACAACTCTCGATGGAATTAAGATAAAAAGTTCAAATTTGCACGAAAAACTATCCTGGAAATCGAAAGGCTAAGTACGTAGATGAGTAGAATTGTGCCAATCTAAGGGAGGGTTTGAGAAAATTGTGAAAGGGGGGGGGGGATTACTCATAAATCGCGAAAATGAGACAGTCTGACAAGTGACAACTCATTTCAACGATATCTTATTCCTTTCTCAAACGGGAGCGCTTTGAAGATGATGAAACGTGGTTATTACTTGAGATATTCTCCATGGTTCATCTGCTCTGATCTGATAACGGAATGAGACATAGCAATTCTCCCTTCACCATCGTGTTCAGCATTGAAAAATCAATAAACTGAGTTGTTACTCGGCAAAAATAGGGAAACAAAATTTGTTTTAAAAAACCAGTAAAATAGAGACATTTTACATACAACCAGTCATTTCGTCGAAAATTTGTTTTTATAGCCATGCTGCATGACTATGGTTTTTAAAAAAATAATTTATCTTCAGAATATTACCTATCTGGTAGGGAGTGGAAAACTTCTGTCCATATGAACACATTAGAGTTGTCCTCAGATTGAAAATTCTAGTACAGTTTTCACCGCTATTTCCCTCATCGCGATGCATCGTCTAAAAACCAATTTTCCCATGGCTATTCCACCAAGAATGCTTACAATTGTTATTCGCTCTATTATTTCATTCAATGATTGCGTTCCTCACTTTGAACTATCTGAACAAACGTCCAGTTGAGTATATTTCACCCTTCTTGAAAGACATCGTTATGGCTCTGCTGGCTTCTGCTGTGTAAATTCTTGTTGATTGTTGATTCAACTTTTTCCACTTTGGATAGAGATGAATGGCAGATCTGTTTGAATTACTCAAAAAATAACGAGGTGTATGGGAACGTGTCTATATCTCACCTATCTATCTGGCACATATTTGATCGTCCTATCGGACAGAACTTGTGGAACAAATTTTTTTTCCATATTTGTTCATATCGAAGAATATTTCGATATATACAATATAAATATTTTCTATTAGTGAATTGCCATCTGTGGAAAATCTAGGTGTTAGGCGACTTTGCTCATGAATTTTGTAATGCTGAATGGAGATTTGAACTCGATAATAAACGCCAAAGTTATCAGCGATTGAAAAACGTGTGTATATCTTGCCGAAAATATGCTCATGAGGTCATGGTGCACCACCGGGACCTCTCTTTTCTCCCTGTTAAACTTCCCAGACATGACTTGTGAAGTTGACTAAAAACAGGTGATGAAGTAAGGTAGGTAGGTCTTATGCCCAAGCAGTGTGGAGGGTGAGGCCTGTCCGTACGGGAGATGAGCTAGATGTCTATGTGCCGATAATGGAAATGGATATTACCAATCGGCGTTGAGTTGGCTCATTAATTCCAATTAGGTGGATTGGACTGAATATATTCAATCAGTTCCTGAAATTGCCTACAATCAGTGCCTCTATACTAAGATGATTCTACTAAGGTGGCAGTTGGTAAAATGTCCGCCATCCCCATCCTAAAATAATGAAATTCAGGGTATGAATTTACCCTGACCATATCTAGGACGATCATAATCCTAGGTTCCAAATGGATTTTTTAATTTTATAGGTAAACGGAATTATGTACTGGAAATTTTTGATTGAACGGTATAGTTTTTCGTACGAATTTCAGAGAATTCAGAGAATATTCATGATCAATCGGAGCTTCTTACAACTAGTCATTCGTGCGCATAGAGTGCTCAAAGGACGAACCGATCAAAGGAACTTGAGCGAGATTTATACGGCGCAGCGGAAGGTCAAGCCGATGTTCATAATCGGGAATAACCGATTCAAACCACACATGGTTTCGTGACATCGAGTTTCTTATTTTGATGAGAGTTTTCATAATAAAAATAAATTTTGGCCCATCTCTCACCACCTAATCATTACATTCGGAGATGGCCGCCTGGTCACCTATCCTAACAATATTTGAGCCCATTCATTCAATTATTTTGTTTTGTTATAGGACTCACAAAAATATTGTATACAGAACAGTGATTTAGACGGTACAGTGATCTGTACTGAAAACAATTAACCGTTTGCGAAATATTTGCCAAAATTTGCGAATTTTACGAAATTTTTTTGTACAGATCGCCCTTCTGTCTAGATCTCTTTTCTGTAAAAAATAACTTTGTAATTATTATAACTAAGAAAAAGCATTTAGGTAATGAAGTAAAAGTGTTCGTTCGAGCAGGTCCACCACAGAACTAATATAAGTTGATAAAATCAACCTATAACAGCAATAGCAGTATGGGGTTGCAACGTTCTAATTCCTGATTGAAGATTCGTACTATGAACACCCAAAACTTAGATACGAAGGAACATCGATTCAAATTACCGAAAAGATACCAGTCAAAAGATAACATGGTGCCAATCGTGTTCAAAAAATATAAATATCGAACGTATTGAGTGTACGTTAGTAGTATAGAAAAGCCGATCCTGGCGCACCTACTTAAATCTCTGATAAAACTTTTTACCACAAAAACATCAGAACATATTTTTTAACACAAAAACATCAGAACCAGTGACTTTTTCCATTAAGCGACTTAAATCCCTGTTAAAACTTTTTTTATCACAAAACATCATAACCTTTTCACGGTAGTCGGCGATTTTTTTAAAAATATTTTTTCATCAGAAACTCTAGTGAACTCTAAAAATTAGGGGTCGATATTTTCAAAATTTAGCTCCCTCTGATGTTTTCACTAGAAAAAAAGAAAGGGGCTAGTTAAAAGGATGGGGAACAGGATAAATAGTATCCATAAGAATAAGTGGGTGGATAATATAAAAAATGAGGGGGTAGTTAAAAGAATAACTTTTATAATAAAATGACAACGCTTGAAATATATAAGAACGCCGTTAAATCAAACTACTCATCTTTCAAGGATATTGAGAAAGGGACTTATACCATCTTGGAAAATTTTATAAAAGACACTGAATATGGAGAAACAGTGGTAGTAAAAATTGCTTATGACGACGACGAGATATGCTTGTTTTTGCCTAAAAGAATATCAGGGCGACTTGTTAAACATGTCAGAAACAACCCAGAAAACCATCCTGAAAAACTAATTTATAAAGGAACTGACAAAAAGTCAAACGCTTTTCTAATTGACTTTGCGTAAATATTATAATTGTTTTTTCATAGCGTTTTAAGGGAAAATTTTCCCTTAAAACAATAATTTATACTAAGTTGTTTTCCAAGACAAAAAAATGAGGGGTTAGTTAAAAGAAAGAAAATAATAATAAAATATAAGATGAAAAACAAAATAGTATTACCAACTGAAATTTACATGGAAATCCGAGATAGAATAACCCATCCGGTTGATCATATCAACTTTTGTCAAGCAATGAACATTTCAGTAAATATAGATTTTCTTTCTGGTACTACTTCGTGGTACTCAAAAGTAACTGAAGAGACATTAAGAGATTATGAAAACATTATCCGTTGGGATATAATTTCTTATAACAGAAAACTCTCTGAAAATTTTATTGAAGAGTTTCAAGATAAAGTACATTGGAGCCTGATCTCCAGGTATCAAAATCTTACTGAAAATTTCATTCGAGAGTTTAAAGATAAAGTTAATTGGGAATTTATTTCACTTAGCCAAACACTATCTGAAGACTTCATCAGAGAATTACAAAACGAAGTTGATTGGGGACGTATTTCAATTACCCAAACACTATCTGAAGACTTCATCAGAGAATTTCAAAACGAAGTTGATTGGGATTCAATTTCTTATAAGAGAGAACTCTCTGAAAATTTCATTCGAGAGTTTCAAGATAAAGTTAATTGGGAACACATTTCACTTAGCCAAACACTATCTGAAGACTTCATCAGAGAATTTCAAAACGAAGTTGATTGGGTACGTATTTCATCTAACCAAAAACTATCTGAGAATTTCATTCGTGAATTCAAGGATAAAGTTAATTGGGGATATATTTCATCTCACCAAAAACTATCTGAAGAATTCATTCGAGAGTTCCAGAATGAAATAGACTGGAATTATATTTACAATTACCAAAATTTAAGTGATGCATTCATTTGCGCAATCTGTCGGACTGTTGGACTAATTCTGTCATGAACCAGTTGCGTAACTCATCATCGATAGGGCTCAAGGATAACAGAGACGATCTGCGGATTTTATCAGTTATCTTTTAGGAGCGGTCCGCTCTGCACACAACGTTTCAACCTAAATATTTGTGGTTAGCTATTGTTGAAGATTCAGGCTTTTATTTGGAACTTCAGAGTTACAAAACGTACCATAGTGAGTGTAACAGTTCTATGAGTGGAATCCATGTTACTGGAATAGTAGAGATCGTACAAAAACTCTAATCAAAGTGTTTTGCGGCTCACATGTGAGCCGCAAAATTTCGTATGAAATAAAAGCCGGTAACAATGGAGATGTAGAAAAGAGGATATCAGGAACTTATATCTGTAAAGAACTAATACTCGATATGGCTTCCTGGATAAGTCCCTCATTCTATTTAAAGTGTAATGACATTGTTCTCATACATTTCGAACGAGAGTAATCAGAAGGTTGTGTTCTCCCACCCCCAAGCGCTCTTTCAGGAACGGCTTATCTGAATACGAAATCGGGACGATGTGACGTGAACGGTTGTTTATCTGTCAGCAAAAAGCGGTCTCCCCCACCCAAAGCGCTCTTGTAGGAGCGGTCCTAGTTCTTACTCATTAGACGTAAATGGATACTCAGTGTCATGAAGGTTGTGTGAAGGTTGAAGCTCACGCGTGAGCTCCAACCTTGAGTTCACCTTCAAAGAACATTGCAATATTATTTCTGTTTTTATTGAGATATTCCCAATAAAAATAATTATAAGATTTTGTTTTATTTCCCCTTTTCTTATCAAGGTACGTTTTTATAGGAAAAACTAGAGTTATTATAATTATAATATCGATACACAATGAAAGGTTCAAACAGAACATATTTAAAATTTCGTGAGTTGTAATTCCTCAGGATAAAAAGTTCCTAGGATTTCCTCTCCACTTAAATCTTTTATTTTATAAGTAACTGGACTCGTTTCTAAAATCTCACTTATTTCAAAAATCTCTTTCGTCCAATTTGTTTTGTATTTGTTTGCAAAAGTTTTCTTTGATATCGTAATTCTCACACGATTTCCAATTTTAAATTTCTTTTTTACATTTTTTCCACTCTTTTTAAATAAATATCTCAGAATTTCATTTTCGTTTCTCGCATCGACTTGAGCAGGTGTCATTCCAATGGATCGATGAACGTCTTGTTTGTTGTACTCATTAACTAATTCCTGTAAAATATCGATCCATTTTTTATTTCCATTCACCTCGAATCGAATTTTCATTTTCTGATTCAAAGTTCTGTTGAATCTTTCGATGATTGCAGATTTTTCTAAATTTTCCGTGTGATACATTTTAATTTTATACTCGTCTAAAAGTTCTTTGAAAAGTCTATTTTCAAATTCTAAACCTTTGTCCGTGTGAAGGAGTTTAGGAGTAGAATGATTATGAGATTTTACATTTTCCAAAACTCCTTTGAAAGCTTTTGAAACTACCATTCCGTTTTTCTTTTTCAATGGAACTGACCAAACGTACTTTGAAAAAGTATCAATGATATTCAACATGTAACCGAACCCCTTGTTTTCATTCTCGTATTGTTTCATTATAATCAAGTCCGCGGCCCAAAGATCATCTTTTCCATGAGTAACAATTTTCCTTTTCTGAAATTTCTTTCTAACGGGTTTATGTAATTCCTTCGCAAATTCCAACTTTTCGTTTTCAGATAAATTTATAACTTCAGTTTCAGGAACTACGTTAGTTTCCTCATTCGGATTTTTTATGAATTTACTTTTATTAGTTTTACATTTCACACATTTAGCAGCAATTCTCCACCTTCCGTTCACGGTTTGTGCAATTTCCGCGTTTATATTTTTTGTTTGTTTTTTGCATTTATGGCAATAAATTTCATCCTCCATGTTTTATTTAAGGAGACTTTTTTTTTAATGGAGTAAACTCCATTAAAAATATACATTCTTACTTTAGTTTACATTTCTCTTAAAGGTGGGGCCAAATCGGCCCCACCTTTAACGTCCAAGTCGAATACAAGTCGAAAACATTTAAACAAGAGCTTTCAAAACTCTTAAATAGGGGAGGCGAATCGCCCCCCCTATTTAACGTTAAAGTCGAATACGGGGTTTTAAGCAAGTTCTTGTGTTATCGTATTTTTGACTGGATTGTAAACGAAGCTCGAACCACTAACTAAAACAACGTAGCACGTTGTTCCTTCTGAACCACCTGAAGGTGCTGCTACCGCTTTATTGAATTCTACGTGTAAAATGATGTTGCTTTTACCACCGGAAATACTTTTAGGTTGATCCGTTAAATCTATACTGAAAATCGGATAATCTCTGTTGAAAAATTCGGGTTCATGATACGGTAAATTGTCTTGAGAGTTTGTTATTAACTTTTTGTAATCTAAATACGCGGAATAAGCAAACCAAAAGTCATTTTCGTCGAAATCCAAATTGTAATTTTCCTTGGGATATCTTTTTCCACCGACTTCCAACCAGTAATTCCTAACATCTTTATGAGCAAATTTAGCATTATCTTTCGTCTGATCATTGAGTACATCGGTTTGAAAAACTATGAAACACCAGAGAGGATTATAAACGTTTCTATAAACGTTAGTTACATCGAACATCAACGTTTTTCCGGAAACGTTTTTATGTTCTATGCATTGCCAACTTTTAAACTGGAGTTGATACGGAATACTTCTCAATTCTGCGATTAATTTTACTTTAGATTCGTATGTGTATTCAATTACTGGAACTCTCAAAACGAAAGAAGTTATTTCTATTTTTCCATCATGTGGAAGCGGAGTTGCTGTATCTTTTTTATATCGAAATATCACGTTATTATCACTATTTCGAGTAAAAGTAATTTCAAATCCCCCCTTGTAAATAGGAACTGTTAAATCTTTGAAAAATCCTAATCCTAAATCTCCCAAATAGCCAACAGCACTAAAATTCCCTCCTCCGATAGCTTTTGAATTGAACCCCGAAATGATTACGTTTCCATTATAATTTTTTGGACCTGAATGGCATACATAACCCTGAACCGTGCTAGCAATCCCCGGGTTTTCAATTTCATCGACTACGACATTATGTTTTTTCACTTCTATGTTGGAAAATAAGTTTGCAACGAAATTATCAACAAGTCTTACATCCATGTTTTCACGTTTATATGGTTTTGTAGAATCGATTGAAACACATTTACCAGAAATGTAATATTCTACATCTTTGCAAATAAATTCGTCATAGAGTTCTATTTTGAAAGTAGTCTTTTTGTTTTCGGCATTTAAATTCAAAGTCGATGAAGGATTGAAATATTGGAATTGTTTTTGTACAATACCATCTTCATATTTATCAAAAACCTTTTTACATTGATGCATTCTTTTATTATAGTAAACATAATTTTTTTTTATATTTAGGTACTATGAAAAAAATTTTTTTTTTATTTAGGTACTATGAAAAATTTTTTTATGAGATTTTCTCATAAAAAATACAACTCACTATAATAACTAAATTTAAACATT
Source organism: Stenodema calcarata (assembly GCA_963920205.1). Lineage (NCBI taxonomy): Eukaryota > Metazoa > Arthropoda > Insecta > Hemiptera > Miridae > Stenodema > Stenodema calcarata. The sequence continues at coordinate 6,187,843 of OY986048.1, forward strand.
TTTTCTAATCGCGCTTATAATTTCCGCTTTCCCCAATTCTTTTCCCTTTTCTAAAAGTTTCGCTTTTTCCGTATCATTATTTTTATAACCGTTCAAAATGTTGGTTTTCATCTCGTTGTAATTTTTAATTTCTTGTTCAATATTGGAAAATTCCTCATCTGAAATTTTCCCATCTTTCAAAGCATTCGTGAATTTTTCCTCTATAGAATTTAATTTTGTTTTCGACAAAAGTTCGATATCCGAATGTTTTTTAATTTTGTTTCCTACATAACCGGCTGAAGTTCTCAGGATTGCGGAAAATGTTGTTAATCCTGCTGAAATTGGAACTCCAAAAGGAATTGCTACAGGGAGAGTGATGCAAACACCAATCATCCCCAGTTCGGTTAATGTAAAGAAACACTCTATTCCGAAAAATGTTTTCGATAATTTGCAGTATTTTTTCTTCAAATTTCCCCGTGTTTTCATTTCGTTTTCTAAAAATTCGTATTGTTTCATAATGCGATTTATTCTATAATCGTTGGAATTAAATTCCGGAGCCGGAATCTGAGGATAAATGTTTTTGTAAAACGTAGTATATTGTATATCGTTTTCAACTGCAGGAGCAGACGGATTTTCATCAATGTTGTTCATCTTATTTATTATATAAAAAAAAAATTAATTACTTTTCAGCAACAAGTAAGCTTTAATATCGTTGAATTGAATCGGTTTGTTATTTCCCATGGTTGTTGATAATTTTATCATTTTTATTTCTTTCAGTCCTTTTCTTAGTGGAATGAAAACTATATTATTTGGTTTTTCCGCGTAAATAGTATTAGGTGGTAGTGAGTTTTCTAGGAAAGAAACATGTAGTAACTCATGTTCAACGTGCAAATGTGGGTGTTCCTCGTGATTAGTAAAGCTGCATTCCGTAATGTTACAATGCCATTCGATTATTTTGTCCGAAAATACGAGTTGAGTAGGATTGATATCCGACACGTAGTTGGTGTTCTTTTTGAATAAAATATCGGAACCTGAACAAGCTTTCAATTGGAATAAGTCACAAAAGTTACCTTCATTTATAATCCACATATCCATGGGAAAGTTAGCAGTAATTCTGTACGTACCGTCGGTTAGGCGCTCGAGATAGAATTTTAAGCTACTCGGAATAATTTTTCGTATTTCTCGTTGTATTTCATTCACCTGGTTCTCAGGATACTTTTTCAAAGTGTCTGAAAAATCTTTCGATAATAAAATGTTATGGAAACTAGTCAAATGACTAATCAACATGGCTTTGAACGAACCTATTGTGAATTCACCATCAAGTTCACACTGATGATTTTGCAGCTTATCGGGTAAAGGAAATACGAATGACAACTTGAAGTTTTTTATCTCAAACGTTTTCCTAGTTGTAAACAACAATGCCGACACACCCAACTGATACTCTTTATTAGGATCGAGTTGAATTGGTCTTTCAAAACTTAGTGTATCTCCAGAAATTTTTATAAACATTATTTATTATATAATAAATAAATAAAAAAAAATGAATCCAAAATATAACAAAAGCTATATCATAAAACCTACACCGTTTGACCCGATTAGCAAGAGAGATGGTTTACTGCCACTTCCAATTAGGTGTTTAATAATTGGTACGAGTGGATGTGGAAAAACTACATTGTTGTACAACCTCATTACAGAACCATGGGGTATTCCCTTTGAAAACTTTTATGTTTTTTCTAAATCATTAGAACAAAAAGTTTATAAAGGCTTGAGAAAAGCTTACGAAAAACTAACTGATAAAATTGGAAAGGAAATTGCTCATTTCTATAGTAGCTGTGATGAATTAATCGGTCTAGATGAATGCCAACCGAACAGTTTGATAGTTTTCGATGATTGTGTGAATGAACAACAACAGCAAATTATAAAGGATTACTATGTAAGAGGTAGGCATAAAAACATTTCGTGCATTTATTTGACTCAATCCTATACTAAAGTTGATAAACAGTTGATTAGAAATAACGTGAATTTTCTTTGTATTTTTAAACAGAGCAATGCTTACATTAAAATAATTTATGATGAGTATGTAGGATCGGATTTTACTTTTGAACGGTTCAAAGAAATTTGTGGTGAATGTTGGAAGGATACATTTGGTTTTCTAACGATAGACGCAACACTAAAAAAAGAGAGTGGACGATACGGAAAGAATTTCCAGCTAGAAATAACTAAATAAGCATTAACCAAATGTGTATATAATGATCTTGATCTATTATATTTTTTATGTACGTTCGGTGAATCGTCAAAATTAACGCTCAACGCTCAACGCCTAACGCCTACCGTTCAACGCCTACCGTTCAACGCCTACCGTTCAACGCCTACCGTTCAACGCCTACCGTTCAACGCCTACCGTTCAACGCCTACCGTTCAACGTACGTTCGGTGTATCGTTAAAAAAATATATTCTATAATAAATGATTGATGAAACATTAAAAAAATTAGATGCAAAATATAAAAATGCTTCAAAAGGCAAACCAAAAGATAAAAACCAAAAACTTCAAGAAACTGTTGAGAGTAAATCTGAAAAGATAGTTCGAAATACTTTTAGGAAACCTAAAGAAATGACTGTCAATGAAGCTAATAAAATTCGAGAAAAAGAACAAGAGTTGAGACGTGCTTTCCGAGAAGCAAGAGTAGATAAATTTAACGATAGAGAAACTCAGGAAAAGACGTTCGCACCCATCACTGAAAAATTAGTTGAATTGAAAAATGCAGTGAAACAAACTGATGAAGATATAAAGAAGTTGGAAATCGTACCATACACGCAACAGCCAATGACAAGTAGTTCTCCTAGAAAGAAAGTTGTAACTTTTGGACCAACTAACACATTCGAAATAAATCCTACTGAAACCTACGATATTGCTGGCGAAACTATGACTGAACCAGCTAGTAACGTTCTCTCTTCAATAGTAGACATGGTAGATCTAAATGAGTATCCATCCAGTAGTGTAGGGCCAAAAGGAATTGGTTCAATTGCGAGACTTTACATCAGACAGGGTGATAAACAATTTGGCATCTGGGGAAAAGAGGACAAAATTTACATCGGAGACAAACAAATTCGAGTAAATGAAGACGATCTCATAATTCAAAATGTAAAATATAGAGGAACTCACGGATTATGGTGTTTGTTAACTGATCCTCTAGGACCTGATCCTGATAAATACACTCAAGAGGATTTGAAAACTTACAAGAAAATTCTCATTCAAACGAATTCTCTATACCAAAAGAACGATCCAACTACGGGATTACCAAAGTCAAGTAAGGGGAAAAAGTACAGAGAGTTGATTGCTCCTATTTGGAAGGAATTGAAGGCAGGTAAATCAGGATCTGGATTGATCGAGTATACGGAAAATCCTGTGGAATATAAATACATCGATAATTTACAACAGTTGCAACAGCGTTTGTACTATTTGTACGCACAAGAACGAGCCGGTAATAACAATTTTCACAATGAAAAATTAGGAATTGTAAAGTTTATAAACGATCAGTTGGAAAAAAACTTAGATAATTCCAAAGGAATAGAATATCTGTTGAAAGTTGTCAACAGTTTACCGAAAGGAATCATCAAGAACGGATCTGGAGTTTTAAATACATTGTTGAACAAACTTGATGGTTTTGCACCCGAAATGCATTTACCTGGATACAACTACTGCGGTCCATTTACAAAACTAGATAAACGATTGAAAAGAGGAGATCCGGGAATTAATAAATTGGACGAAGGCTGTAAGCAACACGATATATCTTACAGAGATCATACAGACACCAAAGAAAGACATGTGGCAGATAAAGCACTAGAGGAAGTAGCAAAAGAAAGAATGCACTCGAGTGATGCGAGTTGGAAAGAAAAAACCGATGCAACTGCAGTGAGAGTTGCAATGAGGAGTAAACGATTCTTTGGTATGGGAGTTCGTTATTAAAAAAAAAATTTTTGTTACTATAATAAATAACTATGATCATGAAAAAGGTAGATTTAACCGAAAATCAAATAGCCAAAATACAAGCCGCTTACAAAAAGCGTAGAAGTGTTACAATTCTTTTTACAGCGAAACAAATTTCGGGAAACGGAAAACATAAAATCAGTCTGTGGGAAACTCAATCGAAAGCATTTGAAAAAGCTAAAGAAAAAAAGAAAGGAATTACGTTAACTTTGGATTACGAACAACTACATTTGAATCACACGGGTGGATTCCTACCACTGATATTTGCAGGTATGGGAGCACTTGGAGCGTTAATAGGAGGAGGTGCAGCAGTAGCATCTTCAGTAATAGATTCGAAACATAAAGCCGCTGAAGAAGCGGAAATAAAACGTCATAATCTCGAGATGGAAAAACTAGCTAAAAATGCAAAAAGCCTAAGTATTGGGGCTGGTTTAAAAAAAAGAAAAAAACGGAAAACTACCAACCCTTGAGTAATTTAGATTTAACTCGTTTCGTGAAAATTTTTAAAATAAAACATTTCCGAGGTGTTTTCATGAAGGATGAACTCCCCGATCGACCTAAAACTGTTGAATGTGGAATTATTAATTTGGAAAATTCTTATCAAAATGGTAGTCACTGGACTTGTTACTTTAAAAAATCTGAAAAAGAAAAGTATTATTTCGATTCCTATGGAAACGCATCACCCCCTAAGGAGTTGGTAAAATACTTGGAAAATAAAAAAATTCGTTACAATTCCGAACAAATTCAAAAGTATAACGATCCTCCAATTTGCGGTCATCTGTCTTTGATAGTGTTAAAAGAACTTTCAAACGGAAAAGACTATGAAACTGTTTTAAAAACATGCAAAGGGATATTGAATTCTGAAAAAACTTGGTCTTAGTATAATATTGTTATTTTAATGGAAAATTTCCATTAAAACGTTTTTATGAGGGGTAAGTTAAAAGGAACTCTCCAATAATAGGCAAAAGAAAAAGGTGGCGTCGAGTCGACGCCACCTTTAAGAATTCAAAAAAATGAGGGTTAGTTAAAATAATATATTCTATAATAAAATGTACGATAGAAGACATTGTAAAAAGTGCGACGTTAGCATTACTTATAAAAACTGGGCTAGACATTTAAAGTCAAAGAGCCATGGAAAAAACGACCCGGACCGGACAATGGATATCAGAAAACCTAAAAATGCGAAACCAGTATTTGTAAATCCGAGGAAATTGCACAAAGTATTTAATTTTTGGGAAAACGTATTTGAAAAAAGCAAAGAACCTAGAAAAGCGAAATCAGTATTTGTAATACCGAGAAAATTGCACAAAGTATTTAATTTCAGTGAAAAAGTATTTGAAAAAAACAAAGAACCGAAAACGGAAGTTGAAAAAAAGAAATCTGCATTTAAATCTAGATTGGTGACTTACGATATTAAAAATACGAAAGGATTTAAAGATGCTTCCAAATTTCTGAACAGTATTGAAAGGACCGTAACAGGTTTACTCAAATGGAAACTTAGAGAAATGAAACTAAAAGTTAATGTAGTTTTAATCGCAGAATTTAAAAAAGGAACTAACAAAAATAACATGGAGTATCAGGAACTCAATTTCAAAACTAAAAACGTAATAATATTACAGTCGGCAGAAGTACCAAATTGTTACGATGAAATGAAACAGAAAATTCTAAATGAAATGGAATCGTTCGAAATTAAAGGATCTCAATGGCAACTTCACAAAATCAAACATTTGGAACTGAACGTTAACAAGTACATTCCTTTGAGAGGATCGTCTTACATTAAACTCCCTGATTTTCTACAAAGTAGAAAAGCAATTATAAATGTACAAAATAAAGATAATAAATGTTTCCTATGGGCTGTTCTTTCGGCTTTACATCCTGCAGACCGCGATTCTGATAGAATAGGAAAGTACATAACATGGGAACATGAGTTTGACGAAGCGTTGAAAGATATCAGTTTTCCTATGAAACTTACAGATGTGAAAAAGTTTGAGAAAAGAACTGGGATTTCCATTAATGTTTACTGTCTGAATGAAGGAAATACTATAGTACCCTTGGAAATAACGAAAGATGAAAAGGAAAGGCACATTGACTTGTTGTACTTGAAAAACAAGGAAACTGAACATTATTGTTGGATCAAGAATCTTTGGAAACTGGTTGGCTATAGTCAAATGTCAAAAAATAGTCACAAACGATTTTTATGTAAAATGTGTTTGAATAGCTTTGGAACTCAGGTTAAATTAAACGAACATAAAGAATATTGCGGACTTCATAAAGCTGTTAAAGTAGATCTACCAAAACCTTATGATAACATTTTACAATTTGAAAATTATAGACACTCTTTAAAAGTACCTTTTACAATTTATGCAGATTTTGAATGTATGTTACAAAAGATTGATACCTGCAAACCAAATCCCGATGAATGTTATACAAATGCCATTCAAAAACATGAACCGTACAGTTTTGTTTACTACATGAAAAATTCCGAAGATGATAGTAGGAAAAACTATGTAGACGATTATAAACTTGTACAATATTCTGGGCAGGATGTGGTAAAAGTATTTTATGAAAAAATAAAAAAGGATGCCATAATGGTGGCGAAACAATACTATGACATTAATATTCCCATGACAAATTTAACCGAAGAACAACAAAGAGAATACGATAGTGCTGAGAGTTGCCATATTTGTGAAAGAAAATTTAATGAACTTCCACCTATAATTGAAAATAGACATGATGTACTGAGAAAAACAATTAAACACTTTATCGATAAAAAAAATGATGATAAAGCAGATGAATATATTGAACAATTAGAAGTTTCGAAGGAAAATATACCTGATAATTGTATAAAAGTAAGGGATCACTCGCATTTGACTGGAATGTACAGAGGAGCGGCTCATTCGATTTGTAATTTAGAATATAAAAATCCAAAGTTTATTCCAGTATTTTTCCATAATCTTTCTGGCTACGATGCACATCTATTTATTAAAGAATTTGAAAAAGATAATTACGATATTAAACTTTTACCACAAAGTGAAGAGAAGTACATTTCCTTTTCTAAAATGGTAGCTTATGAAAGTAATGAACTCGATAAAAATGGCAACAAAAAGAAAAAGACTATAGAATTGAGATTCATAGATTCTTTTAAGTTTCTTTCTGCTTCTTTAGATTCTTTAGCTAAAAGTTTAACTAAAAATCAATTTAGGGAAATAAGAAAGTATTTCCCAAAAGAACATCTCGAACTAATTACTAGAAAATTAGCTTATCCATATGAGTATATGGACTCTGTTGAAAAATATCGAGAAACTATCCTTCCACCTATAGAGAAATTCTACAGTGAACTCACTGGAGAAAATGTTAAAGAAAATGATTATAAAAATGCTCTAGAAATTTGGTCTACATTCAACATTAAAAATTTGGGGGAATTTACAGAACTTTACAATAAAATTGATGTTCTTTTGTTAGCGGATATCATGGAAAACTTTAGAAAAATATCTTTAGAAAAATATAAATTAGATCCCGCTTGGTACTATACAACACCGGGTTTCGCTTGGGATTGCATGTTGAGAATGACCAAACAAAAGATTGAATTGTTAACGGATTATGATAAGATTTTACTCATAGAAAATGGAATAAGAGGTGGAATTTCTCAATGTTCAAAACGATACGCGAAAGCCAATAATAAATATATGGGAGATCAATTCAACAAAGAAAAAGAATCTGTTTTCATTGAATACTTGGATGCAAATAATCTTTACGGTTGGGCGATGAGTAAATTTTTACCTTATGGAAATTTTGAATGGAAAACGGATCTAGATAAGTTCGATATACAATCCATTCCTGATGATTCGCCCAAGGGCTATATTTTAGAAGTTGATTTAAAATATCCTCAAGAACTCCACGATTTACACTCTGATTTTCCTTTAGCCCCTGAAAATAACTATGAAAATGAAAAACTACCAAAACTTTTAAACACGTTGTATGATAAGAAAAAATACGTTATCCATTACATTACGTTAAAACAGTATTTACAACTAGGAATGAAATTAGAAAAAATTCATAAGGTTTTAGAATTTGACCAAAGTGCTTGGTTAAAAAGCTATATTGATTACAATACAAATCTTAGAGCAAAAGCCGAAACACCATTCGAAAAAGACTTTTTTAAACTTATGAACAATAGTGTATTTGGGAGGACAATGATGAATGTGCGTAAACATGTGGATATTAGGCTTTGTTCTGATGGATTGAAATTGGAAAAACTAATTTCAAAACCAAACTTTAAAGGTAGAACTATTTTTTCCGAAAACTTAGCGGCTGTACACATGGAAAAAGTAAATATCACATTTAAACAACCAATTTTCATTGGTATGAGTATTCTAGACATTTCCAAAACTTGTATGTATGATTTTTATTACAACACGGTTAAAAAACAATATAAAAGTGATGTAAATTTATTATACGGAGATACAGATAGTTTAATGATGGAAATAAAAACGGATGATTTTTATAATGATATGAAAAATATGTTGGATCATTTCGATACTTCCGACTACCCAAAAAATAATGTTTACAACGTTCCACAAGTTAATAAAAAAGTGTTGGGGAAATTTAAAGATGAGGTAGAAGGTAAGATTATAGATGAGTTTATTGGACTTCGTCCAAAGTGCTACGCTTTTAAAATATTCGAAACTAATGATGTGAAGAAAAAATCTAAAGGAGTAAAGAAAAATGTCGTTGATAAAGGTTTAAGTTTTGAGGATTATAAAAGATGTTTATTCTTTAAAGAATCAAACTATCAGAAACAGATATTATTCCAATCGAAAAAACACGATGTGTCCACAGTACAACAGAATAAGAAAGCTCTTTCCGCTCATGATGATAAAAGATTTATATTGGAAAATGGCATAGATACTTTGGCTTGGGGGCACTATGAAATAAACATAAGTAGAGACAAGTTTAAAACACACCTTGAAGAAATAATAAAAGAAAATGGAAAATGAAATAGAGGGGTTAGTTAAAAGAATATATTCTATAATAAATAAAGAGATATGGTTTTAAGCGACGAAGCATTAAGTTTATGTGAAGAACATGGTAGTTTCTGGAAGTTGGTAAAGACACCTAAATTTCGATTTTATGATAGAAACTGTGACGCACTAGACGAGATTCAACGTGCATTGAGGGAGTATATATTTTCTAAAGGGTTGTTAAAAGAACTTTTATTGGGTGTCAATGGTAAACCACCAATCCATACAAAGGAGCATGTAAAGGTATGGCTTAAAGAAGCAAAGATTAAGGTTCCTAAAAATGCTACTGAATATCAACTTAGAAAATTGATTTATAATGAGGATAAAGCCAAACTGAAGCAGGATTTTGAGTTTCAGTTACGACACTGTTGCTAAAAGCTCAGGACGTTTGGTATGTGAAGGAGATTTTATTTTCAATGTATTTTAATGAGGATTCCTCATTAAAACGAACAATTAGATCAAGGTAATTTTATATTGACAATATTACCATCGTCCACAATTATATTTTTAGTAGGGATCATGTTTAAAAACATCTTTACGTTCAACTCTTGTAGAAATTTCTTATCTCGTTTATTACGAATGACATAATTCTCCAACATTGTTTCGTCGATTTTCCTTTTACTTTTCCTTTTACATTTCACGTCTTTATTGGGAGATACTGGTATTGTTTTCTTAACAGTGTTTACGAACTTTTCAGCTCCCTCGGTTTTAAGCAACGATTTAAAACTTAGTATTTTATTGTTGGGAATTTCTCCGTATAACAGTTGTTCTATAAACCTGTACACTTTCATATCTGTATCTCTATTTATACACTCGAAACATACAATGAATTCGATATGCTTAAGTGAAAATTGTAAATATGGATGAGACATTTTTATTTTATTGGAGAGATCCTTTTAACTAACCCCTCATTTTTTTGTCTTGGAAAACAACTTAGTATAAATTATTGTTTTAAGGGAAAATTTTCCCTTAAAACGCTATGAAAAAACAATTATAATATTTACGCAAAGTCAATTAGAAAAGCGTTTGACTTTTTGTCAGTTCCTTTATAAATTAGTTTTTCAGGATGGTTTTCTGGGTTGTTTCTGACATGTTTAACAAGTCGCCCTGATATTCTTTTAGGCAAAAACAAGCATATCTCGTCGTCGTCATAAGCAATTTTTACTACCACTGTTTCTCCATATTCAGTGTCTTTTATAAAATTTTCCAAGATGGTATAAGTCCCTTTCTCAATATCCTTGAAAGATGAGTAGTTTGATTTAACGGCGTTCTTATATATTTCAAGCGTTGTCATTTTATTATAAAAGTTATTCTTTTAACTACCCCCTCATTTTTTATATTATCCACCCACTTATTCTTATGGATACTATTTATCCTGTTCCCCATCCTTTTAACTAGCCCCTTTCTTTTTTTCTAGTGAAAACATCAGAGGGAGCTAAATTTTGAAAATATCGACCCCTAATTTTTAGAGTTCACTAGAGTTTCTGATGAAAAAATATTTTTAAAAAAATCGCCGACTACCGTGAAAAGGTTATGATGTTTTGTGATAAAAAAAGTTTTAACAGGGATTTAAGTCGCTTAATGGAAAAAGTCACTGGTTCTGATGTTTTTGTGTTAAAAAATATGTTCTGATGTTTTTGTGGTAAAAAGTTTTATCAGAGATTTAAGTAGGTGCGCCAGGATCGGCTTTTCTATACTACTTACGTTCAATACACAATCAGAAAGAAATAACAAGATTCTTGTATTTTGGTTTAGCCGCTTATATTGTTATAATCATAAATGTATGTCTCGTTTATCTTGTAAATGTACTGAAGTGAGTTAAATTCACGATATGTCTTATTTATCTTTCTTAAATTGCAAGCAATAACGTTTGGTATTTTGAAATGGTTTTGCATCGAATGTTCAACTGTACATCTCCAGAAACGTTACGCTTTGGCAATGCGCCAGAGTACATAATATTCCAAACTCAATAAACCAAATCAAACAAAACAATACTAAAAAAGGCATCATACGCCATGATATTTTATCATGTACTCAAGGTTTACTGGACATCATAATGCCTAATGCGCGGGGAGTAAAGGGTTATAATTATACATCTAAATTGAACGAGCAGCGCAATATTATTAACACTCAATTGTAGATTTCTGTTGATAGAATATGACCGATCCAGAAATATCAACGATCTTAACGTATGTTGAGTAAACCATACATAGTTTGAGATACCCCTAAAAAGAAAAAAGAAAAAGAAAGTGTTGACCTCGAGGTTGCAGCAGACTAAATGAATGACTAAATGAAAGTCTTAGTGGTGTTGTGGTCGAAATATTACTGACTAAAAACTTTTGTGAAAAGCTTGGACTTCAGGAGGGCCGGATGCTGATTATGCATCTTGATCATGAAAAAACATTTGTTGGTGCCTTCATCTGTGTCATGGCACCGTCAGCGTCATCGCTACAAAGACCTCCGATCCCAATGTGCTGACTTGCGTACTGCATGGATGTGATTTGGATATCAGGTTTCCGGTCCAGAGAACGGGCTAACAACGACAGACTGCCAGATTTCTTTATTCAATATTCAATATTTTGGAACTCAAACCAAAGATTTTTTCCTGGTCGATTCCAACGGTATTGAAAATAATAAACCAAAATTATGAAAGTAAAAATGCTGGGAAACAGATCGAGTAGGTTTCAGGTTACCAATGTTCTTTTTTTTTTTTGTACTACTGACTCAAAAAGTAAGTTCGAGCACCAAACTGTACTTCAATCATCTATAATATAATCACCGGCCGTAGTGGCTATGATAATATTTGTAACCACTGTAGTTGTAGGTACGTCTCCATACGTTCATTTTCCTAATATGTTCAACAAAGCACTGACCGGATGTTATTTCCTCAGACATAATTTAAAATTGTACAATAGAACTCTCAATAGAAGTTGAAGTTCAAATCGGCTTACGTCGTGCACACAAATCGAAGGGAAATATTGTTTCTCCCGCTTCCGATTTTGTAACCGATGTTATAATTGTTTTACCACTAGTTGCCTTTAGAATATGGACATAGGTAATTAATAGCACGATGAATGGCGATGAGTAATCGACTATGTGGCACATGTGATACCTAGGATGTTAATCCTAACATCGAGGAGAGAGACACCTCTGGAAGGGGGCACTGCCTCCTATAGTCATTATTTAGTTATTAAGTTAGTTATTTATGTGGTTACCTAAGTTATTATTAATACTAATATAAATCATTAAGGTATAAATAATAATTATAAATTATTATTTAATTATACTTTTTTCGGCCTCTGAAGAATGATATTTGCGAGGCGGGGTGATTTTTACACGGAGTGTTTTTTGGGGGGATATCACATCTTTTTGTTGTTGAAGTGGGTCATTTTATAAAGAAGGTCTATGCAAAATTTCAAGTCGATTGGTCCGGTTACCCAGGCTGTAGATCGGCGAAGGTGGAGAGGCTGTAGCCTTGACCGACTGAAAAACGTAGAAAAACATGGTAATTGGTTTTTGAAGTTATATAACTCGGCTCCCTTTAGACCTAGCGACTTGTAACTTTCAGGTCTTTCTATTATCCACACCAAAAAGATCCATTCCAAATTTCAAGTTGATCAGTCAAATAGGAGCCGAGATATGGATACCTCGAAAACGCGTTTCGTGACGTCCGGTAAACATACACTCGGCACCGTTCGTTTTCTCAACTTCTTTGCTTGGCGGGGCGGAACGCTACCGCGTTCCTAGATATGGATTTCATATGACCAATGACAGTTGACGCATTATTGGAGGCTATTTTTGCAATATCTATATACTTGGAAAAATAGTCTACTATGACCAAATATTTAGAACCCTCCCAATCCATAAAATCAGCACCTAATTTTTGCCATGGCAGTAGAGGTATATCATGAGATTGTAGTGGTTCATTACCATTTTGAGTTCTGAACTTGATACATGTTTGACAATTTGACACTAAATTTGAAGTTTCTGCGAATTTAGAAGAGTCAACTGATAATGTTATTGGTTGCTTAACATCAAAGTGCGCTAAAACAGGGGCCTGTGTGTAAGCGGTCAGACTAATAGACCGCTTGGCCGCCAGAAGAGCGCCACTGGATGAGGGCTACCAGGCGACCCCCACCACAGATCGCCTCCAGACGTTTCCCCCTCCAGCGACCTATTTAAGCCCAGCGCTGAGGGCTAACAACAGAGTCCAGCAAAACCTCTCCTTGCGATAATAGCCCGTCCGAGTGCTAGCAGTTGTGAATCCCTTTCAGTTTTACAGACGCCCTCCGAGCGTGATTGTGAGTAGAAGCGTCAGTTACGACGACAGTAGTGACATTACGCGTACAGACAGTGAACTGCAAGAACAGCCCGTCCGAGTGCTAGCAGTTATAAGATCTCAGTACTGTGAGTTATATTTACACCTTTTCTGGCCAGATAGGAACGTTGAGTACACATAGGAGTCACCTCCATTAAGCTACACGTAACCCAAGTAGGACGGTTACGCATACCTTTGTAAATCTTTCATTCATATCTTTCCATTTGCTCATTCACCCAGGGACCTGTTCATATGGACAGCCCTGGCCTCATTTAAAGCCACTCAAAGTTGATACCGACCTTGCACGGTCACGACAAGTACGGTTACCTGTCACTTGAGACGTATTCTAGTTTTAAGTTGCACCAAGCTGAGTATATTTCAATTGTTTCATATTTCGTATTTCTTGAGTTCAATATATTTCCATTTATTTGTTACAAGTGTTGTTCCTTTCGTCACCCGTACCCGTGTTGGCGTTTATGTAACTGATGCACAGTCACTTTTCTATTTTTGGTCACGCTACAGGTGTGTCAGCTTACATATTGGTGGCAGCTTGTGGGATTTTTGTCTGGTAAGCCCAGGCACGAATCCAGTTACGCCGACACGAGGTGACGAGAAGAAAGTAAAACAACAACAGAGTCACTCACACAAGTCAAGCACACAGAATATCATACACCGTCATTTCCTTGACGTATTTTTGATTACAAATTTTCCTTGTTACACTACACAATCTTACTTTGCAACAGGGGGGACAGTAACCCTATAACTTCAGTCACTCATTTTAAATCACACATTTCACTATGCCCAGAATTCAGAGGAACGGGGGGAACGGTTCGTCACCCGACGTACTGGACACAATCAATGCTACATTGATCCGCCTGTCACGCCTGTTTGACCACGGGCCCAGGTTACACTCAGACGCCAGTGATTACAGGGGGACGAATATACCGCGTTCTATGGTCATGGAGATAGATCCATGGGACCCAAAGAAGACAATGACGGGACGACGTGACGCCAAGACGCCAAGACCTAACCCCAGGTTCCCGTGCATGTTTTGTGGGGACATGTCACACTTCCCCGTGGACTGCAGTCACAACCCACAGAAGACTATCTTCTGCAATTACTGTGGGGTACACGAACATCTCGAGATTGACTGTATCAAGAAACGGAGCCTTCTACCCATTTCACATCCACCTGGGGTACGAAACGTGTCAACTGGACCATTGGCCATAGGAGGACGCCCACAGTCACAAGCCTCAACAGCAAGCATCACCTTTCAAGATCCAGCCAACGAGGAGGTGATGGAAGAATGCTTAGCGACGGTTATTGAGTCCATTCAAGGTTTTTCTCTCAGAGTACCGGTGACGGTCACTTCTGACCCAACACACACACATGGTGAGCCAGTGACGCAGGTGACACACCCGGTGACGCTTGCTCCTGAGTTGATACAACCCTACCAAGGACCAATGACGCAAGTGACACACCTGGTGACGCTCACTTCTAACCCAACACACACACTTGGTGGGCCAGTGACGCTTACTCCCAAGTTGATACAACCCTACCACAGACCAATGACGCAAGTGACGCACCCGGTGACGCCCCAGGTGACGCCGGTGACAACGGTGACGCCAGTGACGACGGTGACGCCCCCGGTGACGACGGTGACGCCCCAGGTGGCGACGGTGACGCCAGTGACGACGGTGACGCCAACCCAAAGAACTACCTACACGCCCCAGATACCCGTGACACAGGTGACGCCAGTGGTGACGGTGACGCAAGTGACGCACCCAGTGACGCATACTTCTACACCTATACATGGATATGACGGACCGGTGCCGCAGGGTACGCATACGATGACGCGTAACCCTATCCTACCACAGCATGACAGACCGGTGCCGCAGGGTACGCAACCAACTACGCGTAACCCTGAAGCCATACAACGCTGCGACAACTTAATTACACGGGACACTGTTTACCCAAGGGGACGCCGTAGACTACGGGGAAGGAAAAAGGAAGACGGTAACCTTTAACCTGTCTAGTAATTAATTACACAAACATACACCTTTTTTTAATTCCACCTTTTTAATTAACCTTTTTCACCTTTTTAATTAACATACACCTTTTTGTAATTAATTACACGCACATACACCCTTTTTCTTGATATATGAACCACTTTACAATTTAGTAAAATTTTAAGAAATTAAGCTATCTGCTGCTTGGTGTAACTTACTCTCGGGACCGTGAATTGCTGATTTATAGCTTACTCTGCTACCTGTAATTCTTGTAATCTTTTACTTACCTTTTGTGCATATTGTTTTTGTAAAACTTGCTAATTATAACCAAATTTAATGTAAAAAGTACTTACCTTTCGTGCATATACTTATACAATTTAACAATTGTAACTAAATTTAGCGACTTAACTATTTGATTTAACCTTCCTATTAAAATTTAACTCGCTTCAACTCACTTGTTTGGGCACTGATCGACGACAACACCAATCGTCGGGGAATCTATGGTTACCGGCGAGGACGCCGGCTCCCAGGAGGGAGGGGAGTGTAAGCGGTCAGACTAATAGACCGCTTGGCCGCCAGAAGAGCGCCACTGGATGAGGGCTACCAGGCGACCCCCACCACAGATCGCCTCCAGACGTTTCCCCCTCCAGCGACCTATTTAAGCCCAGCGCTGAGGGCTAACAACAGAGTCCAGCAAAACCTCTCCTTGCGATAATAGCCCGTCCGAGTGCTAGCAGTTGTGAATCCCTTTCAGTTTTACAGACGCCCTCCGAGCGTGATTGTGAGTAGAAGCGTCAGTTACGACGACAGTAGTGACATTACGCGTACAGACAGTGAACTGCAAGAACAGCCCGTCCGAGTGCTAGCAGTTATAAGATCTCAGTACTGTGAGTTATATTTACACCTTTTCTGGCCAGATAGGAACGTTGAGTACACATAGGAGTCACCTCCATTAAGCTACACGTAACCCAAGTAGGACGGTTACGCATACCTTTGTAAATCTTTCATTCATATCTTTCCATTTGCTCATTCACCCAGGGACCTGTTCATATGGACAGCCCTGGCCTCATTTAAAGCCACTCAAAGTTGATACCGACCTTGCACGGTCACGACAAGTACGGTTACCTGTCACTTGAGACGTATTCTAGTTTTAAGTTGCACCAAGCTGAGTATATTTCAATTGTTTCATATTTCGTATTTCTTGAGTTCAATATATTTCCATTTATTTGTTACAAGTGTTGTTCCTTTCGTCACCCGTACCCGTGTTGGCGTTTATGTAACTGATGCACAGTCACTTTTCTATTTTTGGTCACGCTACAGGTGTGTCAGCTTACATGTGTTATTAATTGTTTTAGCTTTTCAAATGTTTGTTGACAACACCCACGACACATCTTTTCTTACTTGTTGCCTCAATCTTTTAGTTTCATGAGCAAAATTAGGGATAAAATTTGACAAGTATGGTACTAGTCCTAGAAATCTCTGTAAGGAATTTTTGTCAGTAGGAGCAGGCATGGCACATATTGCTTCTATTCTAGCTTTACCTGGGCGCATACCTTCCTTTGAGAATATATGACCCATGTATTTCACCTCTAACTGACCAAACTTACACTTTGCCTTATTAAATTTAATGTTCAGCTCTCTAGCTCTATGAGGCACTGACTGCAATCGTCTATCGTGGACTTTTTTATTATCAGCATGGACTAGGTATCATCTTGGAAGATACATACCCCTTCAAGATCGCCAAAAGACTCCATCATAATTCGAAGGAAAATTTCGGGAGCTGCTGAGATACCAAAGGGGAGACGTAAGAATCTATACCTACCAAATAGAGTACCAAATACGAGTAGTTTTGTACTCTCAGTATCCATCAGCACGTTCCAAAAACCCGAATTGGCATCAGGAGTTGAGAAAATCACCGATCCATTCAACTGCGACCTAAGGACACTCAGAGTAGGTAACTGAAAATGAGACCTCATCAAATTTGAGTTTAAATTTCGTTGGAAGACAACCGAGACCTTCAAATGTGTCCTCAAATTTCTTCCTCAATTTTTGATATTCGTTTGTTTCATTGACTTTATCTTCATTATTTTTTATGGAATAAACCTTTTTAACGAGATCTAAAGCTGTACAAGCATTGAATCCTAACAATGCTGGAACTTCCTTATCGATAACATTGAATGATATGTTATATAATTTTCCCTTGACTCTACAACACAAAACACAGTGCCCTGTGTTCGGGAGTTCGGTACCACCATAAGCAGACAACTTGTTTTTTGGTGGACGTAATACTGACATCGGTAACATTAGCTTATTGAATTCGGTTAGAGACATACAATTTACCTCGGCACCGGTATCCAATTGAGCTCTTATGTATTTACCATTAACTTCCAAATTGGCGAACCAAGATTTTTCATCATTTAAGTTGGTTTCGACTTAACAAACAAAATATTCACCTTCACAACTTCCGAACTTATCTAAATCTTCACTGACTAATTGACTGCTTTAGCACGGCACATTTTTATGTAGTGATTCAACTTTCCGCACCGACCGCGTTTTTGACCGTATGCCGGACACTTGAACCGATGAACTTACCACATTTTTGGCAAACGACTTGACCACTTATCTCACGCGAGTATGATCGTTGAATGATAGATGACCCTGTGCTGGGAGAGATTCTCTGCTGTGACCTTTGTTGTTCTGGATATGTTCGTTCCTGATTTATCCTTCCCGGCCGATTATTTCCGTCATAACTGCGACTTGTGCTAGGCTGTTGTTTTGACGCTTTAGGATGCTTGGAGCGATTTGTCACGTGATAGGCTTTTTCGACCTCACTGCATTGTTGAATTGAAGCGTTTGAGAAAGCGTCAATTCTAGACTTTTGCATATGCAAATGGCTTTGTCAAGAGTCAAATTGTCCTCTTGAAGTTATTGCCTGTAGTTGTTGTTGAGCAAACCACAAATCATGACATCTTTAGTTAGACCATCAGTCAAGCTTTCTAGTTCGCATGACTGACTCAAGTTTTTTAATGCAGTAATATATTCGTCTATTGACTCGTTTTCTTTCTGTCGACGAGTCAAAAACTGATGACGCTCGACCGTAATGTTTTTCTTGGGGGTGAAGTGTTCGTGAAACAACTTCGAAAGTCGGCATATTTGATTTTCTCGGGGTCTTTTCCGAATGACTGAAATACTACTCTCGCTTGCGGACCTATAAGTGATAGCAAAAGGGCTACTTTTCTCTTGTCTGGGATGTCTTCTAATTCCGCTGCGACAATATACAGCTTAAATTCTGTATGCCATTGTGACCATCGTTTCGAAAGGTTTGTCGATGACGCGTCGTCGATGACCGAAGGACCGAAGTTAGGTTGCAACTGTGCCATATTAGGGGGGTTTAGCGTTCTTGAGGTAGTATTTTTCAACACTGAGGTATCAAATTTTCCACTTACTTAACCTCGTCGAACCGCAGAGGAGATATTAGACTCAGTATCCAAATTTTCAATATCGAACCCGGAGACATCATGGAGCAATGAGTCACTCATCAATGGCGTCCACACATTTAATTACCCCCCGCATTCAAGACGCATTCACCAATAGTTATTAAATCACCAATTCCGACACTTGACTGACTCTAAATCACTTCTGACACCATGTTTTACCACTTGTTGCCTTTAGAATATGGACATAGGTAATTAATAGCACGATAAATGACGATGAGTAATAGACTATATTTTTTGGCACATAGGACGTTAATCCTAACATCGAAGAGAGAGACACCTCTGGAAGGGGGCACTGCCTCCTATAGTCATTATTTAGTTATTAAGTTAGTTAGTTATTTATGTAGTTACCTGAGTTATTATTAATACTAATATAAATCATTATGATATAAATAATAATTAGGTACAAATTATTATTTTATTATACAACAATAAGTGGTCCAGATAAGTGTATGCAGCCATGTCCGAGTGAGAAGACAGAAAGATTAAATCGGCAGTGGGACCAGTAAGTGACTGTAATAGGATGGACATTTCATGAGAGTTGAATAAAAGAACCTCATGCATGATTCCTTCCTGACATGCTAAATAAAGTTGTTTTTCCAAGTTTCCGATACTAATCACGGTCAATTCACAATTCTAGGGATTCAGTTAAGAGAATGGCATAATTATTCGGTTCGTTCGGGAATTAGGGATGTTTTGCATAATAAACTGGTGCGCGAAGGGGGGTTCGTAGAAGTTTATGGAGAAGTCATGTTGTCCTTCACTCTCTCTCATGAATTATAAAGTCTTCAGAGGATGAACCATCCCGTAAAATTAGTTGTTTCAAAGCCTTTTGTTCGTCAAACTTTATGCTACGTAGTTATAAGTATACTTAACGGGGAAACTTTGTCGTTGGGGCGCTCAACTACCGGCCCAACACATTTCAGAAGGGGGATGCTCAAACTATCCTGTATAGTTTGTCCCTTCCGGTCAATTTGTGTTTTTCACCATCATTATTACCACAATAGAGTCGTTACTTCGAAAGAAAAATGGATCGGGAATCATTTTTGGTAGTCGTCGTGGTAGTCTGCTGGGATTTAAACTTCTTGGATGGAAGTTGAATAATGTATCATGAAATAATTATTTTATAGGTTGTAAATTATTTCTAAGTAAATTAAAGTAAATTATTTATGAATTTTTTACATCGGCACCCATTTATGCCAAGAGACCTACAAACAAATATTCGACATTTTGATTCGAGGAACACAGAAAATATTCGAAATTTCGATTCAAGTAACACGAAAAATATTCGAAATTCTGATTCGTGGAACATTTCAGAACAAGAAACTTGTTCACAAAAGCATGTGTCCTTCAATAAATTCATTCTCGACCAATAAATATTCAAATTTTGTTCAGCTCAGAATTGAATTCTGAAGTACCCACATATGACTCTGGGCAATAACTACTACTCTTTATAGAAGGTTAGACTGAGTATTCCTGCTGGTTCGGAGTGTGGGAGCACTCAGGTGGTTACATGGCATCTAAACTTACAGTGATGAATAGAAGAGAATGTGAATTCAACCGAGGCAAAAACTTGATCTTCCTCGCATCAACTTTTTCAAACCCAGAAATGACGTCATAAGGAAATGCGATGAGGATGATCATTTATAGAAAACGTTGTGAATGAAACGTTTTTTACGAGAGGCACAAAAGTGCATTAAGAGGGAGAAATGTGGGTCAACCATTGGCTTTGGGAAAACTGTTGGGAATGCTCTTGCATATTGGGAAGAAACAAATGCATTATGTTGCAATTTTATAGCTGTAAAAAGAACAAAATGTAATCTGTCAAGGTAGAAATAAATCAGCAGTCCAATGCAGCCTCAGCACCATCGAACGACTAAAAAAACATGGCCCATTTTTTGGGCAACTAACGTATTTTTAACCAGATGGTTTGATTCCTTCGACCCTTGAAAGGTTGCTGTATCAACGAGAAACCTTTCAGAAAATGTTAGTCTAGAGTTCCTACGACTGTTACAGTATCTAGGAACGCGGTAGCGTTCCGCCCCGCCAAGCAAAGAAGTTGAGAAAACGAACGATGTCGAGTGTATGTTTACCGGACGTCACGAAACGCGTTTTCGAGGTATCCATATCTCGGCTCCTATTTGACCGATCAACTTGAAAATTAGTGTGGGTCTTCTTTGAGTGGATATTAGAAAGCCCTGAAAGTTTCAAATCGATAGGTCTAAAGGGAGCCGAGCTACATAACTTCAAAAACCCGGTTTTTCGGCCTTAGATTGTTCTTCTCCTTCTTCTCCTTCTCCTTCTTCTCCTTGTTCAGACAGGCAAGGCTGGAGCCTCTCCACGTTCACCGATTGACTTGCAATTTTGCACAGAGCTTCATTTAACCTTGAGACAGAGCCTTATATAAGATTTAACCCATTATCTCAACCCAAAAAAGTTTTAGAAACAAAAGGACAGAAACCTTAGGAAAATTCTGTCCACTTTGACGAGTCTACAGCCTGGGTAAAAGGACCAATCGACTTGAATTTTTTTACATATCTTCTTTATAGCATGGCTCAGTGCCATTTGAACGAAATAAGCAATTATCTCAACCCAAAAAATATTAGGGACAAAAAAACTGAAATTTAGGGTAATTAAGGCTAATTATGGCCATATCTCGGCTCCTAGTTGACCGATCGACTTGAAATTTGGTATGGATCTTTTTGGTGTGGATAATAGAAAGCCCTGAAAGTTTCAAGTCGCTAGGTCTAAAGGGAGCCGAGTTATATAACTTCAAAAACCAATTACCATGTTTTTCTACTTTTTTCAGTCGGTCAAGGCTACAGCCTCTCCACCTTCGCCGATTGACTTGAAATTTTGCACGGAGGTTCGTTTCAAGTGTAGCAAGTGCCTTTTGAAAGATTCAAGTCGATATCTTTAAAGGGAGCCGAGTTATATAACTTCAAAAACCCGGTTTTTCACCCTTACCTGTTCTTCTTCTCCTTAATCAGTTAGGCATTTCCACCTTCACGGATTGACTTGAAATTTTGCACAGAGCTTCGTTTCAACATCAGCCAGTGCCTTTTGAAAGGTTTAACCCATTATCTCAACCCAAAAACTTTTAGAAACGAAAAACTGAAATTTGGGCTAATTTTGGCAACTTTGACGAGTCAACAGCCTGGGTAACCGGACCAATCGACTTGAAATTTTGCATAGACCTTCTTTATAAAATGACCCACTTCAACAACAAAAAGATGTGATATCCCCCCAAAAAACACTCCGTGTAAAAATCACCCCGCCTCGCAAATATCATTCTTCAGAGGCCGGAAAAAGTTATGATATCCACTTTCCCCGCCCGCCCTTTTCCTCATTAAGGAGCTAAGTATAATGAAAAGCTTAACCACTTCACAAGCACCGTACCCCTTTCGAAATCTCCCCTTGGCGCTATTGCGAGACGTTTTTATTACTTCCACAAGCAACTAATACTTGTATAAAACGTTAACCACCATCAAGTATTAGTTGCTTGTGGAAGTAAGAAAAACGTCTCGCAATAGCGCCAAGGGGAGATTTCGAAAGGGGTACGGTGCTTGTGAAGTGGTTAAGCTTTTCATTATACTTAGCTCCTTAATGAGGAAAAGGGCGGGCGGAGAAAGTGGATATCATAACTTTTCCGGCCTCTGAAGAATGATATTTGCGAGGCGGGGTGATTTTTACACGGAGTGTTTTTTGGGGGGATATCATCTACGTTAACCAATTGAATAGTCACAGCAGTGTCTAAACAACTACGTGTTGAGTACATCTAGCACTAATGGGGGCGGAAACGTAAAAGATCTCAGCAAAGTTCCTATAGATCCTAAAGATGGTGACATGAAGGGATGTAATGAGGGACTACTTCCGACCAAAGTGTCGGGATCAACCGTTTGGAAATTGGGGGTGAATGAGAGGTTGATCAATCTGTCTGTCAAGTTTGAATGAATTATCTCAAAATGTTAATTGTTCAGATTGAAGGAGAAAATGCAATCGTCCTTAGTTGACCTCCTCGAGAATCAGCTTTCCATCGAATCGTATCCTCAGGCTCGAACTTGGGAGAGGAGAGACCCTAAAGCTCTCTAGTTTCGCTCGTACAAGTTGAGTTGTCTCCCAACTCTAATGACCGTCCTCTTTGCTTCACTTCTGAAGCACGTTTAACCCTCCTACCGCCTCTCTTTGGTCCCACAGAAACTCGACTGTCCGGCTTACTCTATTTCTCTCTCTCACTCTCTCTGCCCCCAAACCAGCTGTACCAGTTTCTATTCATGAATCTAGATTTGAAGAACGAAAATTAACAACAACAAAAGTAGGTTTATTCAACGACTAGGTGAATGATCCATATGATGAGGGACAATATTGAACATTGGGCTTGACAGTAAGGTTAGGAGATAACTAGCGGGAAGTTGAATGAGGCATTATTCGTTAAATGCATTGAAGCACACGAATCAAGAAACCAGTACTCATCTGAATGTTTCTGGTGGGTGAGGAACGCCGCAAAAGCTGTGTTGCCCTTGCCGGGGTTTGACGAGCAGGAGCGAGAAGGATTTCTTTTGGCAACTTCGTCCTTCTTATCCCAACAAGAGTTTGTGTGGTGCCCATATTTTCCACAAACGGTACATTTAATCCACTTCTTCTCCTTATATGAGTAGAAGGCGGATTCCTTATTTGAAACTGTGGTAGGTTTGACCTCTTGTAGTATTTTTACTTTAATAAAATCAGTCGAAATGGCTTGACCGCAAGGACCATTATCGTTGGTTCATATCCTCCTGTAATTCAGCTAGCAACAGTGCGCCTATCCATTGGTCGGGAACTTCGGAATCGACCTCACGCAAGACGTTGAGCAGTAGGAATTATCTAGGGACGCGGGAGCGTCCCGCCCGCCAAGAAAACCGAAGCCCTGAAAACCGAAGCGACTGAGACACTGATTACGCGACGGAACAAGTTGGGGTTTTCACCATACCGTAGCTCGGTCCCCTGAGTGTCTCGAGAGTTGATTTTTTGTACACCAACTCTCCAGGGGCACGTGAGGACGTAAAACAAATTTCAGCTCTTGGGAACATCAGGTGTCGGGGGTATAACAATTTTAAAACCACTATTTTTCACGTTTTTCGTGTTCTTCTTCTTCTTGTTGTTGTTGTTGTTGTTCATTGACGGGGCTACAGCCCAGCAGACAAATCGGATCGAGCTGAAATTTTGCACACACGTTTGTTATGCTCCAAGGGAGTGCCTTTTGACCATTTTTTCTCCCTCCCTCCATTTCCCCCCCAATTAGGGGGGAAATAGTGTTTTTTAGGAATTTCAAATGGTCATAACTCCTACAAAATTGAAGCTTTTTCAGATTTTCTTTTTTAGTTGTGTTCAGCTTTTCAAACTGTTTAATTTGAGATCAAAAAATGCTTCCTAAAGGGAAAAATTAAGGAGTTATGGTGATTTTTCTATTTTCAACAACAACTACCGCAAATATTGATGAAAATTGGTGCGGTTGGTCTTAAAATGTCCGCTAGGTTGTCTAGAATATGCTCAATAATTTTGAACTAAATCTCAATCGATTTGACTAATCCACAGCCAAAAATACGTGAATAAATTCCACATCTACTGATTTGGCTAATTTCCGAAAACATCAAAGTTGAACGGTGGTCAGAAAAATTGTCGTAGAGTGGCGCCTGTTGAAGGATCGATAGGAAATTTAATGGGCTTTCGAATGAGGGTAGCACACTTTGCCACTTTTCCCAACGGTTCTCGAGTTATTCGCGATTTTTGGTATAAAAACGTGCGTTTTACGTTTTGCAAACTTTCTGTGGCCGCCGGTAGCCTCGTGGACAAGCGCGTCTGTCCGCGATGCGTAAGATCTTGGGTTCAATACCCGCTGGCGTGAAAGGATTTTTCACATACTTAGCCGTTGCGGCGGTCACCTGGTGGAAAGCAATGGCAAACTACCACCAGTATCATTTGCCTAGTACAGCCTCTCAAATAGTGCCGTTCGGAACCGGCGATAAACTGTAGGTCCCGTATAACTTGTGAAGACGTGCATCACAGGATTATATGTGAGAGGTCGCCAACGTCCGAAATTCGGATACGGCACTCCAAGAAGAAGAAACTTTCTCTTTACACTTTCTCTTCGACACCAATAATTAAAATAATTGTAATGATTCTCAACAACAAAAATTTGCACAAAGCTTACTAAGGGGTAAAATAGAGGAGTTATGGTGATTTTTCTATTTTCAACAATAACTGCCGCCAAAAATGATGAAAATTGGTGCGGTTGGTCTTAAAATGTCCGCTAAGTTGTCTAGAATATGCTCAATAATTTTGAACTAAATCTCAATCGATTCGACTAATCCACAGTGTTCTGCCGCACAGAAGACACCTACTCCTCACTTTTCTCATGACGTCATCAACCTCGATCCATGCTATCCATGCCACCTCTATCCATGTCGCCCCTTTCCTATTTTAATAATTCTTGATAATTTAATTACTATTCTATTCATAAATAAAGTTCGGTATTCAGGCCCATTCTGACTTTTCCATATCCGAGCAGCGAGGGGTTTACTTTTCGAAGGGAAACTTTTAACCTACTTCTATTAAAGAGTGGCCCTGCGCGGCCAAAAGAAAACCTCCCAGAGTTTTGTAAAATCTGAGGTGAATTCGTATTCTTTGTTCTGGCGACATTCTTGCTCCGATCGTTCTGTAATTATTCTTGTGATCATTAAATTTAATCTTGCATCAAAATCGTGCGATTTATTCTTGTGCCCGGTAAAACACACAGCCAAAAATACGTGAATAAATTCCACATCTACTGATTTGGCTAATTTCCGAAAACATCAAAGTTGAACAGTGGCGAGAAAAATTGTCGTATAGTGGCGCCTGTCTAAGGATCGATAGGAAATTTTATGGGCTTTCGAATGAGGGTAGCGCACTTTGGCACTTTTCCCAACGGTTCTCGAGTTATTCGCGATTGTTGGTATAAAAACGTGCGTTTTACCTTTTGCAAACTTTCTCTTTCCACTTTCTCTTCGACACCAATAATTACAATTATTGTAATGATTCTCAACAACAAAAATTTGCTCAATCCCAAGAAAAAATGCATCCAATTTTCAAAAAATTTCTAATTCAAATTTATTCAAATTTCTAATTCTTTCTATTTTTTTAAATTTAATAATAAGAATAATTGTTTTTAAATTGTTAATTGTTTTAATTAGTCGAAAACTTTAAAACTACTATTTAACCAATTCGCAAAAATTTTAAAACTACTTATTTTTCAAACACATTTCAGATAACAAACAATAATTTCCAAAAAATAATTATTCTTGTCACAAAAACAAGAAACAAAAAGGCAAATTAGTAGGCGTACTAATTTTTTACTAAATTCTCACTAGGATAAAACTTCATTTAGGAAAACATTTACTAGTTCCCTCGTAGGTACTTTTGTTGAATGGAACCGTATTGTATAAGTACCACTCGAAAACTAGCCATGCAAAAAGATGTGATATCCCCCCAAAAACAACTCCGTTGTAAAAACTGGCCCGCCAAAAAACCTCAGCCGCAAAAAGGAATGATATCCATTTTGCCCGCCAGCCAAGTATATAGGATGCTCGGTGCTTCGCACCTCGCTCTTGAGTGTGCATATAGAAACCGGATCCTCCTACCCCTAACCTCCACCGTCAATGTTTTCCTGTTCCCTGTCTCCTTCCCACAACCCCCTCTCACCCTTAGTCACCCTCGGTTTCACCTAATATGTTTCCTCTGTTACACCAGCAGGGAGCTTTACGCTTCTTTCAATGCTGTTGGCGGGAGCTTTTTGCCAGATGAACAAGCCTGAATTGAAGCATTACTATATTATAAGTATTACTGGTGGTCACGAGTAATCAGTAGTGGTACACCTATAGTGAAGTAATGCTTCAATTCAGGCTTGTTCATCTGGCAAAAAGCTCCCGCCAACAGCATTGAAAGAAGCGTAAAGCTCCCTGCTGGTGTAACAGAGGAAACATATTAGGTGAAACCGAGGGTGACTAAGGGTGAGAAGGGGTTGTGGGAAGGAGACAGGGAACAGGAAAACATTGACGGTGGAGGTTAGGGGTAGGAGGATCAGGTTTCTATATGCACACTCAACAGCGAGGTGCGAAGCACCGAGCATCCTATATATGTGGCTGGCGGGCTAAATGGATATCATTCCTTTTTGCGGCTGAGGTTTTTTGGCGGGCCAGTTTTTACAACGGAGTTGTTTTTGGGGGGATTGTGTTTACATACTCGACAACAGATTTGCAGTTGTTCAAGTACGTGTGTGTGAGCTGTAGAATGAGACCAATTCTTCTTGAAAATCCATCGTCGTGGAACGAATTTCTTAAATTTTCCCAAGCTTGACTAGCAGAAGTTGGCTTTTCAATAATTGGGTAATATATTGGGTCTATTAGGAGCGTGATTTTAGCCAAAGCTTTACGGTCACTTGCCTTGAAAGCGCTGAGCTGTGCAGTGTAGTTCGGGTTTTCGATTTCGGCACCATTTATCTTGAACGAAGGTGGTCCATCCACGATGACCGACCATAAATCGTCCAAAAGAAGAGATGCTCGAAAGGCTACGCACCACGTAGAATAATTTTCCCGGCTGACGAGACGCGAGGGCAGGTATTCGACATTTTTCCGGCGGAATTATTTACGCATGAAAACAACCGCAACTCAAAACTTCGACTCACTACTTTTCACTCGAATTACTTCGCCGTACTGGGCGACATAACCTGAAGGGTTTTATAAATTACGCTTCAACATTTTCGGTGAAATATTAGTCGATTTATTCGGAGGTAAATGGACGAGATGGCTTGACAGTAACGTTAGGAGGTAACTAGCGGGAAGTTGCAAGGCCTTCCCAATACTACAAATGTGGCGGACTATTCAAATGTGAATGTCGAATTGGCGCATTCCAACAAATCAGTGAAGTTGATAACAGAGAGGCAGTATTTGTGATGCAATACTTGGCTTCATACTAATAAGCCGAATCCCCTCCTTGTTTCAATAAAATCGAGTTGTATACTACTGACATTATTGAGCGGATTCCTAGGTCCCAGGAATTGAAACGGGATTCTTCTTCTTGGGAATAATCCTCCATTGGCGAAGATACTAGGTATGTTCCTGCCACAGTCAGTTCTTAAACCAGTTGTGCGCAGTGGCCCAGTGCGCACGATTGTCGCGTTCCTGCCGTTTTCAGTTACAGAACTTATCACTCGCTTCACCGTTCCAGCCGCAACGAGTTACAAAACTTTTTTTTCGAGTTATTTAACTTTCTTCACTGGATGAGAAGCGGGTTTTTTTCGGTAACCTGGCCATTACCTTCCCGAAAATTCATTTCTCTCCGACTTCCCGTGGAGGTTGGTTCTCGACGTAGGTCTGTGTTTTGTTTACTCCCCTTCAAGTGCCGTCTTTTCCGTATCTAAAAACATCCAGGAAGGGTCCAGGAAAGATTCAACTAGAAGTCACAGATGTGAATAAATTATAAATAATTTTTAAATAGAGCTTTTACACTCTTGTATTTTTTCGCCATAAGGGGATGGCTCTCCTTGTACTGAATCTGCGGGTTCAGATTCACGGTAGATATTTGCATTTCATTTGAAAAAAGTAGGACTTAACGAAGGAATCATTCACTCCCATTTCGGATTTCGCAAGGAAAATAGCTCGAAAATAAAATAGGAAATGAAGGCATTGCGCGAAAAACGAGCAATCTGCATTTTTCAAAATTTTTGGGGAATCGAAAAAAAGTTTCAGAAATTCCTGCTTCAATATTTAAAAAATCCAGATATACTAAAATTAACCGTGCCTAAGGACGGATCGAATCCATATGATTTAATATTTTTAAATAATTTACTCGAGGCACCACAAGACATTGAAGGTTGCAGATAGCTCGTTTTTCCAACCAATAATTTTTTAAATGCCTATTGTCATTGTTATTTAGTTGAAAAACGTCCTCGTCTAACTTTCCAACAACATTACATGAATCCTCAACGCCATCAGACAATAATACTGTTATTCCATAAACATTTCATCATTGTTAGGAAAATAATATTATATTTTTTTGTAAGGAATAAAAGGAAAGCAAGCACTAGGATTAAGCTTTTTTTTTAGGGTGAAAAACCTCAAGGAATAGCAAGGATTATTCTTATTCTTATTAACACCAACAAGATGTCGCCTTGATTGGATCGAATAATGAGACATCTGTGTAAATAGCTCATTATTCAACCCAACGACGTTGTCGCATTGTCCAACTATCAGCAATATTGTCCGATTTTTACATTTATAACTATCGGAGGGCTAGCGGATCCTCACAAATGAAGCAGTATATTTTTCTGACCCCAAAACCGTCGAAAACGGGATTTCGAAAAAATTGCAGATAGCTCGTTTTTCGAGCAAGGCCTTCAAATAGCGACGACGTTGTCTGGCGGAAGGTTTCGATTTCACGTTACTGTTATTTCACGTCACTGCTGAAGCCCCAGCGCTCTCTGCTGGAGTAGTTCTGCGCGTTCCAACCATCCAGTTGAAAAACTGAAAAGTTCCTTCACTCATCCCCACCACTTGAGTTATCTAAATTAACTGGTTAAAGAACTCCCTGGTTGGCAGGAACAGACCTACTGTTACTTGCCCGAACATGCTCGATCATGCGCGAACATGCCCATGCTTTTAGTTAGCGAATTTTCAGTTTTACAAGTGACCACTCATTTCAAAGGTTTTTTTTTTGCAAAGGGGGGGGGGGGGATTACCCATAAATTCCCAAAATGAAACAGTCTGACAAGTGATAACTCATTGTAAAGGTTTTTTAAACGCTGAACACAATGGTGAAATCAGAATTGCGATTTCCTATTCCGTTCTCAAATTAGAGCACTTTGAAGATGAAGAAAGGTGATTGATACTTGAGATGTTCTTCGTGGACATCATGTTCTTCAATGGAGACATTTTACATAAAACCAGTTATTTCTTCGAAATTTTGCTCTTATAACCATGCTGCATGGCTGTGGATTTTGGTTTATTATCTTCGATAATGATCAATTGGAATCGCCCAAAGAAAACATTTTTTTAACCCCCCTTCACAATTTGTTGGTTTACGTTTCAAGATACGTCGATTCAGAAAATCGAATTAAAAAAAACTCTGCAAATTCTTGACACAACGGTTTATTATCTTCCTTGTGCAGATCACCCTTCTGTCTATACCAGACTGTGTTGCAAATCGGCACCATACCATATTCTCACCGTACTCATACTATACCATACGAATTTCTTTCCTATCATACCATACTGTACTATATCAAATCATACATTTCGACGCGAAGTTTAGTGTTTTTCCTAAACCTTTGCGCGCTCACTGTGAACGAACGGCTGGTCGCACGAAAATCCAATTGGTCTTAAAAGATTTGTAATTTTTCAGGTCATTCAACAGTGAACTGAAAATTACACGGTTCGGTTAAATATTTTGAGATATGACATTGTCGAAATTTTAAATTTCGTTTTGAACCCCTTCCCCTTGACCTAGGATTATGACAAGTTTCAAGGACCATAGTGGGGTTGGTCGGAACCCATAATAAAAAATTTCGTAATTTTAACTCAACGCTAACTGGGCAAAGTGCCGCGGATGGCGTACGGCGTACGGTGGACGGACGGATTTTGGTTTATTTTTTTATTCGATTTTCTGAATCTACGTATCTTGAAACGTAAACCAACAAATTTTGAGGGGGGGTTAAAAAATCTTTTTCTTTGGGCGATTCCAATGGTTCATTATCGAAGATAATAAACCAAAATCCGTCCGTCCGCCGTACGCCGTCCGCGGCACTTTGCCCAGTAAGCTTTGAGCTAAAATTTCGAAATTTTCGTACGGGTTCCGACCAACCCCACAATGGTCCTCGAAACTTTTCATAACCCTAGGTCAAGGGGAAGAGGTTCAAAACGAATTTTGAAATTTTAAAAGATATGCCGCCGATATTCTCATCCTACTCGTACTTTGCCCTCTATACGAACCATATCGGCGGCATATCTTTTCTCCTTACACATCGTCCAGTCTAACATTGAAGCAGATTAGTATCAGCGTTTGCTATCAAAACCAGCTGCTTCCATTTTTCGAAATTTTACAGTAGAGACAAAAAACTTCTCACGTTCAGAGTTAGGTATGAAGCTGAATTTTTCTGTTTAATTTTTAATTGTTGGTATAACCTCCTACGATTTGATTAGTTTCTCATTTTCATTGCAGGTTACCTTGGGCGTAATTACACTAAAACTATTGAGTTCATGCTTCAAATTATTTATAATAGCTGTCGGGACCGTCGCTGACGGGCAGAACTCGGGGTGTGTCCATCTACCTCTGTTACCTGTCCCGGACGGGCAGAACTCGGGATGGATCCATCTGCCACTCTTACCTGTCGCTTTACGGATTATACCTCTTTCATGTTCCTTTACAAACCCTTATAATCTTAAATACCAAAAATAATATTCATCAGTCTCACGGGAAGGAAGAATTTTTATACTTCGGCTTCCCTATAAACCCCCACCCCTATGCCTTGGATCTGAAAGTGAACCCCCCTATATCCTTCCCCGGTCACAGAAACATTTAAATACGGGAGAAAAGTTCGATCCATTGAGTCGTTTTTGGGAATTTTAGTTTTTTTTATTTCGGCTTTCCCATATACCCCCACCCCTATGCATCGGATCCGGAAGTGAACCCCCCTATGTCCTTTTCGATCACAGAAACATTAAATTTTAAATACGGGAGAAGCCGTTTTTGCGTGATTGAAGGACAAACAAACAGACAGGCAGACAAACAAACAGACAGACACCTTATTCAAAATCGGCATGGTTTGACTCCATTTCACGCGAGACGAAGAACTGCAGTGAAATTTTTCGAAAATACCCAAGGAACACGAAAATCGTCTCTAAATTTAGTTATATAGATATACTTATTTTTAAATATAGTTCTGGGGTTATTACTTGTACCTACCAACGTCGGTGATAATTTATAACAAGTACTCACCTAGCAAAAAAAAAAAAGAAAAAAAAATTCAATTCCCTAGAAACGAAAAGTATCTCAGAACAAGAAACTCGATACCTATCACAAAACGATTTGTTGTTTGAATCAGCTATTTCCCAGTATGAACATTGGCCTGTAGTTCCACCGTTAGATTCACGCTCATGTTGGCGACTTTTTATCGGCTCTACCTCTGGGCCTTCATTGTGAACAATTGGCTGGTTACAAATATACATTTATAATGTATGATAGTTTGATAACACGTTAGTTTCACTGGATATTAAATAGCTCATTTTTTAATAGATAGGTAAAGGTGTTGTTGACTTTCCTTGACATGCCCGAGGATGCCGTTTTTATTTCTAAATGAATTAGGATAATGTACATCGAATGTATCACTATTTACCTTTCCACTTAAATATCTTCGTACGAGTAGATATCACAGAGGAGCAAGAAATATAGAGAAGTTACACGAGTAACTTTTAGAAATGAGTTCACCTCATCCTCCCAGAAATCTCGAACCCTCTTACTGACGACCCACCAAAAAACTTATTGATAAGTTCCGCGTACGGGGTTAGAAATACGGAGGAGGGCTCTGCGAAGGAGGATGGCATGACTGGGTTCGCTAACCAGGAGATTTATATTCTGCCACCGCTATATTAGTTTTGCATAATGTTATGCACGGAGAGATGTAGATCAGGTGCTCCGGCTATCTCCCTCCAACCACCTCCTGGACTATCCCCACGCCTTTCCTCTCTTGACTACTTAAAGTTTAACTAAAAATCCCTCCTCCTTCACTTCTATGACAATATTGAGTTGAAAGTCTGGCGAGACATCAAATAGTTTTACGCTCTGGACGCGAAACGAGAATGAATAATAACGTAATAAACCGAGCGTAAAGATTTTGCTTCATTGTGGTGTAATGGTCCTTGTAAACGACCAAGAAAAATATATCCGTGTCCCAACAACCGCTGAATATTCTTTGACCTCTATGTTAGGTGACATTGCTCACCTGCTTTCGGAGCTTACCAGTTGCGCCCAAAACTCAAGGAGGATGTACCAGTTGCGCCCCTCTTTTGGGAGATGTTTTGCTGTTTGGATCCGGCGAACCAGTTACAGTGACTAGTACAAGTATCTTCGCAGTAGGAACCTACCGGCGTCTAATAACCACAATGTCACTGAATACATACAAAAATACATAAATACAGAAAATACATACATTCAACATACAAAAATACCCATCACTTAGAATGATACATATTATAATAATATTATACATATTATGTATTAATTAATTATCACTCAGGCTTTTATTATAGGTAGGATATTCACGAGTATATCAAGAAATCACAGTCAAAGCCTAATCAGTTGATCGGAGGATGTTTTTATTCCTTATGTCCAACAAATCTATATGGTACTAATCAGTTGATTGGAGGATATTTTTATTCCGCAGGAAAAATCATACGAGCTAGTTAAAATACTTGCTTAATTTAAACGATTTATTTCCACTTTCCGGCCATTTCCTGCGACATAAAATCAATTGTTTTCGTATATACACACTCATTTTATTACCTACCGGGCAGACATACACTTTTTCAAACTTGGATTCATTTGTGATTCCCAGATTTGAATAATACGGTGGATAAATATTATAATATTTACCCACCGGTTTATTTAAATCTGAATAGTGATTCAAATGGGAACTAGGGACGTTTCTCAAGCACCTACTAACTACCTATGAATGCAACTCTATTTATATGATTATAACTGAGTCACGATGATTATAATGTTGTCAAAAAGAATTGATATCCAAAAGGTAGACAACGAAATGCATCCATACGAGTTTCATCCAATCGGATCGTAACTTCCACTCGCGCTTGCGTGAATAACAGCGGGTTGTCCTTGAAACGCCCATAACTACCCGTAATTACCGTGTTATATTCTTCTAATTTTTCTACGTCCTTTTTTCTTTATACTTCTTTCAACATATTAGATTATTTTGTTTTGAGTTGAAGTAGGTTGATGAATATTTCCTTTAAATGTCCATAATTCTGTCATAACGTTGCAGTATTTGCCTCCTACGAGTATGTGTAAGATGACCAATCTGGATGACCTGGAATACACGTTTGCCTAGTGATCTGAGTCTCCTTTATTTCTGCATGCAAAAATGTTGAGTTTGGATAGCTTATAACCAATTACAAATGATGATAGCGATGTTATCCATAAATAATCTACAACCATCTTCAAACTGTTTGAGTACCTACTTGAGTTTTTGTTGACATGCGTACATTCACAATATACGGATTGGAATAGTCAAGTATCCTTTATGAATTCACCTGTATTGTGCACACTCTTATTATTAGGTTCAACTTGTATCAATATATTCGATGTCACATGGAAGTGAGGGACAGACAGGCTCGTATGAAAAAGGGATGTTACGGTAATCAGCGAAAAGAGAGGATTGATTAGCATTAGGTTTAGGATCATGGAAACCTCGTGGTGACAAGAAGGGAGAAGAGTGGGAGGGGAAGGAAAGGCTGACGCACAGATTAGTCAGCCAGCAACTTCGTCCCAGCTACAATGCCGTGTTTGTAATTGGGTTAGGTCCACAGTGAATCACACATATTGATGAGCAGGGATGACTGAAGTAGGGGCCATTACAATTGATGAACGTCTACCCAATCAGTCACATGGACGTGTGTAACTTGTCTTTATCAAGGCTCGTCCTAATCCTGGAAAGCACATCTGGATGAGGAAGTAGTCCTACTACTTCCCACTCTCATCTCAATGAATACACTTCCACAGCATTTCACGTAAAAATCAAGGAAGTCAATTGCATGGTCCCCCTCGAAGGATAGTGAAGAGGAAAAGTGAATGTATGCATTAGAAAAACATTCTTTGTCCAGCTCAAGCTTATGAGCGAATTTTGGAAGGAAAATCCTCAAACACCTCTTGGCCTACGAGTACATCTATTTATCGACATTTTTGCATGATTTATGAACACTCGGATTGCCAATTTTCACACGCTTCGTTCGCTTCCAAATAAATCTTAATGATATCCTGAAATTCCGTGGTTCAGATCCTGAACTACAATTTTATAAATACAGTTGAGAGAAAGATAATATCTTTCTCTCACCTGTATTATGTTGCCCTACGTCAGATTGGTATGACAATCAATTTAGTGTAATTAGAAGGTTTTCCGATCACCAAAGCTCAAAGATTCTACTGTAACATTGGTCACTCGCGCAATTGGGCAATTAACAGCGACTAAACCAACTTCAACTTTTACCTTTGTCCTTTGCTTCTCTGTGTACCGAAATCTAGGGACGCGGGAGCGTCTCGCCCGCCAAGAAAAACGAAGCCCAGAAACGAAGCGACTGAGAAACTGATTACGCGACGGAACAAGTTGGGTTTTTCACTTCCTGTAGCCCGGCCGCCTGGGTGTCACGGGAGTTGATTTTTTGTACATCAACTCTCTAGGTGCCTGTGAGGACGTAAACCAAATTTCAACTCTCGGGACCATCAGATGTCGGGGGCATAGCAGTTTTAAAACCACTATTTTTCACATTTTTCGTGTTCTTCTTCTCGTTGTTGTTGTCGTTGTTGTTGATTGACGGGGTTACAGCCCAGCAGACAAAACGGATCGAGCTAAAGTTTTGCACACACGTTTGTTCCCATCCAAGTGAGTGCCTTTTGTACATTTTGTCCTCTCCCCCCTTCCCCCGCAAGTAGGGGGGAAAGAGTAATTTTCAGGAATTTCAAATTGGAGCTATTTCAGAGTTTCTTTTTTAGTTTTATTTTGCTTACTGAACTCTTCAATTTGAAATAAAAATGAGCTTCCTAAGAAGAAAAGCAAAGGAGTCATGATGGTTATCATATTTTCAATGATAACTGCCGTAAAAATTAACCGAAATTTTTGCGAAATTTTTGCGAAATGTTTTTAAAATGTTCGTTGGGATGTCTAGTATAATATATTGTTATGGAGCTACTTGATGCATTATTATTGTTACTAAACTGATATGTAAGTTAGTAACCGTGATTTGTTGTTCTATTAAAAAACCCATCCTCGTCGCCAAATGGGACCTACAGCTTCCCTTGGCACTCCTAGCTTACAGAGCAACAGAGCATACAGCTACAGGTTTTTCCCCGGCACAGCTCAATTTGGGGCGTGCATTGACGCTACCTGTCCATTTGTTGGCCGGTGTATGAATGGGTGTCACAAAGGAAGAAACCCCCTTGGCAGGCAATCTCAAACCTAGGAATGGCATCAAAGGCGCTTTTTGGCAATGTTTGACAATCTGCAATTGGTCAACGGCCTGTTGGTACGTAAATATGAGAGCACTTCAGGGAGAACAGTCACCACACAGACTCTAGTGCCTCGAGAGAAACGCCAAGAAGTCTTGGAGGCGGCGCATGGCCTTGGGCATTTTGGTCGACGGCGCACTCTGACGGCGGTTCGATCTGCCTATTACTGGATAGGGGTGAGTAGAGATGTAAAACTCTTCTGTAGATCCTGCACTGTTTGTGGTCGTCGTGGGAAGACAGTCACATGAACCAAGGCACCAATGCAGAGCTATACATCAGGTGCTCCATTTGAAAGAGTTGCCATTGACACGTTGGGGCCTCTGCCGACCACAGAGCGAGGTAACAAGTATATAGCCGTCGCAATCGATTACTATACAAAATGGCCAGAAGCGTTTGCAATCCCTGACACAAAGGCTGAAACAATTGCACGTGGGCTACTGGATAAAGTGATTTCAAGGTTTGGCGTACCCCTGGAATTACATTCGGATCAGGGGAGAAGTTTTGAATCTGGTGTATTTGAGGAGGTTATGAAGATTTTACAAATACACAAGACCCGCACGACGCCAGGAAGGCCACAAAGCGATGGGTTGGTCGAGAGGTTCAATCGCACTCTATGGAACTTATTGTCAACATCGATTGGGGACGACCAAAGGGGATGGGACCTACAGCTTCCCTTGGCACTCCTAGCTTACAGAGCAACAGAGCATACAGCTACAGGATTTTCCCCGGCACAGCTCAATTTGGGGCGTGCATTGACGCCACCTGTCCATTTGTTGGTCGGGAAGGTTCCAGATGAAAGCAGACCGCTTACTCAGTACGCATCGGAGTTGAGGGACAGACTGGAGGAGATGCATGACAAGGCACGTCAGAGTCTATCAAAAGGAGCGAGGGAGAGTAAACGACGGTATGACGTGCATACAAGAAGTCCCAGATTCCAGGAAGGTGCCTTAGTCTGGCATTACCAGCCAAAGAGACGCCTAGGGATATGCCCAAAGTTGCAGTCTCAATGGGTGGGCCCTTGTCGAATGCTGAAGGCGATATCGGAAGTCGTATTTCGAATCCTCACCCCAACGCGAAAGTCCCGTGTGGTTCATTCCGATACGCTAGCCCCATTCACGGAGAGGAAAGAAGAAGGGGAGTGATGTTATGGAGCTACTTGATGCATTATTATTGTTACTAAACTGATATGTAAGTTAGTAACCGTGATTTGTTGTTCTATTAAAAAACCCAGAGTTTGAGTTTCGATCCCGAACGAGTTGGTCAATTTATTTGCAACTTAAAACGATCAGTTCAATATTGTGGTGAATGATTATGAACTAAATCTCAATCGATTTGGCTAATCCACAGTCAAAAACTCTGCAAATTCTTGACACAACGGTTTATTATCTTCTTTGCACAGATCACCCTTCTGTCTCGATTACTGAATGATAGATTAATTATTATTATGAATTATCATTAATTATTAATCATTATTGTCAAGTAGTGTGAATTATTAATATTTATTGTTGGTTATTAATAATTTTTGTGCTTCATTATTAATAGGTAATTATTGTTAAATATTATCCATTAACTCGATATTTGAAAACCATGTGCCGTTTGAATCAGCTGGACCAGTTTGAAAATGGACCCGACAGGCTGCCTCACGATTCAGTCTCATGTTGACGATTTTTGATCTGCTCCAACTTTGAGCCGTCATTGTGAACGAACGGCTGGTCGTACAAGATTGTAGATGGTCTTAAAAAAATCTACGGAATAAACTCTATCTAAATGAAATGAAAAACATACCGTTTGATGGGAATTTTTCGAGTTTTGAAATTGTCAAAATTCGTTTTGAACCCCTTCCCCTTGACCTAGGGTTATGAAAAGATTCGAGGACCATTGTGGGGCTGGTCCAAACTCAGAAACCAAATTTCGTAATTTTAACTCAACGCTAACTGGGCAAAGTGACGCGGACGGCGTACGGCGGACGGACGGATTTTTTTTAATTCGATTTTCTGAATCTACGTATCTTGAAACGTAAACCAACAAATTTTTTTTTTTTCTTTGGGCGATTCCAATAATTCATTATCGAAGATAATAAACTTTGCCCAGTTAGGGCTAAAATTGTTAGCCCTAACGTTGGGCTAAAATTTCGAAATTTTGTTACGGTTTCCGATCAACCCCACAATGATCCTCGAAACTTTTCATAACCCTAGGTCAAGGGGAAGGGGTTCAAAACGAATTTTGAAATTTTGAAAATTCCATATCTCGAAAAATTCCCATCAAACGGTATGTTTTTTATTCATATTTAGAGTTTATTCCTAAGAATTTTTTAAGACCATCCGCAGCTTTGTACGACCAGCCGTTCGTTCACAATGACGGCTCAAAGGTTGAATCAAACACGAATCAAACGGTTGAAAGTGATGTCGAGTTTTGGTTTATTATCTTCGATAATGAACCATTGGAATCGCCCAAAGAAAAAATTTTTTTAACCCCCCCCTCAAAATTTTATGGTTTACGTTTCAAGATACGTAGATTCAGAAAATCGAATTAAAAAAAATCCGTCCGTCACCCGTACGCCGTACGCCGTATGCCGTACGCCGTCCCCCGTACGCCGTCCGCGCCACTTTGCCCAGTTAGCGTTGAGATAAAATTACGGAATTCGGTTTCTGGGTTTGGACCAGCCCCACAATGGTCCTCGAAACTTTTCATAACCCTAGGTCAAGGGGAAGGGGTTCAAAATGAAATTCAGAATTTCGACCATGTCATATCTCACAATATTCAACCGAACCGTGTAATTTGTAGTTCACTTTTGAATGACCTGAAAAATTACGAATCTTTTAAGACCAATTGGATTTTTGTGCGACCAGCCGTTCGTTCACAGTGAGCGCGCAAAGGTTTAGGAAAAACCCTAAACTTTCGCGTCGAAAACGGCCGCTACGTGGGTCAACCTCCAGACGCCCAGAATAAAACTACCTTTTTTCATCTTCCCGGTAAACTACAGTCTAGAAATTTTAACCGTGAGTCGGGGATAGAACACATTGCAATATTCACCAGGTTTCTCATCTGTAAAATTGTTTCAATAATACCTATTTGTTTAAACAAATTAAATTTTGATGATGAGCTAGATACTTGAAATTTTAAATATAGGTCAGAAATGGATGACATTTCAATATTCACTCGGTTTGTATGACATGGTATGAGTATGGTAAGGTATATTATTGTATGTATGATTTAGTACAGTATGGTAAGATAGAAAAGAAATTCGTATGGTATGGTATGAGTACGGTGAGAATATGGTATGGTGCCGATTTGCAACACAGTCTGGTATAGACAGAAGGGTGATCTGCACAAGGAAGATAATAAACCGTTGTGTCAAGAATTTGCAGAGTTTTTGTTCTGAAATACGTTTCGTGCTACGGAAATGAAGGTAATGTCGAATGTTTGTTGGTAGGTACTTCTTTTATAGAAAAATTATTACCGACGTATTATTAAAAACCCCAGAATTATATCGTATTAATTAATCATAATTAATAATAATAATTATTAATAATAAATACAAATGATTAATACCTAACAATAAATTATAATCATTTTCACTAGGTACTTGATAAAATTATTAATAATTAGTGATAATTCTTAATAATAATTAATCTAACATTTAAAATCTAGACATTTAGACCTAATGATCTAAACAGAAGGGTGATCTGTACAAAGAAGATAATGAACCGTTGTGTCAAGAATTTGCAGAGTTTTTTACTTTACTTTTACTACTGATAATTCATAATAACAATACACTTAACGGTGAACATCCCACCGGGGATTAAAAAAACTGGAAATTTCCGGGAGATGATTTTTTTTTTTCTTCTTCTTTTTTTTCATGCCGATTTTTTACTTGTTAAACCTGAGCGAAAGATTGTGGTTTTGCACCAGAGAGATGGAAAATTTAATGCTGTTTCCAACGCTATCCTCAGATTTGAGATTAATTAGGGAAATAATGGAGTTCTGTCCGTTTTTTGTGACGTAAGGTCGAAAACATGAGAAAAAAATTGAAAAGTGAAAAAACTGTGGTTTTAAGTGGAGTAAAAAATATGAGTCGTTGGGGATTTTTAGTCACAAATTAGTTGTAGAATTCACCCCCGGCGAGAAGTCACCCCTTAAGGGTGACACCCTGTATAAACAAATCACATGAATTGAGAACATGTGAGAATCGTTCACACTGGTGTCACTGCCACTCTTGGCTCTTGACGTGAAGAGGTTAGCATCTACGGTCGCTGGCTCTAGTCGCGTTTCCTGGAAAAACAAAAATAATTTATTTCTGTGTCTTCAACTTCCTGCCACACCCACCGACACGAAATTGCTGTTTATGTTCCTACTGTATTTAATTTAATCCTATCTCTGAAGCTCACAGCCTCGTTGCAGTCACGTGAAAGTGAGAGAAGGATCAAAATCATTTCCTATCTCAAAAACTGTACATTGAAGACGCAATTATTAGTTATTAAAGTGAGATAGTTAGACAGTTATCGAGGCAGATAAACATAGACATTCATGCATTTAACGGTTCGTACTGGTTATCTATTAAATTAAATTTGGACCTTAATGGACTTGAATCAAACAATATAGAAGAGCAATCATTTTCGAATGTCCCTGTCATGGATTGTTATTCTTCGCCTGTCATGTCATCGTCACTTGCCTCTAATGTTATTCGGGGTGATTTTGGTGGAGGGTTTCTTGTCATTCTCCAGCAACGTTTGTACAAATCCAGGAGGTAGTGTTTGAGATTCATCCAACTGAGACATTGCCCTCACTTGTATTCCTAAGACAGCCATAGCCATGTTTTTACTTGACAATATCGATTAAAAATTACTGTAGTTCCTAATTTTTCTTCACTGAATGTTGAATTTCACTGGGTAATGATTTATTGTCGAAGAAAGAAGGAATGTAAGTATCGTAACCACAAGGATATCCTAACTTCATCATTTCCATGACTTAAGGAAAAATGCATTATAACTTTCCAGAGAGAGAAGGAATATAATTATAAAGACAATGAATATATTTAACAACTCGCCCAAACGTATGATTTATTCATAAAAGATTACAAGTAGCAATTATGTAAATACTGTATATGACTCGTTGAGAAAAAATGTAACGCACTTGATGTACAGTTGTAGGTTCAAATTGCAGAATGGCAAAAGTTGATATTGAAGTAAAGATGTGGGGTATCGTCAACATCGAGATGCAGATGAGCAGTAAGAAATATTTTGTTGCAGTCTCTATTGTGAGTCTTGATGTTCAGTTATGATGTAGATCGCAGTATCAATCGGAATTATTTGGAAGGAGACCGTGAGCTGAATGTATTCTTCTTCAAAACCTCCTGCTGACTTCCAAAGAAACATCAAGGTGCATGAGATAAGTATAACTGGTTTATATTGTTCATGAGAAGAGAGGTGAAGGAATGACGTTCCTTGGTGCTCGATGTTGAATTATCTGGATGAATGCATATATTTGAATGAACACTGACTTGAATAGCATGTTTGGGCGTTCTTACTTTAGCGAGGAAACTCCCTCGCCAAGTCTGCAAAACGGTGGACCAACATGGGGATACCCCAAGCAGCAGCAGTGCGATTGTTGGCAACGCAGAATGGGAACTGCACGACCACGCCATCCATAATGTGAAC
The DNA here is from genome assembly GCA_963920205.1 of Stenodema calcarata. Classification (NCBI taxonomy): domain Eukaryota; kingdom Metazoa; phylum Arthropoda; class Insecta; order Hemiptera; family Miridae; genus Stenodema; species Stenodema calcarata. Next base: position 6,229,610 of record OY986048.1, read on the forward strand.
CTCGTTGAGGAAAAACACGCTGTTTTCCTGTTCAGGCTGAATGAGGATCAGCGAGTGGTACACGTAGTGGTTGTTTGGTATCCTCCTAGGTGTGCTGCCTTCACGTGGTAGGCTGTACTGGCTCATGATGTACACAAAGCAGTGGTAATATTGAACTGATCTTGATAATAAACTTCAACAACCGAGCTCACAATTTCAACAAACTGATGACACTAGTTGAACGTTTCGCAGTTGGAGATCGACTAACCCATAGCCTATACTTCCGATGGTTTGGAAGCGCGATACGTTACGCCCTTGTCATCCTAGCGCTCATAGTGGGCGTGGCATCAACGCCAGGGAAGGGTATCGAATACTCGATCTTTTTCTTCCGATTTTTATAAACATCGATTTTTTTCTTTTCTCCCAAAATACCTATTCTTACAAACCTGTTCTACGTTTCAGTATGTGATTTCATTATTTCTAGGCCTTGTTAGGAACTTTACCTACTACATTATTTCTTATTTTAAGTGGCCCTTTTGTCTTTTTTTGTTCTAGCAGCTGCAATGTTAGGTTGTTAGACTGCCTTATTATGGCAGTCATGTTTGACTCGAGATGGGACAGTAGGAATGAAACCCAAACCACCACCACGTCTAATGTAACCGTGCAACATTTGGGTTAACGTCAACGTTTAACGTTTGCCGATACTGAAAAGTGGAGGATGAAGAAACGAATTTTGCACACGCTAATCCGTGATGAGCTTCATGTATATTTCAACTCTCCACTTTAAAAAATTCAACAAAACGTCTTGGCATTTTGGATTTGAATGACGGATACATATACTAACCTTTATGATGTAGTATTTAATTGTGTGCCTGAGTCATATCACTACAACGGCAAACACAAAAAAATTTAGAATCCGTTTGTTAATGTTCTGGTAGGTAGTCGTATTTTTGTAGGTTACTCACTGTTTTTTCCGCATTCAACTTTACTTTTCGAAAATTGTCTTTATATCTGTTGATTTGTAATTTTTTCAGACTAAGTAGGCCAAGCTAAACGTTACTATCCTAAATAATAGTAGGATGCAAAAAAAATAAATAAATAACAGTAGGTATAATAAATAAATAAAACTGGAAGATATCAATATCAAACGTTAACTATGTCATACTATCCTCTTTGTTTGTGACGCACAGAGAACACAGAACATGAACAGTACAGTAAATACCCTTGAAAACACATTTTTGCTGGGTATGCGCCTGTGTGGGAACCACCAAAATGTCAGCTGTCTAACGGACCCATCAACAATTTTTTCGGCTGCTGAATTGAGACAGAAAATGAGGTTTGTATGCGGCTTCATAACAGTTAATATCTGCAAACGTTTGCAGATACTGAAAAGTGGAGGATGAAGAAACAAATTTTGCACACGCTAATCCGTGATGAGCTTCATCTATATTTCAACTCTCCACTGTAAAAAACGCTGCAAATTCTTGACACAATGGTTTATTATCTTCCTTGTGCAGATCACCCTTCTGTCTATACCAGACTGTGTTGCAAATCGGCACCATACCATATTCTCACCGTACTCATACCATACCATACGAATTTCTTTCCTATCATACCATACTGTACTATACCAAATCATACATACAATAATATACCATACCATACTCATACCATGTCATACACACCGAGTGAATATTGAAATGTCATCTATATCTGACCTATATTCAAAATTTCAAGTATCTAGCTCATCATCAAAATTTAATCTGTTTAAACAAATAGGTATTATTTAAACAATTTAACAGACAAGAAACCGAGTGAATATTGCATTGTGATCCAGTTCTGAACTATTTTTAAAATTTCAAGTCAATAGCTCATCATCAAGATTTAATTTAAATTATTACAAAAAGGTATTATTTAAACAATTTTACAGATGAGAAACCGAGTGAATATTGCAATGTGGTCTATCCCCGACTGACGGTTAAAATTTCTAGACTGTAGTTTACCTGGAAGATGAAAAAAGGCAGTTTTATTCTGGGCGGCTACCCGGGACCCACCTAACGGCCGTTTTCGACGCGAAGTTTAGTGTTTTTCCTAAACCTTTGCGCGCTCACTGTGAACGAACGGCTGGTCGCACAAAAATCCAATTGGTCTTAAAAGATTCGTAATTTTCCGGGTCATTCAAAAGTGAACTAAAAATGACACCGTTCCATGAGAATTTTTAGAGATATGACATTGTCGAAATTTCAAAGTTCGTTTTGAACCCCTTCCCCTTGACCTAGGGTTATGAAAAGTTTCGAGGATCATTGTGGGGCTGGTCCAAACCCAGAAACCAAATTTTGTAATTTTAGCTCAACGCTAACTGGGCAAAGTGCCACGGACGGCGGACGGGGGACGGCGTACGGCGTACGGGTGACGGACGGATTTTTTTTAATTAGATTTTCTGAATCTACGTATCTTGAAACGTAAACCAATAAATTTTGAGGGGGGGTTAAATTTTTTTTTTCTTTGGGCGATTCCAATGGTTCATTATTGAAGATAATAAACCAAAATTCAACAAAACGTCTTGGCATTTTGGATTTGAATGACGGATACATATACTAACCTTTATGATGTAGTATTTAATTGTGTGCCTGAGTCATATCACTACAACGGCAAACACAAAAAAAATTTAGAATCCGTTTGTTAATGTTCTGGTAGGTAGTCGTATTTTTGTAGGTTGCTCACTGTTTTTTTCCGCATTCAACTTTACTTTTCGAAAATTGTCTTTATATCTGTTGATTTGTAATTTTTTCAGACTAAGTAGGCCAAGCTAAACGTTACTATCCTAAATAATAGTAGGATGCAAAAAAAAAAAAAATAAATAAATAACAGTAGGTATAATAAATAAATAAAACTGGAAGATATCAATATCAAACGTTAACCTATCTCATTAGCTGAAACTGTGATATGCCTTTCAAGTACATGGTAGACACAATTAATGAAGGGAGGATTCGATACTTTCATTTGCAATTCGTTTAGCGAAATTTCAATGTATGTCATACTATCCTCTTTGTTTGTGACGCACAGAGAACACAGAACATGAACAGTACAGTAAATACCCTTGAAAACACATTTTTGCTGGGTATGCGCCTGTGTGGGAACCACCAAAATGTCAGCTGTCTAACGGACCCATCAACAATTTTTTCGGCTGCTGAATTGAGACAGAAAATGAGGTTTGTATGCGGCTTCATAACAGTTAATATCTGCAAACGTTTGCAGATACTGAAAAGTGGAGGATGAAGAAACAAATTTTGCACACGCTAATCCGGGATGAGCTTCATCTATATTTCAACTCTCCACTGTAAAAAACTCTGCAAATTCTTGACACAATGGTTTATTACTCGTATCTTCCTTGTGCAGATCACCCTTCTGTCTATACCAGACTGTGTTGCAAATCGGCACCATACCATATTCTCACCGTACTCATACCATACCATACGAATTTCTTTCCTATCATACCATACTGTACTATACCAAATCATACATACAATAATATACCATACCATACTCATACCATGTCATACACACCGAGTGAATATTGAAATGTCATCTATATCTGACCTATATTCAAAATTTCAAGTATCTAGCTCATCATCAAAATTTAATCTGTTTAAACAAATAGGTATTATTTAAACAATTTAACAGACAAGAAACCGAGTGAATATTGCATTGTGATCCAGTTCTGAACTATTTTTAAAATTTCAAGTCAATAGCTCATCATCAAGATTTAATTTGTATTATTACAAAAAGGTATTATTTAAACAATTTTACAGATGAGAAACCGAGTGAATATTGCAATGTGGTCTATCCCCGACTGACGGTTAAAATTTCTAGACTGTAGTTTACCTGGAAGATGAAAAAAGGCAGTTTTATTCTGGGCGGCTACCCGGGACCCACCTAACATAACAGTTAATATCTGCAAAGCCGTACCTATATGAAAGTCATGCCTACGTACTCGCTTGTGGTATAGCAGGCCCTGATTAGGAATGATGGGGAACAGAGCGAGAAGAATGAGTCAACATCGAACGGAAAGGGGCAAAATCGGACATGTTATAATATTATTATTAGTTTAGCAAATTTTAATTTACGTTGAAGGTATTATACAACTGTTTTGATCAATTTGTTTCATGGATGAACTCTACCAGTATCTCGTATTTATCGCATTCAAATGAGTCAGTCTCGAATATTTTAAACTTATGCACTAGGCTTACTCGTGTGCTTATAGTTGAAATAACCTAATAGTCCCTCTGGAGCCGCTTCGCCGTAATTATTATTCATACAGCGCGGATCTAGCATTGAATAATTCATAAACGTTGGGAAGAGTTGGTATTGGAGATTTCGGCAGGTTCATGAATGGTTGCTCGATCCGAAAATTCCTTTATTACTTTATTTATCGTTTTCTCTCATTACATGACTCTCATTATTGAGGGCATGTGAGGGTTTCGTCTGCGCATGTAATAACCGGAGTACATTATTTTGTAAACTCTGCCCAAACGTGAAGAGCAGTTGGTAACTAGCTAAGTGACGGTATCATACATTTCATACAATCCCTGTGACCATACCTATACATAGACTTGATGTTCTTCCTAGTTCTTAACATCGTGAATGATCATCAAACTCTAGTACTACTACTTCTCTAGTATTACTACTTCTCCTTCTCTAGTATAGAATTTCAAACATACCGGTACGATAGGTGTGGGCGGATCGATCAGCGTTTTCCGAAGCAATAATCAGCAACAATATCTTCGGCAGCGATAGATTACCCAGAGAAGATGACGACGAACGCCAGACCGAACAATATATTCACCAAATTGAATAACAAAGTTGTATAAAACAAAATCGCTGTGTCGAGAAGTGCGTTCCATCTTCTGCATGGAAACGCGGATAAGCGGGAAATTCACATAAATGTCATGATATATCACGTTATGGTTGACATTTTCAAAACGCAGAATCCTGAATGTTAAATAGAACGCTATAGTAACTATAGTAACAACTGTTGTTATACGAAGTTGAATAGATTCAGACTCGGAGCATTGTTTATGACCGCCGTTCACGATGCTGAAGGCTTCTTCAACATTAGCGGGAATCAAACGCCGGAACTCCAAGTCAATTTTCATACTTGGGAATAGCTGATTCAAATAACGTTTTGTTTGGTGCGACCTTTCCGAGGATCACACCGCGTTCGTGTCGTTTTCATTGAGCGCAAGCAATATCTTGTAAATATATCATCCAATCATCTCATTTGCTTGGTACATATCGCCATTTTGTTTTCGCCAAATATAACACACTTAATATATTATATTTGCGTTTTGACCGAAAATCATCGTGTTGTAATTGAACTACAAGACCCTGCATGTTCAAAGCGCGACAGGTTCCTACTTCAAATATTAGAAGTATTTGAAAGATGTTGACGACTCAATTTTACATTTGAGCCTAATTAATTGAAAACCTGCGTTTAAAGGTTCAAATGAAACTTGGGTTGTTCTGACGCATGTACCAATAATCATTAGGGAAACTTGAAATTTGGTTTTCTTGGAAAGGGAGAGGAGATGAACCCAACCAAAACTTAAAGACCTTTCAGAAATAATAAAATAAATGAATAATTCTGTATAACATATTCAACTTATATATTTCTCAGGGTATTGGCCTGTCACAAATAAAATAAATATGTACAGGAAACGAAAATATATGAGGTACCTCTTAAACGCAAATAAAATAAAATAGTACAACTTGTACCTTATATTTTGGTAACTTTTATGTCGGCGGAAAATCGTAAACCGACACAAGGGGATGAAATTCAATAACAAACAATTTCAGTGTATTATACTTCGGTGAGAAAATTGTAGCTGAACGAGATGACGGGACGAAGTCTTAAGAATTCTCGAGAGATGGCGGAAACGGAAAACGATGTCCCACAGCAAAAAAAGTGAAGGTGCGATGGGGACAGGTGTCAGCTGCTAAACTCTTCCGAAATTCAGAAGGCACTCGCTCTTTTAAAATATTCACGTCACACGCAACAATTGAAAGAATACCTGGGCATAAATATGTTTCGAGTAATAATAATTTGGGAGTAATAATCAATTTTGAGGATCGTTGCCATAATTAGGTTTTAAATTCAAAGAAACAATTGTAGCATCGTCTCACTTTATTGCACAGCCGGTAATGAAAATATAGGTACATTTGTAGATGAATTGGTTGCTAACTTTAAAGAATAAGAACTACCACATTTTCTGGTGATACTGACATCGATACATTTATTCTGCTCAAGATAGTGTTAGCACATGGTCCTCTCTAAATAGTCATGTCATGTCATGTTTTTCAATTAAAGGAATTCTTGGACAATGGTTTATTATCTTCTGTACAAATCACCCTTCTGTCTAGATCACTAGTCTGTTTTATTTTATATAATGTATCAATACAAATGATATATCAAACATTTATATTGATGATAAACTATCCAGAAGTTTTTTTATTTTTTATTAATATAATCCTGGAATTTGTCTTGTACCTACGTCCGCAATATTCGAAATTACCTTCTTTCCGCAGACACAAACAGTATCTCAGGAGAAGACACTCGATATCTCAGAACCGTGTGCTGTTTTAATAAGCTAGGCAAGTATGAACATCGACCCGTCTTGTCGCCGTATTATTCACGCTTATGTTGACGACGTTTTAATGGCTCTATCTTTCAGCGCTCATGGTAAACGAACGGCAGGTTTTAAAAAGCTCCGGATGGTTTTAGGGAATTCACTCGGCTAATTTCCATTCAAATATGAACGAAAAACTATACCGCTTGATCTGAAACTTTCAAGTGTGACGTTTTAAAAATGTTAAAACTCAGATTAAAACCATTTCCATCATGAAAAGTTTCAAAGATCATCCTTGGGATGGTCCGACCCCGTAACCCAAATGTCATGATTTTAGAACAACGCTCAGTGGGCGAAGAAGCGTGGATGGCGGATGACGGACGGCTTACGGCAGAAAGACGGTTTTTGTTGATATTCTTGAGGTTGACTTGGCAATTAAATCCATTTCATCCAATGCTACTGGGAGTGACTCAATTCCGAGGAAGTTTCTTATTTTAATTTTACCCTTACTTCTTGAACATATTACATATTTATTTAATCATATTTTGACCACTTCTTCATATCCTTCCGCTTGGAGGTCGGCAATTGTCAGACCCCTAGCCAAGGTTTCTAATCCCTCCGAGCCTTCTGATTTTCGTCCAATTTCAATTTTGCCTGTTCTCAGTAAGGCTTTTGAGGTACTCGTAATTGTTCAGCTCCGGATCAACGAGCATCTTCTGACAAACAGCCTGTTTTCACCTTTTCAGTCGGGATTTAGAAGGGGTTTCAGTTGTGAGACTGCTTTAATGAAGGTCTTTGAGGATGTGAGGTCTGGAGTGGAACAAGGGAAGTGCAGTTTTATTGTATTGCTGGATTTTAAGAACGCCTTTGGTTTTGTGTCGCATCCGTTGCTCATCAAGAAGCTAAGTACCCTTTTTGGATTCTCGACTTCTGCTTGCACTCTTGTGTCTTCTTACTTGTCGGGGAGGATGCAGCAGGTATCACACAGTGGTGGTCTCACAGTCTCTTCCGGTCCTTGCGGGAATTCCGCAGGGTATGGTTTTAGGGCCACTGTTGTTTTCACTTTTTGTGAACGACTTACCAAATGTCCTGCGATTTTGTCGACATCATATGTTTGCTGACGACTTTCAGATCTATTTACCTAGTAAACTAGGTGAGCACTTGATTGAGTCAGTGCATCAGCTTAACATTGATTTGCTGGAAGTTGCTAGGTGGGCTTATAGAGATGGAATTGTTGTTAATCCAATGAAAACTCAGGCCATCATTGTGTACAAGCATAAAATACCTACTGAACCTTTACTTGTTGATGGCGTGCCTGTACCCTACTTATCCCGAGTTAAAAATCTTGGAGTTTACGTTGACATCACTTTATCCTGGAAACATCATGTGACTCATGTATGCAGTCGTATTTACGGAGGGCTGCATAGCCTGAGGCGCCTGTCTCGGTTCACTCCCCATTCCCTCAAAAAAAGACTTGCCACGTCCCTAGTTCTCCCTCATTTACTTTACTGTTCTATGTTCATCTCATGTTCGCCTTCAACTGTTTTTTATAATAAACTAAGAGTTGCATATAATGCTTGTATCCGCTATGTACATCACATTAAGCCTCGCCATTCAGTTCGTGGATATTCCATTCTTTGTTTGCCTCTTGACGATTATTTTAATTTAAGAATCCTCAAATTTATGTTTTTATTTTTGAAAGGTTCCACTCCTCCATACTTGCGTTCATTATTCTGCAGGTCCTCCTCTGAGCAATCTGTAGGCTACCTAATTCCGTCACATGAGGGACTTTATTATAGCAAGTCATTGCAGGTGTATGGGGCTAGGATATGGAACGCCCTTCCAACTTCTTTACGCTCGTTGCCCACCCTCGGACGTTTCCAGTTGGCACTCATTGACCATTCTGAAATCTTGGATATACATGCATCCCTGAGAGATAGCATGTAGCATGTATACATAGCATCCGCTATACAAACTGAGAGATGAAATCTTGGATATACATGCATCCCTCCCCCCTCTCCCCTCCCCTTTTCATCTCCTTTACATAATATATAATATATATTATATAATATATATGTATATAATATGACATATTATAATACATTGTATTATAATTAGCCCATAACTTTATTTTTGTTTTTGTTTGTATAGCCTCCAAATTCATATTTTAACCTGTCCCTAATTGATAGTTTACTGCCGTCATTATTTGTTCTTAATTCAAAATTTAATGTAATTCATGTCTGCACTATGTACTGTACCTTGTACCCAGCAGAATAGAGGCTTTATTATTATTATTATAGAGATGATGAATTTATTACAAATATTTTGTACCGATATAATTCTGGGGTTTTTAATTCCACCTAGGTACCTACGTCGGCAATGATAAGAAGTACCTAAAAAAAATTTCTGACATTACCTGTATTCCGTAGACACGAAAAGAATCTCAGAACAATCAACTCAATGGGACAAAACAATGTTGTTTGAATACACTCTTGTTGACGGCATTTCATTGGCTCAACCTTTGAGCCCTCTTTGTATGGTCTTGAAAAATTCTCTGAATCAGACTCTACTTAAATGTCCACAGAAATACATAAACCTACACCGTTTCATCTAAAGTTTTCGAGATACGACTTTATCAAAACTTCAGTACTCATTTTCAACCCCTTCCCATTGACCTAGGGCTATGAGCCCAAAAAGTGTCAATGATCATTGTGGGGCTGGTCCGAACTCGTAACCGAAATTTCATAATTTTAGGACAACGTTAACTGCTTGTTTTTGTCCGATGTTCTGAATCTACGTATGTATCTTGAATTTTTTTTCTTGGGCGATTCCAATGTTTCATTATCGAAGATAATAAACCAAAATGAGCGGTAGGTTACTGTCTATAATAGGTACTAAAGATGTGTACAGGTGGGGCGAGGCTTTTAATTGCATACTGGCGCCTTGTATTACACGTGATTGTTGTTGCTCTTTCAACAAATACTCTTTACTCCTTTTCATAGAAACACTATCATTTGTATCTATATTAATTCTAATTAGAACTAAGTTTTAATTTAAATGAGGTTTCACTGAGCACATTTGAGGAAACCGCACAGATAAGCTCCAGTTACATGAGGCCTGAAAAATAGATAAAATGAACAAGTTAGTAAAACCATCGAATGCGAACGGCTAATGTGAAGGAATTCAGTTCATTGGTGATATTTAGTTGTATGAAATGTAATATAATCAAACTGGAGAGAATTTCAAACTCAATTATAAACTTGAATGTTAATGTTATAAATCTATTTGAGACTCGAGTGGGAAAAATATTCATGAAATATTTTTCATGTCTAGAACAATAATGTAAACCATTTCTGACGAGTGAAATTGGCCTTTGACTGATTATCATTCGGAGTACCCATCTTATTGATTACACTATGCACCAGGTATTTATTTTTTGTCAACTATATTTTTAGTAGCTCCAATCGCTCATCCACAGTCCCAAGGAAAAAGACGGTTAACTCCCAGCGTAAAGGAAGGTATTTAATTTTAGTGTACTCATTACATTAGGCAAATGTTTTAGGGGAAATGTGCAATATCCTAAATATTTAAGTGCTTCTTGATTTTTTTTGTAAAAAAAAAAATACCCGAACCAGAAGTGATGAATTATGTTTAAGTTATTAGGCCAGTTATCCTGGGGATGGGATCTTCTTTGGGTTCTCAACTTCCAATTTACTGACCCAACTTATGCGAGCATTCACAAAGCATTTTCTATGAGTTTTGAATTATTGCAAGAGCGTCCCCTCTCCAAATGGTTGTTCGAGTCTCCGAGTAGCTTGGACCAAAATGTTAAGTCCAAAAATGTTGTTACATTTTTTTTTTTTTACTTCAGTACATTTTTGAATGCCAATATGAAATTTTTACAGGGACAACAACTTTCTTTAGTTCGTTGTGTGAGTTCATTGTCACATATCTTTACAAATCAATTTTTGTTCTCACCTAAGAATATTGTGATTGTTCGTGATTCCTCGAAAAATCCGTATCAAGAAGTTAGTTGTGCTTGAAGCAAGAAGATCTGAGCAATGGTCAACCAGGACATCAACTCAGGTTAGATCAGAGCTCCAATCTTTTCGTATCAAGCCACTCGGTAAACCCCAAGTAGCGGCCAGTGTTTATTTCTGGAACAAAAACATATACGTCATTCGTGGAGAAAATCGGGTATCGTTTGAATTAACTTCCTTATTGAGGAAAGGTTCACATCAAAGAACGGAATGAATGAAGAACATTTTGGTTTGGAGAGAATGTCAGAGAATATAATAGTATTTCCTATTTCACCTGGTTTCGATTTTTTTTTTTTTTTTTTTTTACAAATCACTCAACACCATGAGACATTTATTCAGACACTGTCGGATTTGGAATTTGGACGTACTTGGCAGTCTTGTATTTGTGTGGCAATAAGAAAGGTAAAATGACATAAACTAGAGAAGAGTGCCGGGAAATAAAATGTTCCACCCCTTGTTAATTGGTGGATAAATCGTTTTTCTTTGAATAGTCCCCCTTAGGCACGGAAACCGCCTTTTCTCGTATGACCCCAAACACCTGATCTAATCCATTCGAGATATCTACGTTTGATTTCACGTTAGTTTATACATTCAGCAACTCCCGCAGCTCACTTAAACATACTGTAAAGTAACGCATGCATTACATGGGACGCCCACAAGATGGGGGCTTAGATAAATAATAGTTTTCAACATTACCAAAGGACTTGGTACGAATTATCTGGTTAGTCGTATTATTTCTACTACTTCCCACCATCCACCTCAGCACATGAATACAGACATCTAAAAGTTTGTTGCACAAACTGAGTGGATTGCTACAAAAATCGACACCTAAGAAGGAAGACATTTGTAAATTGGACACTAGTTTTATTCACTGCCTCTCTCCTCAATTCATCTTGCACTCATGAATATCGGAATATTTAAAGTTTTCCGCTGAATTAGACCCCAATATTATTTTCTTGGTTAAAAACAAACGTCATTGAAATCGGATGAAATGGCGACATGGGCCATTTCACCCAATAAGAACACAATGGAACCCATTTAAGCTTAAAAAATCGAGACCGATGAAAAGTATTTAGACCATTTCTCAAATTTAAACTGCCTCAAAAAAATAAACTTATTTATTTTGATTGTGGAGGTTTCAAAATTATTTATTTCCAAAAACGAGGTAGTTCGTTTCCAAAAACGAGTATATCGTTACTTGAAATTAACTATCTTAAGTAGCATGAATTCCATACCTAAAGAAGTCACACTTAAATTCCTCTCACAGTCGGGCGGTACTCCTTGAAGCAAGAAGATCTGAACCATGAGCTACACATTGTGACGAGGGTTGCAGCACGGTTCAAATCTCCCTGCTACAAGCGATTATGATGATTTGGTTTGGATCCACTTTTGAAGTTCTTGACTTTGCTGATGAATCATAGTTTATGCAGAATGAAACTGTAATTGAGAAATTCGTTGATGAGATTTAACTAATAAAATTACAGTCCTAGTGAACAAATTTTAAGTACCAACCAGTAACCTACAAAGTGGGTGAGCCGACTTATACCGACCGTCCATTGCTTTGAAATGTATACTGAACCGATGATCAACAATTGTCGTTTCTACTCAATACCAAAAACTGATTTCTAGTCAGGCCACAGTTGGTAGTTACTACCTTCACTGGAAGTGAGCCTCCTCAGTCTCAGAATAAGTTCCTGAGGTAGTAATGATACCTCTTCCCCCACTGCATCTATGTCTTATGTCATAATTGTCATAAACTAATATACCTAGTAGAGTTGTTTTATACTTGATGCAGTGTGAACTGACGTTACTCCTTTTTTGGAGTGAAGACAACAAATGAAGTGCGTTTTAATAAGTTTCAGATAGTTTTGGAGAACTTGAAAAACGTTTGATCGAGGAACAGGTTGGGGAAGTTCCAACTATCTTTAACATGTTTTTTAGGCTCAAATTTCGATATTTTGGTAATAAGTGTTCAAAGTTTTCAAATTTACTGGTTGGTTGGAGGTTTGGGAATCAAGTTCGTGTATCATCCAGTCGAGAACATAGAGTAGAGGCTGTGTTGATGAGTTTTTGAATAGTGGACTTTGAATCAACCCACTAGATAGTAAGGGCACCAATGAAAAAACTCTGCGAATTCTTGACACAACGGTTCACTATCTTCTTTGAGAAGATCATCCTAAATGATAGAATCTGATGAAACTTAAGCTCAACATCCTAATTTAATTTGTTTAAACAAATAGGTATGGTTTAAACAATTTTACAGTCGGGAAACCGAATGAATGTAGCATTGACATCCATCTGCGACCCATGTTTAAAATCTCATGTCTGTAGGTCAACATCGAAATTTAATTTGTTTAAACGGTTTAAAAACGGCAGTCGGACGCAAATTCAACCTGAAATGGTTGCTTACTTTACTTAACTTTACTATTGTTTAAACAATTTTAATGACAAGAAACCGAGTGCATATTGCATTGTCATCCAGTTCTGACTTATATTTAAAGTTTCAAATCACTAGCTCATCGGGGACTTGAAAACAAGTAGTGAAAATTATTATTATTTAGGTACCTATGGTTAGTTATTAATAATGTTTATGAATTATTTTTAATATTGATCAATTAATAATAATTATTTACTATGAATTTACTCGATATCTTAAAACCATGTTCTATTAGAATCTAGACCCGACAGGCTGCCGCATGATTCACCCTCATGTTAACGAATGTTGATTTGCTCGAACTTTGAACCATCATTGTGAACGAACGGCTGGTCGTACAAAGGTGCGGATGGTCTTAACAGATTAAAAAAAAAATCAATTCTATCTGAATATAAATTTGAAACTTTGCATTTTCTGAGATATGAAATTTTAAAATTTTGAAGTACCTAATTCACGATTAAGTGGGTCGGCGGATCGATACCGAATTTCCATGAAAATCGAAAAAAATAATCCAGGAGTATCTGGGTTGCTACCTATGCGTACTTAGTAATTTTTAAATTAGTATTTCATCCGTATTCATTTCAAGTACTAGTTCTATTACCTCAAAATGTATAATTAATGGAATATAGGCTAAAACAGCAGACGGCGTGTGGTATGGCGCCAGAGATTGACCGCAGCGGGAATGAATTGGGGAGGCTGCTGACATTCCGTCGACCTGTCAACCCACTGGACTAATTTGATTATTGCTGGCTACTGGATGTATGTTATGATATTCGAAACTCAATTTCATATGATAAAATGCATAGGGAAAGACATCAAGCACATATTTTCACTGGTTCCAGTTGCCCCGGTGGATATAATCAATTAATAGTATTTTATAAAGTTTGAAGATTAATTTAGCACTCCAAAATGTGAAACACGCTATGAATTCTTCATGGACGGTACATTATTTTCTCTACAGATCACCGTTCTGTATCCAATATCCCGGTATGTCTCATAGCTGTACGAAATGATTAGTTACGAGTATGAGGTAAAATACTCTTCTCGTTCGAGTAGAGGACCAGGTTTTGTTGTGTTTCCACCAGATTTATTTGTTCCTCTTTGACTGATCATCACCCAATGTTTTTGTTCATTGCATATTAGAATAATTTTGGATGAATAATGTTAGCAAGGCAACTATTTTTGTGAATGAACCAGGTATTTAGTCTGTTTTCACAGTTGTATCAGATAGCTCTCCGAAAATGAAGAAACTCATATCTTGGATTACAACGGTTACAGCGTTGAGAAAAAATTAAAAATCATATGGGAACATTTTTTATTGAACAACCATTAACACACTATGAATTTTCCCACAACGGTTTATTAATCTTTTTATTGATCTCCTTTCTGGAACATCGACTATGGTATAGGTACGAGTAATTCAGGGTTTAACGCTGGGGTCTTCGCTCTACCTAGTAGACCTAACGACCATATACTAGGTAGAGCGAATTACCTAATATACAGTCATTAAGACCATGAAACGGAGCTTCCGGCTCAACTTTATTTCTTTGTTAATGAATTTATATTAGTTTAATTATTACTGAGGGAACTGAAACTAGCGTTGAAAGGAGAAAACAACCTTGCTACCCAACAAAAATCAGTCAACTGATCCCTAACGATGGAACGCTGTGGAAACGCACGAAACACTTGACCAAAGATTATTCTGGTATTCCGCCTCTGAAAGTTAGCACATCCTGGTATCCATCCCCACAGGAAAAGTGTGATATTTTCAAGGATATACTCAAATCCCAATTCCTACCGAATGACGATTTAGATCCCACTTTTTCTCAAGAAATAGGTTGGAGATAGGTTGGAACCTCTTCTGTTGACTCCTTTCAAAGATTTCATCACGCCAGCCGAAGTCCGAAATGTCATAGAACGGTCTCCGACAAAAAAAGCACCAGGTGCGGGGAAGTGTTCAGGCGTCACATGCTGACAACCAATACTGAAAGTATTATATCGTAAGCCTATTAGGCAATCTACATCGAAAAATGTTCTGAGAATTCTGTTTCAATCAATCAGAAAAAGTACAAAAATGATAGTACAAAACCGATTCCAGATTCTTATAACATGGTAATATTATACAACTCAAACCTTGTATCGCTATATTCACAAGCACTCAACACCCGAGCTCAGAGGCACTAATAGTTTTACAAGAGGATTACACGAAGATATGATTTTATCGTGGGTAATTTCAACTACCTACTGTCATTTCTCAAGAGGTCTATTGAAAAAAAAAAAAACCTAGTGATCACAAAACCAGCGGCATTGTTTACTACATCTATTAATAACATAAAATAATTAAATTATGTTAACGATTTTTGTCCGATGAAATTGAAAGAAGTTTCATTTCCCTAGCAACTACTCGGTTGTACGTGAAAATCATCGTTAACATTTCGTGACACTTCCGCGTGACATTTTTCGGCTAGTTAGTCTAAGGCTAAAGCATGTTCCATGCTAAAAAAAATTAGTTAAATTGTTTTGATATGGATGAACTAAACAGTAGGGATTTGGGAACAATAATGAAGTTGAAACAATCAGGGGACGTAGCCGAGTTATTTTTCATCATGGCTTCTTTCGGACAATTGTTGTAAGAAAACAATGGATCGATTCAGCCCTGATTGCTCCAGAGAAGACGCTAATGGGCTGTCCTAATTTTCAATTATAAAAAGCAAAAGTACTTTTCATAATGGGAAATTGGGACAGCCTGTCAGCGTCTTCCTTAGGAGCGATTGGAACTAAATCGATGAATTGTTGATCAGTTATTTTGAGAACAAATTCAAGATTTCCACCATGGATATGGTCACAATCTTCTTCACCTTAGTTATAAACATCAATATACAATTACTTCACGCAGAACAATAATTAATAACTTTGCTTGTCGAATCCCTTCAAACGCAACCGATCAATGAATGTGTGGAAGAGTTGAGTTGAACATTAAGAAAATAACACCCATCATGATTTATTATCAACATTATTAGTTTTTCATAAGTACAAACGGATATGTTAAAGAATGTTTTAAGGAACAATTCGTACGTATTACAAGATACAAGAATACAATGTATTGCTGAAAAGTTTCGTGAAGATGAAGTACCAATACCTTGCTGATAAAAATCATTTGATTTCGAAAGCTTGAATCGATTAGGCTGCTATTTACGAATTTCAATTTCCTTACTGACTCATTATAAAATGACCTGCTAACATCATAACCTGTTACAATATAGTTTTTTTTCATCCACCTGATACTATTGAGCACTAACTGTAAGTATCTCTCAAATTGAAACGTTAAAAATTCAAATTCACAAAAACACACAGTAGGTATATGCTCGACTACAAAATATTTCGGTTTTTACCTCAGTTATGCGGATTTGTGAGGTTCTGATTATGTTTTCGCTCACATGGTTCTGATGGTTTGCCTGTGGTGGTTTTCGCTCGATGGAAGTAGACTTGAATAGGGTGTTAACCTTTTCGGGACGAATAACAGCTCAATTCAAACGTCCTTGCCTCGAGTAGTAGCCAAATTAAGAGACCGCTCGCCATAAACATTTTGTATAATCTGCAGGAAAAATTTTTGGATCTCTATAAAATTCAAAACGAGAAATAATTAGCTATGATAACAACATTCAAACACTGTTGAATCTAAATTTTGGGAACGTATAGGAAATTCATGATGATCACGAATATGCCGTATATTGAAGGTCGCTGGGTGAGCCTCAATCGTTTTGTCTGAATCTACGTATCTTGAAACGTAAACCATCAATTTTTTTTCAGTATTAGCAGGCCAAAAAACAGTAAAAAAGGAAAATAAAAATAAAGGCATGCTCGAATCAGATATGAAATGTTCAAAGGTCTTGAGCCAGTATTAAATTTTCCACTCTTGAGCTACCGTGGGCGAGTGGACATTGAGCTTATAAGACTGCTCAAATGTATCCTTCCTTGGTTCTTTGTAACACTTCGTGATGATTAAAATGTAGGGAAATTAAACTTCATAGTAATGTAAGGTTTAATCATCAAAAAACAAAGAGAGTGTAATGGAGCTACATACTCTCCTCTTCTCCTTAGCAAGCATCAAGTGACGACCCCAACCAGATCCGTAATATCATCATTATAATATCTAACAACATATCTAAAACACACAGTATATGCTCGAATACAAAATATTTCGGTTTTTACCTCAGTTACGCGGATTTGTGCGGTTCTGATGGTGTTTTCGCTCACACGGTTCTGATGGTTCGCCTGTGGTGGTTTTCGCTCGATGGAAGTAGACTTGAATTGGCTTTTGACTTTTTCAGGACGAATATCAGCACAATTCAAACGTCCTTGCCTCGAGTAGTAGTCAAAATGAAAGACCGCTCTGCACAACGTCGTAAACATTTATGGATAATCTGCAGGAACAATTGGATCTCTAAAAAATTCACAACGAAAAATAATTAACTATGATAACACTCAAACCACTGCTGAAGTAGTGAAAATTGTTATTAATTATTGTTAGTTATTAATAATTTTTATTTATAATTATTAATAATCATTATTAATTATGAGTGTGGTGGTTTAGGTTGACCGTCAGTAAGAATGATGTTGAGGGATGTCGAGGGTCGGTCAAATGATTTCAACTTTCACCGTAATATTAGAAATGTACAGATAGAAAAATTCAACCGCATTTATGATACACAAACTTTCGATAAAAAAAAAAAAAAAAAATCATTTGACCGACCCTCGACATCCCTCAACATCATTCTTACTGACGGTCAACCTAAACCACCACACTCATTATGGCAGAGGTAGCAACAATGGATCCATCTCAGATCCCCAATTTCTTCGGTTTCATCGAACAGCAGTACGGCACGACATCGAGTACAATTTTAAACAAATGGAAATCGGCACTTCAAAAACTGGCCTCACAGGAAAATAGACGGATTTTCCTTCTCAGATGTCGCAGTAACGGCTTGTTCCCTTCGTTTATTGATGATAACATTAAGTTTAACTTTAGTTTAAATGAGTTCCCAAGGGACATCAATAGGGCAATACGTAGATTTAAAATGACTATTCTGAATGTACATATAAAATCAGCTGAAATCGCTGTCAGACGTTTATCAACTACAATAGAAACCTGTATACAAGCTGCCTCACAGCATCTTCCCCAACCTTTACTGTCGTCAATTACATCTCGTTTCAAAGAGACCTACGACAACTTTCACCGTAATATTAGAAATGTACAGATAGAAAAATTCAACCGCATTTATGATACACAAACTTTCGATAAAAAAAAAAAAAAAAAAAATCATTTGACCGACCCTCGACATCCCTCAACATCATTATTAATTATGACTAATTAACTCGACGTCTGAAACCATGTGCTGTTCGAATAAGCTGGGCCAGTATGAATATTAAACCAACCGGCGGCCTTGCGATTCAACATCATGTTGACGACTTTCGATTTGCTCCAACTTGGAGCCGTCATTGTGAACGAACTGCTGGTTGCACAAAGCTGTGGATGGTCTTAAAAAATTCTAAAAACTCAACTCTATCTAAATATGAACTAAAAAATACACCGTTCCATCTGGATTTTTCGACTTCTGAAATTTTCAAAATTTGTTTTGAACCCCTTCCCCTTGACCTAGGGTTATGAAAAGGCTCGAGGATCATTGGGGTGTTGGTTTCTGAATCTAGATACGTATCTTGAAACGTAAACCCTGAAATAGGGGGGGGGGGGGGGTTTGAAAAATGTTTCTTTGGTCGATTTCAATGGTTCATTGGAAATCGTCAACATGAGCGTGCATCAAACGGTGCAACTTTAGGCCAATTTTCCTTTTCAGGATCAGTTGATTCAAACAACACATGCTTTTGTGATATCAAATGTGTCTTTATGTGTCACTTTTGGGATACATTTTGTGTCTACTAAGATAATTTTGAATATTTGTTGGTACGAGTGTACATAATATTTACCTATATATTGTATGTAGGTATATAATGATATATACATACATATATACACATGTATATATTATATAATCGTACCAACCATTATTAATAATCATCTTCTTTCCGTAGACACAAAATGTATAAAAATATATATAGGGTGTTTCATTTCGTAACGGTCTCAGGCTAGGAATTGATTCTAGATCTAATTTCTGTTCGAAAATGTCTCGTAGAATTTTTTTTGAGTCAGTTAAAAAACTGCAAATTCTTGACACAACGGTTTATTAGCTTCTTTGAGTAGATCCCCCTAATCTAATTAACGAACTGTTAGATGAAACTCTAGCTCATCATCCAAATTAAATTTAAAATACCATACGAATTTCTTTCATATCATACCATACCATCACCAGTAAGATGAAAAAAGTATTGAGAGAATAGTATAGTATGATAAAAATAGTATGAGAGAGCGTTATAGTATAGTTGGCGTCAACTTTGTTCCAATAGCCACCCCAAAAATAGAAATGACGTGTGGAGGAATGATGTGTTGCCATTATGATTGAAAGGTCGTGAACGTTTAGTGGATTTATAGTAGTCTACTATCTTGTACGCTTCATCTATTGAAAGTTTTCGAAAAATCAATATTACGGGGATTGTAATATTCCACAACATAATAAGGAACACCGATTTCGCAAACTTGAAACACAAGAGGTGCATTGCTACTAACAATGCACTACTTTCGGTTTCTTCAGTATCATTCCTGGTATTTATTTTAATGTTCTGACATGGATTTGGTACCGATTGGACTTATGATTTGAATAAAATTATGCAGCACTGTAACGATCGTTTCAGTATTGACTCAAATGGAAAACATATGTTATCAATCTAATGTATCTAGCAATTCAAGAAGTATTGCGGTTATCTTATCATAATCATGAATGAAGCACTCTGAAGCGTCGTGTCAATATGCAATGGAAAATATAATTATGAATACGTGGTGGTCCAGTTTGACTAGCGAAACAGAACGAGCTGCAGTTTTACGCATGCGTACCACCATAGGTCGGCGGGTGATCCACTTACCTAATCCAATGAAACATATTTGCTACTTCAGATGGTGATTTTTGACTCGTGATCCAGTCATCACGTAATCCCATACGGGACGATTCGTGATTCACTTCGAGATGAGCTGTCTTTGCAGTGGGGTGAGCGGCGGATCACTTATTATCGGGCTGGGATGTAACCTACTGCCCGATTATGTCAATGGAACGGGGTTCTAAAAAAGTGAAAAGGGGGAACCAATCGCTGCAACAGCGGCATCTACCTAGAAGTGACGACAAACTTGAGTTGCCATGGCGATTTTTCAAGGTCTCGTCGTGGAGGTTACAATGCTTCACTCGATATAAATCACCAGATGGCTCATATATGATTTTCATCTTTTAACTTTATTGCGCTCATTGTCATTTTCCTTCGAAGGTGGTTCTATCAATCTCTTCCCTGTAATATAATATACGAAACATTAAAATATTAATTCAACTATGATACAACTAACTATCATGATTGTTCGGCCCCTGGGCCTCGCCCAGATTGTTCAGTAGGTACTATAGGTCGGAGAATGGTTGCAGAGAGCTAGACTAGACCTGAGGATTGCCCTTGATCCACTGAAGAGGCGGACATAGTTCTATTCAGATGGCTGTGCATCAGTAGGCAATCTGGGGGGTCCTTCTTGGTGTTGGTGAGTTCCCCCTTTTTGTGTGTTTTTGAGTTTAATAACATTACATCTGAAGCTTGTGTACTGCTATCATTTTTATTTTCTTATGTTACTCGTCTTATAGCTAACTGTTCTATTTCTTTGTACATAATAAAATCTCGTTCATTGAAGTCGTAGTGCTCTCTAGCTCTCCCGGTAAAACAATGATATATAACTTTTTTAACTTTTAACAAAAGTCTTTATTGTGGTTGTATGCTTATTCAATCTAGATATTATCTCTTTTTCTGGCCCTTTTTGAATTAACATCAATCATATTAAGTAGCATCGATTACTATGGGGAAAGTTTGGTTTGCATTTCAATGGTAAATGGTGTGGTGTGGTGGTGTGGTTAGGTGTGTGGTGTTGGTTCAACGGTGTGTTGGTGGTGGATTTTTCTCATAGTCTACAAAAACACTAACATACACAATGCGCAAACATATGAAAAATCTAAGTAACATTTCACTATGCCCGGAATGTTTTGGCAATTGGCATTCTTTCAGACGATGTGTGGTTTAGTTTCAAACCAATCCCACGCTACGATACATTTCTTCGGTTAACGAACTACCGCAGTTATTGTTGATAAAATAATGTCCAGAAAAACTGACCAATCATAGCTAGAAATGATAATATGAGCGGTAGTTTGATTATATTTGAAGCTCACCAGATGATCTCAGCAATCAGGCAAAATCCTTCAGTGATCTCCATTTAAACTACACAGTAAGAGCTGGAATTCAACTGTTATTCTTTTCTCAGAGGAAATCCCCTGAACGTTTATTTTGTCTTCCAAGGTGTAAACTGAAAAAGGTATAAATTTTGTATTTTATTTTAGGGCGTCAACTAGCGTAGTCAATCGGTACACTTTTCAAAGTTGGCATTATAGTGCCATTTCCACCAAAGGCATCTGCAGCTAAATGGGGTTGAAATTGGATCGGAAATTGGTTCATGAAGTTCATCAGTATTCAAATCATTGAAATATTGGACAATTTCTCTATACGGTTTGGAGGCATGATTACCAAAAAAATAAAGCATGATGACTAAAAGTTCCAAATTCACATATTGAGGAAATTATTAAGGCTACCTGATCGGATGAAGCTGCAGGCATAAGTTAGTTTCTGAATTTCACTATCAGACAGTTCTTCAAATTCAGTCAACAATGTATGCCAAGATTCAATAAGAGCGGATATTTGCATTGTTTTCGTCATATTGTTTTCTAAAATTGTCCATCTTTGAATTCATTCTTTCTGATGAACATTTTGGCAGAATTAGGGATTATTTGCTTATAGCCACAGACAAAATTTGTAATATTGTCCGGAAGGACACACAAACACACATATATATATATATATTGACATATATTCAAGTTAGCTTCAAATATATATATATTTCAAGTTAACTTCGATATAAAATGTAGTAAGAGGGATCCAGAAAAAAAAAACTCAACATTGGAATAATCCCACCACCCACTAATAATAACTACCCAACGATAAATTCCCAGATCTTCAGCATTTTACTGTTATTCATATATCAAAACATCAAACAACCATCGACTCCCAACTTCGTTCTGAACCAACAATGTCAATAGCAATTCTTCCTCTCTTTAGGCTGTTTTGACCAAACTCTATCAAAAAGTGGCATCCTAGAGAAACCATTATGACAACGGTATGATTGTGTATCAAAGGTACAGAGTTCGTACTACTTATGTACCAACGAAGTTGACTCATTAGTTCATCATTAGGTATTTGACTTCGACTTGGATATGTATAGGTTGATTTTATTTTGACGTACCTACTTCATTGTTCACTTATTGAGATTCATTCACGAACCCTTATGTATTTCACGTCGTAGCTAGAAACATAGCCGATTGGTCTACTGTAGACAACAACAGCCCGATGATGGCTAAACCCTTTGAAGACGTCATTCAGGCAAAGACAGCCGCAGGGAGAATCGTGCTGGAACATGCCCTGGATCAACATGTAGGTAGTTCTTGTTATGCAAAAGTTTGACTCGCCTCCCAACAGGTATTGTCCACAAATGATTCTATTCTTCAATAATTGGAAAATAAACAAGTTAATGACGGAAACACTGACAATCACCCTTCGATTTGTCGAATGATTGATAAGAAATTTAGACGGTTATCATTATTATTTCTTGATGGGCACTCTTTGTAGTGTTGTTATAGTTGTAGGGGCTCACGAATAGATTAGAACTTGCGCTTTTATGTCAACCTACATTTACATTTCAGGTAACCTATATAATCGAATTGAGTCCAACAACGCGAATGATGACTGACCTCCGCAACTTTGTCTTTCATAGTGCCACAAAAAAAGAAATTTAGGAAACCGACGGGAATAGGATTACTTCATTTGAATGTAACATGCATAAGAAGCGAAAAGACAATCATAACATTATGTGCACATGATATTACGAGTATGATTGTCTTTTCGCTTCTTATGCATTTTAAATTCAGATGAAATAATCCTATTCCCGTGCAATAGTGTTTATAGCCACGAACTAGGTAAGTAATAAATTACTATAATATAAACTTCCTGGTAGGTACCGACTCTTCATTGGATTTATGGATCTACATTATTCCAGGTTGTGTTACTCCATGCTTTCTTTATCCATACAGTAGGAAGATCCTCAGTTTATGTCAACTGTAAGTCGTCCACAGAAATTCCCATCCACTAATTTATGGTTTCCGGTTTGGTCTGATATTCAAAATTATCTATCTATTTTTTCACGTGGAATAATTAATCACTCCGCCTGAAAATAGCATGGATACTAACATGTAAGGTATACCATCCAAGAACTTCAAGGCCTCAAAAACGGATTCTTCCAGGTTGTTTCCTAAAACGACCTGTTGAAGAATTGATTTGTAACTGACGATTATTCCTCTCCCTTGAAGCACTTTTCCTTAATTGGCCTTGTCTTATCCTCTTCATGGTGGACACTCTCTGTAACAAACACAGGCTCATATGTGCAGTCAATGGTAAATTTCTCAGGGATTCCTTCAATCGATCATCCTGAAATGTATTGATTTTCCCTTCGCATTACTCTCAGTGTTTGGGGATATTGCGGCATTGTAACTTATCATATCCTCCCATCCTCGATATCAAAATCAGAGGTGCAATAGCGGGGAAATCTGTTATTTATTTCAGTTCTACGACGTGGTGCTACTCCGGTTTCCGTTTAACATCCCCGCGTGGTTGTGAACTATAGTTCCGGCACGTCAAGGTTTTCCTGCCATAGAAGAGAAAAAACTAAAGAAGGTGTAGAACCATTCGAAGGAGCCAATGGTTGGGTTGGGTAGAGGGATCAGGACAGGGCAGAGAGGAAGGTTGGACGCCCTTGATTTAATTTATATCCAGGAAAGTGGCGGGAAGGGTTCCTGGGCAGGGCGCGCAAGGGAGTTGATGCCCAAATAAAACTTTCCGTGAGCTGGCAAGGTTTCAAACGTCCCACAACCCCTCAACTCCTATATGAGAAAAGACAGATGTGGTTAGGGACCCTCCCATCGCCTCCGTCTTCCCAATTATCCTCCAGTGCCTTTCACACTCCTTTCTCTGCATTCCCGAGGCCACTTCGTCGTTTCGGGCTTGGCTCACGCCAGTGTAAATACACCCATCATGACTTTTCCCGGCACATTGGGGTGAGAATAGGGCCGGATATCTTCGGGATTTATGCGATTCAGTGAGACGCGTCGTCGTCCTCTACTTCGCACCTTATGAACTTGAGTGTAAGTAAACTTCATTTCAGACACTGCCATCATCGCGGATGTAATTAGCTGCCCATTAATGAGGATCAGAATTTGTTTAGGTCATTTCGCTCTTGGCTACTTTTTGCCTCGCACTGCATACAGGTGGGTCATACATAAACATGACGCCAAGTGCCACGACGATCATTGGTGTCAACCATCCAAGTTCAAACCACGCTCGATGTATAATAAATACGCTGATCTTACGGGAATCGGTTAATTCCATCACATGAGGTTGTTGGACATAACTGAGGATCAAAACTTTACTTAATAACTTGAGAAACCTCAGTACCGGCGGAAACAAATATTAGGTTGATTAACTCTCGAAATCTGTCTGCTTAATTATGCATAAAACCCGAACAATAAAATTGGGTGGAATGATAATGATGAAAAAAAAAAAAAAATTGAAATCAAATAAAATTTATTTTCAAGAGCTTTTATGGTTTTTGGTGTTTTTCACATACCTACTCTAAATAATTTTGGTTTATTATCTTCGATAATGAACCATTGGAATCGCCCAAAGAAAAAAAAATTTGAAAATTTGTTGGTTTACGTTTCAAGATACGTAGATTCAGAAAATCGAATTAAAAAAAATCCGTCCGTCCGCCGTACGCCGTCCGCGGCACTTTGCCCAGTTAGCGTTGAGTTAAAATTACGACATTTTTTTTAATGGGTTCCGACCAACCCCTAATGGTCAAGGGGAAGGGGTTCAAAACGAATTTTAAAATTTTGAAAATTTCAAAACTCGAAAAATTCCCACCAAACGGTATGTTTTTTTTTAATATTTAGATAGAGTTTGTTCAGTAGAATTTTTTAAGACCATCCACAGCTTTGTACGACCAGCCGTTCGTTCACAATGACGGCTCAAAGGTTAAGCCTGTCAACACGATCGTGAATCAAACGGTTGAAAAACAGGTCAATTTTCATACTAACGAGCTGTTTGGAACATCATATGGTTTAAGTGATTTCGAGTTTTTTGTTCTGAGGTACGTTTCGTGCTACGGAAATGAAGGTACTCGTCGTTTTGAATGTTTGTTGGTAGGTACTTCTTTTATAGAAAAATTATTACCGACGTAGTATTAAAAACCCCAGAATTATATCGTATTAACCCTGCGGTACTTCGGTGCGGGTCGCATACGACCGGGAGGGGCATATTTTTGATACCGCCCCTCCCTACCTTCTCGAAACCCCTTGAGGGCTCAGAGACCCTTTCAGGAAGTCTTGCTGAAGGTGAAGAAGCAACCACATCTCCGGGGTAACTGAACTTCGGCTTCTATCATCAGTTTCTTGTGAGGCCTCTTTGTTTCGGGTCAGATGCGATAAATTTTGTATTTATTTGTATAGGTCCACTTTCCTTAAAAAAAAAAAATAAAATAAAATAAAAATAAAAATAAAAATAAAAATTTAAAAAAAAATTAAAAATCTCGCTTGGGCATTGGTGAAAACATTTATGGAAACACGAATAAATAACCCTCGAATTTTGAAGTCACTTTGTTGGACCATTGCAAACGTCTCGGGCAGAGATCTACAGCAGACCCAACTAAATTCAGCCATAAAAAATCAGAACTTACCAGAAAAGCAAAAACGGTGTGTCATGTGTACCAATGAGAGGAAAGGAAACAATTACTGCGTCAAGTGCAATATATGTTCTCGTATATGTGGTGAGCACAATGCAGCATTATGTTCTAAATGTGCTAACAAAAGTAATACCAGCGAAGGAAGCGGAGAGTCTTTTTTTTTTTTTTTTTTTTTTTTTGTAAACCTGCAATTATTATGTATAATATTTAGCAAGCAATGCGTGAAAATTGTGATCTAGATAGAGAGAGATTAGTATTTTCTAGTGAAACGCTTTTCAGAGTTTATTGTTTTAGGGTTTATTTCTCTTTTCTTTTTTAGAGTTTATTGGTTTGGAGCTGATTTTTATTTCAAAATCTACAGTTCAGAATTTTTACTACCTATTAGATTTTAGTTTTCAATTCCTTTCGTTATTGTATTCCTATTATTCAAGTCATGAAGTAACAGTACCTAGTCTTGACTTATCTGAGTTACACTGTCTACTTATGGGTAAATGGGGGTTAAAGACTGATTTTTTTTAAATTATTTAATTAATAAAATGGTTAATGTATAGTGAAACATAGTTATTATTCATTATTTCTAAGAAAAATTTGAAAAAGCCGATAGGTAGAAGAGGCGGGTCGGATCCGACCCAACTGGAGCTTCTATTCCGGCCTGGACCACCGAAGTACCGCAGGGTTAATTAATCATAATTAATAATAATTATTATTAATAATAAATACAAATTATTAATACTTAACAATAAATTATAATAATTTTCGCTAGGTAGGTATTTGAAACAATTATTATTATTAATTAGTGATAATTCATAATAATAATTAATATAACATTTAGGATCTAGACATTTAAACCTAGTGGTCTAGACAGAAGGGTGATCTGTACAAAGAAGATAATGAACCGTTGTGTCAAGAATTTGCAGAGTTTCTTCTTTTCTAAATAATTTTTTTTAAATTAATTTCAGAGTACCTATGTGAAAAAATTGTAAAAAAAAACTTTAATTGAATGAAATAATATATTTTAATAATAAATATATATGAAATAAATATAATAAATAATAAATATAATATATCTATTATTCATTATATTTTATTATGTAAATTGTATAATAAATATATATTAAAATATAAGATTTTTCTTCTCGGGCTGACGACGCTGTACAGCGAAAATTTCCACTTTTTCCAAATGTAGTAAGTGTTTTCTATAATTTTCTATAATTTTCATCCTCCTGTTCGTGCATTCAAGTTCATATATTAAAATATAATATATATAGTATATCGAGGGTGAAGTGGCAACAAGGCCTCAAGTGGGGCTGAACAAATGGCCTACCTCAGATAGGGCTGGTCAACATGGCCTACATGGTGCTTTACAACATGTTGAAAACTTTGCAGGAGACACAAAAAACTGTTTGTTTATAAAATTTGGGCACATATACGTGACTGCTTGCAACTACTGACACTTCCGGGTGCCAATATAGTATACAGACAACTTACAGGATGATGAATACATGTAATGAATTTTAATTTGAATCCCGCTGAATAAAAGAAGTCAATATGCCCAAAATGTCAGTTAGGCCATGTTATTCAGCCCCACTTGAGGTAGGCCGTGTTGCCACTTCACCCTCGATGTATATATTATACAGATTCAGAAAGAAAGAATTGAGTCACATTTTGTTTTGAAAGTTTTGGAACCATTTTGATTCCAAATCACAGAACTTTTCTTGCATCAATATTTTTTCTTAATAAAGAGGTGTCCCTTCTAAACATACAGCAATGAAAATTAATACAAACACTGTCACACTCCAAGTGACTGGCCTCACACACCAAAATATAAATATTAGAAAATATTATTTCACTAATCGCGCATATGATTTTAAGTAAAAAATCATATTTTCAATAATTGATTCCACATAGGTACTCTAAATAATTTTTTCATTTCTAAATACGAATTTTCAATATTATAATTTTTTTTCAGATACCCAAAAATATTATTTTAGAGTGTGTGAAAACATTTTTAAAAACTCTGCAAATGCTTGACACAACGGTTCATTATCTTCTCTGTACAGATCACCCTTCTGTCTAGATCACTAGGTCTAAATGTCTAGATACTAAATGTTAGATTAATAATAATAAATGTTAGACCAATAATAATTACTATTATGAATTATCACTAATTAGGTATTAATAATTTTATCAAGTACCTAGTGAAAATTATTACAATTTATTGTTAGGTATTAATAATTTGTATTTATTATTAATAATAATTATTATTAATCATGATTAATTACTACGATATCTGGCTGTTGGAATCGGCTGGGTTCCTTTGTGCAGAACCTGAATGATAGAGATGATGAATTATTTACAAATGAAATGTACCGATATAATTCTGGGGTTTTTAATAGTACGTCGGCAATAATTTTTCTATAAAAGAAGTAACTGCCTACCAACAAACATTCGAAATTACCTTCATTCCGTACCACGAAACGTACCTCAGAACAAAAAACTCGACGTCACTAAAACCATATGATGTTTCAAACAGCTCGTTAGTATGAAAATTGACCTGTATTTCAACCGTTTGATTCACGATCGTGTTGACAGGTTCAATCTTTGAACCCTCATTGTGAACGATCGGCTGGTCGTACAAAGCTGTGGACGGTCATAAAAAATTCTATGGAACAAACTCTTTCTAAATATGAAATAAAAAACATACCGTTTGATGGGAATTTTTCGAGTTTTGGAATTTTCAAAATTCGTTTTGAACCCCTTCCCCTTGACCTAGGGTTATGAAAAGTTTCAAGGGCCATTGTGGGATTGGTTGGAACCCATAAAAGAAATTTCGTAATTTTAACTCAACGCTAACTGGGCAAAGTGGAGGGTAGGGCGTACGGCGGACGGACGGATTTTGTTTATTCGATTTCCTGAATCTACGTACCTTGAAACGTAAACCAACAAATTTTGAGGGGGGGTTAAAAAATATTTTCTTTGGGCGATTCCAATGGTTCATTATCGAAGATAATAAACCAAAATTTAATTGAATAAAATATACAGATTCAGAAAGAAAGTATTGAGTCACAATTTGTTTTAAAAAATTACCATTTTGAATCCAAATCACAGAACATTTCTCGCATCAATATTTTTTCTAAATGAAAAGGTGTGTCCTGTCTAAACAAATAGCAATGAAACTTAAAAAGAAAGATCACATAAACTTTTACACTGTAACACTCTAAGTTGCTGATCTCACACATCGTGCACACGCTGTTCTGTGGCTGTGCTCAGGGTAGGCACAATCACTCTGAACTAGTGTACCTACCCACAGGCACGCCCAGTGTTAACATGGGCACACTATCAATCAATCATTGAACTACTATAGTAAACGACAAAGGCTTGCCATTTTAACGTGGAATTTTCAATCCCATGACCAGGTCCTTTCGCCTAAATAATGCTGCTCGGTGAAAACAAGCCCCATAATTTTAGTGGAATTATGATGATGAAACAAACCAATTCGAAATCAAATAAAATTAATTTCAAGAGCTTTTATGGTTTATCAAAGCCCATTATAATAGTAAATTTTCATTAGAAGTTAAAGCAATTTATTTTGGTTGAAGTTCACAACAATCTTTTCCATGTCCTACCAGCCTACCTTACCATAAGTAAATACCCGTTCTCTGTACACCTAACATACAATAACGAGCATAGTACGTATCAAATTTTTTGCATAGTTTGGTGCCACAATACTGTCTGACTGTCCATCACTCCTTTCCCGCATCTCCCCATTATTCCACGTTCAGTTCGACCCTACCAACTACTTGTACCACCAACTACTTGTACCACCAGCCTCTCAATCGGCTCCCACGGTTGGCGAACCTCTTGATTGCCCTATCACCCAAAGTGGACTTTTTCCATAGCTCTCTCCAATCCTTGAGGTCCCAAGCAGGGTCAACCATAAAACTCTTCCCCCTCTAGTTCACAAGCCTTCTCTTTTATTCATTCTTCCTTATTACCTCATTAGATGTCCTATTGTCTCACATTAATATAATATATTATGTAGTAGTAAACATGTGTATTCGATTAAATGAACAAATACCTCCATAAAATAATAACCTACCTATACGAAAATTGTAAATACAAAAATTAAAAAATGGTAAATTGTAAATTTAAAAATAATCGTGGGTTCCAATGATAGTAAATAAGCCTATAGTTATACAAGCCACCATTCATCGTCATGACAACACTTGCAATAGATAAATTTTGATATAATCAATTCTGAGCATTGAACTACTATAGTAAACGACAAATGCATAGGTACGCCCGTCAGACAGCTTTTCTCACCAGTTAATAATGCTTTCCTTTGTATCATTCTCTACATACTCACTCACACTAGTTCTCGGTCGCTTGGAGTTAATGAAAGCTGGAAGATAAAATTAGAGAACCAAATAGAAATCAGCCTAATTTCTATTTGCTCCTCTACTTTTATCCTTATTTAATTAGGATTTTGAGAAAAGACGGGCTGTGTGACGTAGAAATAATTTACTTTAAAGGTCTGATTGAAAGGCAGCGGTGTGTGTTGTCGAGGTTTCCTTACTTACCTTACATGTTAAGTACGAGTATACAATGTCTACGGGTTTTCCAGCATTTTAAATTCAATTGGTTTTTGGGCTTTGTGGCAGAAACAGTAGTTGCATCTGAATAATAATTTTATGATAGGTAATTGTAATAGACACATGTCAATATTAAAATATCGAGCGGTTATGGGCCTATCTTTGTGGTACTGCTAATAGCGTGTCAGGCAACCCGCTTATTACCTGGTCGGGGCTACGACCCCCTACTGGTGACGGTCATCAGGTGGGTGAGTGGGACCCCGCTAGCGACCAAGTATTTGCCGTTTACTGTAGGAAGTGAACCAGATCTTAGAAAATCGTTTTATAATTATAATCATATTACGTTTCTACATTTAATATTAGATACCCAATTAAACATGTTCATACATTCATTGTAGATATCTCTTTCTCGATATTTTGCTCTGATACACAATGTCGAAACTTTGAAACATAAGGTCTAACTGCATTATTTTTTCATGTACGTAGTAGACGGATGGAAGAAGATATTAAATATCTTTATTAAATATCTTAGATATTAAATATAAATATGAAATTTTCATCTCAATCTTATAGAGAATTGACCATCGCAGGGGGCCCAACACAGGCTATATCTTCACGTGATATTCTACCAGACCCCACAAACACTACTGGTAACTTATAGCCGTTAGATATCTTGAACATGTCTACAATCGTCATATCTCCATTATCGTTGATGTCAGAAAGTGATCCTCTCAGCGTGAAACCGTCTTTGTGTGCTACAGCTACATGTGTCCCAACAGCATGCCTGTAAGGAAGGGGTGGAAGTGTAGTGGTAGACCTGTGTGGATGTGCATAAGGTTCTTGACGGGCATGTGACAAAACTTGATGATGTAGGCTAAATGAGCATCCAGGATTCTCTCGATCCATTTCGCTGGGAAATATTGGTGGGAAATATTGATCAGCAATATGCTGGTCAATATTTCTTGGACATAACGGCTTCGTCTGACCCTCTCGGCCTCTTGCAAGCAGCTTCTTCCCATCTATTGGGTTGTCAGAAGTCCCGGTTCCTTTGACAACATGACGACGCTTTTTGAAAGGCAGCTCGTGACTACTCATTTGTGAAAAAGTATTGAAATGATCATCCGGCGGACAGTACACGTTCGCTTCCGACTTGCTAACACTGCTTCCTTGCACGGTTTCCTGCCCGTGCTGGTCAATATTTCTTGGACATAACGGCTTCATCTGACCCTCTTGGCCTCTTGCAAGCAGCTTCTTCCCATCTATTGGGTTGTCAGAAGTCCCGGTTCCTTTGACAACATGACGACGCTTTTTGAAAGGCAGCTCGTGACTACTCATTTGTGAAAAAGTTTTGAAATGATCATCCGGCGGACAGTACACGTTCGCTTCCGACTTGCTAACACTGCTTCCTTGCACGGTTTCCTGCCCGTGCTGGTCAATATTTCTTGGGCATAACGGCTTCATCTGACCCTCTCGTCCTCTTGCAAGCAGCTTCTTCCCATCTATTGGGTTGTCAGAAGTCCCGGTTCCTTTGACAACATGACGACGCTTTTTGAAAGGCAGCTCGTGACTACTCATTTGTGAAAAAGTATTGAAATGATCATCCGGCGGACAGTACACGTTCGCTTCCGACTTGCTAACACTGCTTCCTTGCACGGTTTCCTGCCCGTGCTGGTCAATATTTCTTGGGCATAACGGCTTCATCTGACCCTCTCGTCCTCTTGCAAGCTGCTTCTTCCCATCTATTGGGTTGTCAGAAGTCCCGGTTCCTTTCACAACATGACGACGCTTTTTGAAAGGCAGCTCGTGACTACTCATTTTTGAAAAAGTATTGAAATGATCATCCGGCGGACAGTACACGTTCGCTTCCGACTTGCTAACACTGCTTCCTTGCACGGTTTCCTGCCCGTGCTGGTCAATATTTCTTTGACGTAACGGCATTGTCCGACCCTTCCGTCCTCTTGCAAGCAGCTTCTTCCCATCTATTGGGTTGTCAGAAGTCCCGGTTCCTTTCACAACATGACGACGCTTTTTGAAAGGCAGCTCGTGACTACTCATTTTTGAAAAAGTATTGAAATGATCATCCGGCGGACAGTACACGTTCGCTTCCGACTTGCTAACACTGCTTCCTTGCACGGTTTCCTGCCCATGCTGGTCAATATTTCTTTGACGTAACGGCTTCGTCCGACCCTTCCGTCCTCTTGCAAGCTGCCTTTTCCCATCTATTGGGTTGTCAGAAGTCCCGGTTCCTTTCACAACATGACGACGCCTTTTGATAGGCAGCTCGTGACTACTGATTTGTGGAAAAATATTAAAATTATCATCCGGTGGACCGTACACGTCCACGAGCGCTTCTAACTTGTCAACTCTGCTTCCTTGCACGGTTTCCTGCCCATGCTGGTCAATATTTCTTTGACGTAACGGCTTCGTCCGACCCTTCCGTCCTCTTGCAAGCTGCCTTTTCCCATCTATTGGGTAGTCAGAAGTCCCGGTTCCTTTCACAACATGACGACGCCTTTTGATAGGCAGCTCGTGACTACTGATTTGTGGAAAAATATTAAAATTATCATCCGGTGGACCGTACACGTCCACGAGCGCTTCTGACTTGTCAACTCTGCTTCCTTGCACGGTTTCCTGCCCATGCTGGTCAATATTTCTTTGACGTAACGGCTTCGTCCGACCCTTCCGTCCTCTTGCAAGCTGCCTTTTCCCATCTATTGGGTTGTCAGAAGTCCCGGTTCCTTTCACAACATGACGACGCCTTTTGATAGGCAGCTCGTGACTACTGATTTGTGGAAAAATATTAAAATTATCATCCGGTGGACCGTACACGTCCACGAGCGCTTCTAACTTGTCAACTCTGCTTCCTTGCACGGTTTCCTGCCCATGCTGGTCAATATTTCTTTGACGTAACGGCTTCGTCCGACCCTTCCGTCCTCTTGCAAGCTGCCTTTTCCCATCTATTGGGTTGTCAGAAGTCCCGGTTCCTTTCACAACATGACGACGCCTTTTGATAGGCAGCTCGTGACTACTGATTTGTGGGAAAATATTACAATTATCATCCGGTGGACCGTACACGTCCACAAGCGCTTCTGACTTGTCAACTCTGCTTCCTTGCACGGTTTCCTGACCATGCTGGTCAATATTTCTTTGGGAATTCTCTATAAAATCATCCGTCTTATCCGTCTTTTCTTGGTGACTTTCATTTGGCTTTTCATAGCATGATTCACCTTCATACCTCACTAGGTTCTCATCGTCTCCCTTACTCCCCTTCAAAACTTCTTCGCTTGTTAGTGAGGTAATTTCTGTCGTTTCAACAGTTACCTCTGTGTATAGCCATTCATTGAGTGGAGTGAACATGTTATCGATTTCTTGCATCCATTTGGTTGACTCTTCTATCTTACTATGTTCCTTGCTGTCGTCTGGTTCAGTTTTCTGATCTATGCTGCCATACGTCTCTTCTGTATGACAATCTTCTTCCTCAGTTGGGTTTGCCACCATTCCACTTGCCTTTGCTCCCTCTTCAGGCATCTCAACGATTCCAACTCTCGTTTCTTCTTTCTTATTTTCCAGCTGTTCTATTCCCTTCAGGACTATAGGGTGGAGTTTTGATCGCTTCACGGTAGTTCCTTTGTTATTTGTTATTAATACCCGCCAATATGTCTTTCGAGCTCCCATCATTTCCGTTTCGCTTTCTGAGGCCTTCGAGATCAATTGAGAACAAGTTTGTTCTTCTCGTCCTCTTGCAAGTGGCATTTTCTCATCTATTGGGCTGTCAGAAGTCCCGGTTCCTTTCACAACATGACGACGATTTTTGAATGGCAGCTCGTGACGACTGATTTGTGGAAAAATATTAAAATTATCATCCGGTGGACAGTACACGAGCGCTTCCGACTTGCTAACACTGCTTCCTTGTACGGTTTCCTGTCCATGCTGGTCAATATTTCTTTGGGAATTCTCTATAAAATCATCCGTCTTATCCGTCTTTTCTTGGTGACTTTCATTTGGCTTTTCATAGCATGATTCACCTTCATACGTCACTAGGTTCTCATCGTCTCCCTTATTCCCCTTCAAAACTTCTTCGCTTGTTAGTGAGGTAATTTCTGTCGTTTCAACAGTTACCTCTGTGTGTAGCCATTCATTGAGTGGAGTGAACATGTTATCGATTTCATGCATCCATTTGGTTGACTCGTCTATCTTACTATGTTCCTTGCTGTCGTCTGGTTCAGTTTTCTGATCTATGCTGCCATACGTCTCTTCTGTATGACAATCTTCTTCCTCAGTTGGGTTTGCCACCATTCCACTTGCCTTTGCTCCCTCTTCAGGCATCTCAACGATTCCAACTCTCGTTTCTTCTTTCTTATTTTCCTGCTGTTCTATTCCCTTCAGGACTATAGGGTGGAGTTTTGATCGCTTCACGGTAGTTCCTTTGTTATTTGTTATTAATACCCGCCTATATGTCTTTCGAGCTCCCAACTTTTCCGTTTCGCTTTTTGGGGACTTCGAGATCAATTGAGAACAAGTTTGTTCTTCTCGTCCTCTTGCAAGCTGTCTTTTCTCATCTATTGGGTTGTCAGAAGTCCCGGTTCCTTTCACAACATGACGATGCTTTTTGAAAGGCAGCTCGTGACTACTGATTTGTGGAAAAATATTAAGCTTATCATTCGGTGGACAGTACACGAGCGCTTCCGACTTGCTAACACTGGTTCCTTGTACGGTTTCCTGCCCATGCTGGTCAATATTTATTTGACATAACGGCTTCATCTGACCCTCTCGTCCTCTTGCAAGCTGCCTTTTCCCATCTATTGGGTTGTCAGAAGTCCCGGTTCCTTTCACAACATGACGACGCTTTTTGAATGGCTGCACGAGACGACTGATTTGTGGAAAAATATTAAAATTATCATCCGGTGGACAGTACACGAGCGCTCCTGACTTGCTAACACTGCTTCCTTGCACGGTTTCCTGCCCATGATGGTCAATACTTCTTTGGGAATTCTCTATAAAATCATCCGTCTTATCCGTCTTTTCTTGGTGACTTTCATTTGGCTTTTCATAGCATGATTCACCTTCATACCTCACTATGTTCTCATCGTCGCCCTTACTCCCCTTCAAAACTTCTTCGCTTGTTAGTGAGGTAATTTCTGTCGTTTCAACAGTTACCTCTGTGTGTAGCCATTCATTGATTGGAGTGAACATGTTATCGATTTCTTGCATCCATTTGGTTGACTCGACTATCTTACTGTCTTCCTTGCTGTCATCTGGTTCAGTTTTCTGATCTATGCTGCCATACGTCTCTTCTGTATGACAATCTTCTTCCCCAGTTGGGTTCGCCACCGTTCCACTTGCCTTTGCTCTATCTTCAGGCATCTCAACGATTCTAACTCTCGTTTCTTCTTTCTTATTTTCCTGCTGTACTATTCTCTTCAGGACTAGAGGGGGAATCCTTGATCTCTGCACGATGCTTCCCGTGTCCTTTTTTCTTATTACCCGCCAATGTGTCTTTCGAGGGTCCATCTTTTCTGTTTCGCTCTTTGAGGCCTTCGAGTTCAATTGAGAACAGGTTTGTTCTTCTGGTACCATTTTCTGATCTATGCTATCATACGGCTCCTCTGTATGACAATCTTCTTCCCCCGTTGGGTTCGCCACCGTTCCACATGCCTTTGCTCTATCTTTAGGCATCTCAACGATTCCAACTCTCGTTTCTTCTTTCTTATTTTCCTGCTGTACTATTCTCTTCAGGACTAGAGGGGGAATCCTTGATCTCTGATCGATGCTTCCCGTGTCCTTTTTTCTTATTACCCGCCAATGTGTCTTTCGAGGGTCCATCTTTTCTGTTTCGCTTTTTGAGGCCTTCGAGTTCAATTGAGAACAGGTTTGTTCTTCTGGTACCATTTTCTGATCTATGCTGTCGCACTTCACCTCTGTATGGCAATCTTCTTCCCCCGATGGGTTCGCCACCGTTCCGGTGGCCTTTTCTCCATCTTCTGACATCTTAACGATTCCAACTCTCGTTTCTTCTTCCTTATTTTCCTCCTGTACTATTCCCTTCAGGACTAGAGTGGGTAACCTTGGTCGCTGCACAGTTTTTCCTTTGTTATTTTTTATTAATACCCGCCAATATATCTTTCGAGGTTCTATTGTCTCGGTGTCGCTTCTTGGGGCTTTTGTGTTCAACAAGTTGGTTCTTCGGGTTCGTTCGCAACAGACTTCTCACCAGACTCAACCCACCTATAAAACTACCTTTGGATGTTATCCTCCTATGTTAAAGTATTTTGGAGTAATTGTTTTTGAGCAAGCAGCAGATATTAACTTGTCAACAGGCGAATTGAACAGTGGGTGAGCCCTACCTCTGGCCACGACTGTCCCAGATGAGCGTCGAGAATCAATTTGTGGAGTGGTCTTTCGTGCATTCGCTTTTAAAGAACTGATAGCTTGTACCTGCCAAAGATTTCTTCACCTTCTTGGTCGTTGGTGGTGACCTCTTGGCTGCTAGGTTTTCTAGTCTCGTATGGCCCTCTTTTGTTTCACCAAATGTTAGTTATCACCTTCCAGGTCACACCGTATCTGGTTCTGGAACCACCTTTGGATGACCTAAACAATTTACAGAAGACGCGTTAATAAGAAATCCACAACCATGCAGCATAGCTATAAGAGTGAATTTTCGAAGAAATAACTGGTTTTATAAAAATTGTCACCATTGAAGAACATGATGTCCATGAACAAAATCTCAAGTATCGACCATGTTTCTTCACATTCAAAGTGCTCCAGTTCGAGAACGGAGTAAGATACCCCAAAAACCACTCCGTTGTCAAAACTGGCCTGCCAAAAAACCTCCTCAGCCGCAAAAAGGATCGATATCTATTTTGCCCGCCAGCCACGTATATAGGATGCTCGATGCTTCGCACCTCGTTGTTGAGTGTGCATATGGAAACCTGATTCTCCTACCCGTAACCACCACCACCAATGTTTCCCTGTTCCCACAACCCCCCTTTCACCATCTGTTTCGCCAAATATGTTTCCTCTGTTGCACCTGCAGGGAGTTTTTCGCGTCTTTCAATGCTATTGGCGGGAGCTCTTTGCCAGATGAACACGATTGAATTGGAGCATAACTTCACTGTAGTTGTATCACCACTGATTACTCGTGACCACCAGTAATACCTACTTATATAATTCTGAGACGCCTTACATTCGCGATGTCAGTCAGCCTGAAATGGCTCTTTACTTTACTGTTGTATCACTACTAAGTACTCATCACCATCGAAACTACCTGTGGCATCTAATTCTCAGAAGCCTTGCAAAAAGTTCCCCAACAGCATTGGCAGAAGCGAAAAGCTCCCTGTAGGTGCAACAGAGGAAACATATACGGTGAAACCGAGGGTGACTGAGGGCGAAGGGGGGGGGGGGGTTGTGGGAAGAAAACAGGGAACAGGAAAACAATGGTGGCGGTGGTTAAAGGTAGGAGGACCAGTTTCCATATGCACACTCAACAGCAGGGTGGCTGGCGGGCAAAATGGATATCAATCCTTTTTCCAGCTGAGGAGGTTTTTGGCGGGCCAGGTTTTACAACGGAGTTGTTTTTGTGGGACATCACATCTTATTGCATTGGTACAGTGATAATTTCTCAACATGATGGTTATTTGAAACAAAAGTTGAAAATTTTGAAAAATTCTTGAAATATGAGAAAAATTTAGAAAAAAATTGAAAAAAAAATTTGAATTGAAAAAAATTTGAATTGAAAAAATTTTGAATTAGAAACAAATTTGAATTTTTGTTGTTGAAAGTTTATTGAATTTTTCCTTGGGAATGATGGAAATTTTTTCGTGTTGAGAATCATTATAATTGGTGTGGAAGAGATTTGGAGAAAGTTTGCAGAACGTAAAACCTACCATTTTTAACCAAAAACCGCGAATAACTCGAGAACCGTTGGAAAAATTGACAAAGTGTGTTAAACTAATTCGAAAGCCCATTAAATTTCCTCGATCCTTAATTTCATCGATCCTTAATTTCATCGATCCTTAAACATGCGCAACTCTACGATAATTTTTCTGACAACCGTTCAACATTGATGTTTTCGGAAATTAGTAAATGTTGGATTCATTCACGTATTTTTGGCTGTGGATTGGCCAAATCGATTGAAATTTAGTTAAAAGTCATTGCCCATATACTAGACATCCCAACGGACACTTTAGGACCAACCGCACCAATTGCAATTAATGTTTACGGCAGTTATCGGTGAAAATAGGAAAACCATCATAACCCCTTCGTTTTTCTTCTTAGGAAGCTCATTTCTATTTCAAATTGAAGAGTTCAATAAGCAGAATGAAATCAAGAAAGAAAATCGGAAATAGGTACAATTTTGGAGAAGTTATGACCATGAAGTTCCTGAAAATTACTCTTTCCCTCCTAATGGTGGGAGGATGGGAAATGGTGGTAAGGGGATAAAAAGCACTCCCTTGGATGGGAACAAACGTGTGTGCAAAACTTCAGCTCGATCCGTTTTGTCTGCTGAGCTGTAGCCCCGTCAATGAACAACAACGACAACAAGAACGAGAAGAAGAACAGGAAAAACGTGAAAAATAGTGGTTTTAAAACTGCTATACCCCCGACATCTGATGATCCCGAGAGTTGAAATTTGGTTTACGTCCTTACAGGCACCTAGAGAGTTGGTGTACACCCGAGACACCCAGGGGGCCGAGCTACAGGGGGATGAAAACCCCAACTTGTTCAGTCGCGTAATCAGTGTCTCAGTGGCTTTGGTTTTCAGGGCTCCCGAGTCCCTAGATCGCCATTCTGACTTCACCATCGACTTCAGCGTAAAAACAACCTTAAATGAGGTATCACTTGTCAGCCTGTTTCATTTTGGGAAGTGATAGGTAATCCCCCCCTCAACTACCTAAACACCTCTGAGCTTATAGATTTTTCAATGCTGAACACGACGGTGAAGTCAGAATTGCGATATGTCATTCCGTTAACAGGTTAGAGCAGACTAACCATGAAGAACAACTCAAGTATCAACCACGTTCCTTCATATTCAAAGATGTCGTTCTGATTCCACCATTGTGTTCAGCGTAAAAAAATCTTTAAAATGAGGTGTCACTTGATAGTCTGTCTCATTTTGGGAATTTATGGGTAATTTTTCCCCCCTACAACTCCCCAATAGCCCTCTTTAGATTGGCCCGATTCTGTCCATCTACGAACTTATTCTTTCGATTGCTAAGACGGATTTTTTGTGCAAATTAGAACTTTTTATCTCAATTCTATCGAGAATTTTCTTCCGGAGTGACACATACATAAACATAAGTAACTTATATACATATATAATTTTTGGTGTCTTTTGGCAGTCGATTCAGGATGGCCTGAAACGGATTTTGGTATAAACATTTTTCGGAAATTCGAGTTTTAAAAATTTTGCACCGAGAACAATACCTAGCTATATATATATTCTTCGAAAATTCGCTAAAAGAAAAAATTAACTAAATTATGGTCTAAATAATCGACATTGTTAATGTTCTTATACTATTTTCGAAAAAAAATTGCATCAAAACAGGGTTCACTTGAAGGGTCCATTTGAAATTGACCTAAAAACTAAATACAGGATGCGAGCTTGGTCAAAGTGGATGTTCCTTTAAACTTTCCATAACCCTAGTACAAATGGTAGGAGTGTATAAACCTTATATTTCCCAAATTTTATGCGGAAAGTTTAGTGTTTTGTACAAATTTTAATAGATTTCAATCCAAGGAGGAGCTGAGACTGATGATCCGTGAATGATGATCCTTGAAACTGACTGAGAAACAGTTAGGAAGAAATCTACCGACGACCCCCCACTCAGAGAGGAACATCTGTTCACCTATTTGACCGAAAAGACCATACCATATTTCACATTTTGTTTATAGTTTGTCTAGGGGGGGGGGGGGGGGTGAGGGAGTTTATAGGGAGTAAGAAACTTGATCAGTTTTGGTTATAACTATAAATTACGCCGGTAATAATGTGTCACAAGAAAAACCTACCAATAAATATTGGAAATTACTTTCTTTCTGTAGACACGAAAATTATGTCAGGGAAAGATACTCGATATCATACAAACATGACATGTATATATAATTTTTGTTGTCTTTTGGTAGTGGATTCAGGATGGTCTGAAACGGATTTTGGTATACAATTTTTTCGAAAATTCGAGTTTTAAAAAGTTTGGACCGAGAACAATAGCTACATTTTCTTCGAAAATACGCTAAAATTAATATGCAACAGGATTCAGGGGGTGACAAGATTCTAAAGCATTTAGGTTCAATTTCAGCGAAAGTAAGTATCACCTAGCTTCTAATTTCTTCACTATTTTTATTTTCAGTTCCACCGCAAAAGCCAACGGTATTTGACGATCAAGGGACAGAAGTGATTTCAGTGGCTGGGCCTTACCAGGAAGGAGCAGAACTGAAACTTACATGCGTTGTGTCTGGAGGTCAGTTGAAAACTATACCATACTTTGTGGACTTGTATAATATAGGACCTATTATATTCCTTTGAAATCAGGTGACAAAGTAATGACTGTAAGTGACAATTTTTTGACTGTATATCTGTTATACATGTACGTTATATTATAACGTACATGTATTATTATA
Source organism: Stenodema calcarata (assembly GCA_963920205.1). Taxonomy (NCBI): domain Eukaryota; kingdom Metazoa; phylum Arthropoda; class Insecta; order Hemiptera; family Miridae; genus Stenodema; species Stenodema calcarata. The sequence goes on from OY986048.1 coordinate 6,270,928, forward strand.
TTAGTACGTATATTATATTATAACGTACATGTATTATTATATTAGTACGTATATTATATTATAACGTACATGTATTATTATATTAGTACGTATATTATATTATAACGTACATGTATAACAGATATACAGTCAAAAGAATGTATTTCAATGGAGTGAAATTTAACGTGATGGAGGCATGGACTTCACTTATGCATTACATTTGAAAGCAATAATTTAATTGTAAAAACTCTGCAAATTCTTGTCACAACGGTTCATTATCTTCTTTGTACAGATCACCCTTCTGTCTAGATCACTAGGTCTGAATTTCTAGATCCTAAATGTTAGATTAATTATTATTATGAATTATCACTAATTATTATAATTTTATCAAGTACCTAGTGAAAATTATTATAATTTATTGTTAGGTATTAATAATTTGTATTTATTATTGGTAATAATTATTATTAATTATGATTAATTAATACAATATCTGGCTGTTGGAATCAGTTGGGTTCCTTTGTGCAGAACCTGAATGATAGAAATGATGAATTAATCTATACTATATAATAAAATTGTGTCTGTCTGTTTGTCTGTTTCTTTGTCTGTTTGGCTCATCATCAATTTTGAACGGCTGAACGTAGAAAGTTGCGGCTGGTACCATTTGACGCAGAGTTTATCTGGGAAGGTTTATGAAAAATCAGCATTTAAATCTGTTCATCCGTTGAAACGCTATGAATGAAATACTACTAAAAAACGTGTTATGAGGACGTTTATGCTTATAACTTTTGAACGGTTGAACGTAAATCCGATTGTAAGTAGTCTCTGGATTCAGCTCGACGAGTACTTTCAAGTGGTATTTCAATCAGGATGTTAGAGGGAGGGGGCGGGGTGCAGGTTGTGTCGGTGGGGGGGGGGGGGGGGTTTACAGGCATTCAAAACTACTTGACCGATCTGAATGAAACTTCGGGAATATGTTGAGTGAACATTGGGGAAGGTTTCTGACCAATTTAGGAGGGGGGGTACAGGTTGTATGTGGGGGGGGGGGGGGGGCGGTGGGCTACCGGCAATCCAAAAACTACTTGACGAATTGGTGTGAAACATTGAAATTGTGTTGTGTTTCTGACCAGTTGAGGAGGGGGGATACGGGTGTCTGTTCTACCGTTGCGAAGCGCGGGTACACAGCTAGTTACAAATAAAGTACCGATATAATTCTGGTGTTCTGATTTATTATCTTCGATAATGAACCATTGGAATCGCCCAAAGAAGAAAATTGTTTAACCCCATGTCAAAATTTGTTGATTTACGTTTCAAGATATGTAGATTCAGAAAATTGAATAAAAAAAACTCTGCAAATTCTTGACACAACGGTTTCTTATCTTCCTTGTGCAGATCACCCTTCTGTCTATACGAGACTGTGTTGCGAATCGGCGCCATACCAAATTCTCACCATACTCATACCATACCAGACGAATTTCTTTCCTATCATACCATACTGTACTATACCAAATGATACATACAATAATATACCATACCATACTCATACCATGTCATACAAACCGAGTGAATATTGAAATGTCATCCATTTCTGACCTATATTTAAAATTTCAAGTATGTAGCATATCATCAAAATTTAATTTGTTTAAACAAATAGGTATTATTTAAACAATTTTACAGACAAGAAACCGAGTGAATATTGCATTGTTATCCAGTTCTGACCTATTTTTAAAATTTCAAGTCAATAGCTCATCATCAAAATTTAATTTGTATTATTACAAAAAGGTATTATTTAAACAATTTTACAGATGAGAAACCGAGTGAATATTGCAATGTGGTCAATCCCCGACTCACGGTTAAAATTTCTAGACTGTAGTTTACTGGGAAGATGAAAAAAGGTAGTTTTATTCTGGGCGTCTGGAGGTTGACCCACGTAGCGGCCGTTTTCGACGCGAAAGTTTAGTAAACCTTTGCGCGCTCACTGTGAACGAACGGCTGGTCGCACAAAAATCCAATTGGTCTTGAAAGATTCGTAATGTTTCAGGTCATTCAAAAGTGAACTAGAAATTACACGGTTCAGTTAAACATTTTGAGATAGCGTCCGCGTAAACGTCCTCATAGAAGTGATTATAACACGTTTTTTAGTAGTATTTCATTCATAGCGTTTCAAAGGATGGACAGATTTAAACGCGGATTTTTCATAAACCTTCCCAGATAAATTCTGCGTCAAATGGTACCAGCCGCAACTTTCTACGTTCAGCCGTTCTCAATAATTGATGATGAGACAAACAGACAAACAGACAAACAGACAGACAAACACGATTTTATTATATAGTATAGATTAATTCATCATCTCTATCATTCAGCTTCTGCACAAAGGAACCCAGTCGATTCCAACAGCCGGATATCGTATTAATTATTCATAATTAATAATCATTATTATTAATATTAAATACAAGTTATTAATACCTAACAATAAATGATGATAATTTTCACTAGGTACTTGATAAAATTATTATTAATTAGTGATAATTCATAATAAAAAATGTGACGTACCTTGAAAAGGTTTTTGCTACCTCTCTCTCTTTCTCTTTCTTCCACCGTATTATTTAAGATACCTCCTTATTAAAGAACAGTTCGCGATGAACTCTTTAAATATTGCTTTTTCTAACGAATAAAAAAAAATGCACATTATTAATAATAACATCAGGTTGTCAAGCACATTTGTCGTCAAGCATATTTGTCGAATTCGTGATCAGCGAGAGTGTAATTGGTTTTTAATAATTTAGTAGTTAGGCTAGGTACATCAGCATCATTTTCGTCGTAGGTAACTAAGCCAGAACTTCACTCCAATAAGAAGTTTTCTCAACAAAATGAACTCGTAACCAATGGTTCTCCGGAATGTAAGGAGGGGGAAATTGGCAGCGTGGCATGTGGTCTGGTGTCAAATAAATTCACAGCTTTCCAAAAAGTGGTGAACAAATTTTGAGCGATGAATAATGGCGAAAATAAATTTCCTTTGCAACGATCGGTTATACGTGAAAATCATAATAAATCATAGCGCTACTTTCATGTCACTTATTCCTGTCGTTTTTCGGCGGGGGGTCCCATCGCAAAAACCTTTTCAAGGTTAATAATTAATCTAGACAGAAGGGTGATCTGTACAAAGAAGATAATGAACCGTTGTGTCAAGAATTTTGGAGAGTTTTTAATACTAGATCGGCAATAATTTTTCTATAAAAGAAGTACCTACCAACAAACCTTCATTCCTTCATTATTGTGACTTTGCTTTCTTCTGAGTCAGCCTGGGTTTTTATTACTCCGTTCGATTTCTTCTTTGTAGCACAATGGCACATAGGACCTTCCCGGTGCAACCGGGCTCCACCCACATGCCATTACGTATATGACGTAACCGCCGTATTCCGTTTTCAGTGAGGGTTTTCATTTCACGTATATCTCGTCACCGGAGCTGATCTCACCTATTGAAGACACTTGGTTTTGTGCCAATTAACCCTCACAGTTCACCTAATACAATTTCCTAATGGTGGATTTCACCACTTCGTGTTAAGGTTCGGGTTACTGCTAACTCTGAATCAGCGAAAAAAATGAGTACGCCGTCCGCGGCACTTTGTCCAGTTAGCGTTGAGCTAAAATTGCGAAATCTGGTTTCCGGGGTCGGACCAGCCCCACAATGATCCTCGAAACTTTTCATAACCCTAGCTCAATGGGAAGGGGTTCAATCCGAACTATGAAATTTCGACAATGTCATATCTCGAAATATTTAGGTGTAATGTTCGGTGTAAGTGACTGAACGGTGTAAGTTTTAGTTCAAAATTGTATGACCTGAAAAATTACGAAATTTTTAAGACCAATTAGATTTTTGTTCGACCAGCCGTTCGTTCACAGTGAGCGAGCAGAGGTTTAGGAGAAAGACTAAACTTCGCGTCTAAAACGGCCGATAGGTGGGTCAGCAGGGTGAACTAGGTACCTTTTTTTCATCATCCCAGTGAACTAGAGATTGAAAATTGAACCGTGAGTCGGGGATTGACTGCATTGCAATATTCACTTAGTTTGTTATCTGTAAATTTGTTTAAATAATACCTTATTCCACCGTACCATACCATATTCTCACCGTACTCATACCATACCATACGAATTTCTTTCCTATCATACCATACTGTACTATACTAAATCATACATACAATATTATACCATACCATACTCATACCATGTCATACAAACCGAGTGAATATTGAAATGTCATCCATTTCTGACCTATATTTAAAATTTCAAGTATCTAGCTCATCATCAAAATTTAATTTGTTTAAACAAATAGGTATTATTTAAACAATTTTACAGACAAGAAACCGAGTGAATATTGCATTGTGATCCAGTTCTGACCTATTTTTAAAATTTCAAGTCAATAGCATATCATCAAAATTTAATTTGTATTATTACAAGAAGGTATTATTTAAACAATTTTACAGATAACAAACCGAGTGAATATTGCAATGTGGTCAATCCCCGACTCACGGTTAAATTTCCAATCTCTAGTTCACCGGGAAGATGAAAAAAGGTAGTTCTCTGTTGGGTAGCTAACCCACCTAACGGCCGTTTTAAACGCGAAGTTTAGTCTTTCTCCTGTGAACGAACGGCAATTTTCAAGGAGCATTGTGGGGCTGGTCCGACCCCGGAAACCAGATTTCGCAATTTTAGCTCAACGCTAACTGGACAAAGTGCCGCGGACGGCGTACTCATTTTTTTCGCTGATTCAAAGTTTGGCACAAAACCAAGTGTCTTCAATAGGTGAGATCAGCTCCGGTGACGAGATATACGTGAAATGAAAACGCTCACTGAAAACGGAATACGGCGGTTACGTCATATACGCAATGGCATGTGGGTGGAGCCCGGGTGCACCGGGAAGGTCCTACGTGCCACTGTGCTACAAAGAAGAAATCAAAAGGAGTAATAAAAACCCAGGCTGACTCAGAAGAAAGCAAAGTTATCTAATTCCAACACCAACCTTACCTTAGTTTTTTTCTATCATAAAAAAGAGGGTGTTCACCCTAGTCAATACCTTTTTGGTTAAGAACAATAACCAGTAATCTATAAGGTTTGGATTATTGGTTATGTGTATGATTATGAATTCGCTCTTTCATGTTCAAATATGAGGGAGAGCGATACAAAGAATTGGAGTGACATTTCATTTTGCTAAATCTCCCTAAATCAGCTACGATAATGTGTCACCAATGTCAATGTGGCTGGAAACAATACAGTGAAAGCGTTGTTATGACATTTATTAAAAGAACATCTACTCGCATCTACTTACCGGATGAAATCGCGGAGCGTCCAGACAAATAGTCATGAACTGATTGGAACTGATGATCTTGGCAAAATCAATCGTGGTAGGAAAAACTGCCCGTTTTCTCTTGCAGCGATGTGGGATGAAGTCTGAGAACTGAAAACATCTAGAATTTTTAACTGGTAAGGTTACATAACATAGTTGTGATACAGAAGGCACTAAACCTTGGGAGGTTTGAGAGCCCTGACGTATTATCTGCCGGTAATATTAAATGGAGAGCTTTAATCAGATCCTTACGTTAATTTTACGGAATCTCATCACCATGAATTCAACAATTTATTTCCTCTAATGTGATCTGACGGGTTAGCATTACAGGAGAACAACAGGATTTGTACAGATAAAGAAAGTCTGAAGATGTTTTGGCCAATAAAAATCCTCCACAAGGGCGTCAATCCCCACTACTCTTCTCGGCCTGGGAAACATGGCATACCCAACACCTCACTATCAGATTTCTCACGTTTGGATCAACAGGACTATTTCGCTCGAATTCAACCTATTCAAATTCAAATAAGGTCTTCTTATTATAATATAATAATTCAAATTAATAAATAAATTAATCAATAAATCAAATTCAAATAAGGTCTTCTTATTATAATATAATAAGAAGACCTTATTTGAATTTGAATAGGTTGAATTCGAGCGAAATAGTCCTGTTGATTGGTCATTGGTCATTGCAAAATATTTTTCAAAGCCCAATTTTATCACATTTCAATTTTAATTAGAAGGAGTGCTCCAGTTACCTATCTATTATCATTGTTTAGAGTCCGCCCTGCATGTATGCTGAAGAAAGTTAATCAAGCAACGTTAGCTCAGTGTTCAAAATATATCCAATTCTTCCAATTTTTGTCCCTTTGGAATGTGTTATATAATTATTGATTTAAAAACTCTGCAAATTCTTGACACAACGGTTTATTATCTTCCTTGTGCAGATCACCCTTCTGTCTATACCAGACTGTATTGCAAATCGGCACCATACCATATTCTCACCGTACTCATACCATACCATACGAATTTCTTTCCTATCATACCATACTGTATTATACCAAATCATACATACAATAATATACCATACCATACTCATACCATGTCCTACAAACCGAGTGAATATTGAAATGTCATCCATTTCTGACCTATATTTAAAATTTCAAGTATCTAGCTCATCATCAACATTTAATTTGGTTAAACAAATAGGTATTATTTAAATAATTTTACAGACAAGAAACCGAGTGAATATTGCATTGTGATCCAGTTCTGACCTACATTTAAAATTTCAAGTCAATAGCTCATCATCAAAATTTAATTTGTATTATTACAAAAAGGTATTATTTAAACAATTTTACAGATGAGAAACCGAGTAAATATTGCAATGTGGTCTATCCCCGACTCACGGTTAAAATTTCTAGACTGTAGTTTACCGGGAAGATGTAAAAAGGTAGTTTTATTCTGGGAGTCTGGGGGCTGGGTCACATAACGGCCGTTTTCGACGCGAAAGTTTAGTGTTTTTCCTAAAACTTTGCGCGGTCACTGTGAACGAACGGCTGGTCGCACAAAAATCCAATTGGTCTTAAAAGATGCGTAATTTTTCAGGTCATTCAAAAGTGGACTAAAATTTACACGGTTCAGTTAAATATTTGGAGATAAGACATCGTCAAAATTTTAAATTTCGTTTTGAACCCCTTCCCCTTGACCTAGGGTTATGAAAAGTTTCGAGGATCATTGTGGGGCTGGTCCAAACCCAGAAACCAAATTTCGTAATTTTAACTCAACGCTAACTGGGCAAAGTGGCACGGACGGCGGACGGCGTACGGCGTACGGGGGACGGCGTACGGCGGACGGACGGATTTTTTTTTATTCGATTTTCTGAATCTACGTGTCTTGAAACGTAAACCAACAAATTTTGAGGGGGGGTTAAAATTTTTTTTTCTTTGGGCGATTCCAATGGTTCATTATCGAAGATAATAAACCAAAAAAAAAGTATAATGGTACTTGATAAAATTATTAATAATTTTAATAAACTTAACTTAATAATTTTATCAAGTACCTAGCAAAAATTATAATACCTAATTTATTGTTAGGTATTAATAATTTGTATTTATTATTGATAATAATAATTATTAATTATGATTAATTAATACGATATAATTCCGGGGTTTTTAATACTACGTCGGTAATAATTGTTCTATAAAAGAAGTACCTACCAACCAACATTCGAAATTACCTTCATTTCCTTAGCACGAAACGTACCTCAGAACAAAAAACTCTGCAAATTCTTGACACAACGGTTTATTATCTTCTTTGAGCAGACCACCCTAATCCAATTAACGAACTGTTGGATGAAACTCTAGCTCATCATCCAAATTAAATTTAAAATACCATACGAATTTCTATCATATCATACCATACTGTACCATACCAAATCATACATACAATAATATACCATGTCATACAAACCGAGTGAATATTGCATTGTCATCCAGTTCTGACCCATTTTGGTTTATTATCTTCGATAATAAGAAAACATTTTTTTAACCCCCCCTCAAAATTTGTTGGTTTACGTTTCAAGATACGTAGATTCAGAAAATCGAATAAAAAAAAATCCGTCCGTCACCCGTACGCCGTACGCCGTCCCCCGTACGCCGTCCGCCGTCCGTGCCACTTTGCCCAGTTAGCGTTGAGCTAAAATTACAAAATTTGGTTTCTGGGTTTGGACCAGCCCAACAATGATCCTCGAAACTTTTCATAACCCTAGGTCAAGGGGAAGGGGTTCAAAACGAACTTTGAAATTTCGACAATGTCATATCTCTAAAAATTCTCATGGAACGGTGTAATGTTTAGTTCACTTTTGAATGACCTGAAAAATTACGAATCTTTTAAGACCAAATGGATTTTTTTGCGACCAGCCGTTCGTTCACAGTGACCGCGCAAAGGTTTAGGAAAAACACTAAACTTTCGCGTCGAAAACGGCCGTTATGTGACCCAAGCCCCAGACGCCCAGAATAAAACTACCTTTTTTCATCATCCCGGTAAACTACAGTCTAGAAATTTTAACCGTGAGTCGGGGATAGACCACATTGCAATATTCACTCGGTTTCTCATCTGTAAAATTGTTTAAATAATACCTTTTTGTAATAATACAAATCAAAATTTGATGATGAGCTATTGACTTGAAATTTTAAAAATAGGTCAGAACTGGATCACAATGCAATATTCACACGGTTTCTTGTCTGTGAAATTGTTTAAATAATACCTATTTGTTTAAACAAATTAAATTTTGATGATGAGCTAGATACTTGAAATTTTAAATATAGGTCAGAAACGGATGACATTTCAATATTCACTCGGTTTGTATGACATGGTATGAGTATGGTATGGTATATTATTGTATGTATGATTTGGTATAATACAGTATGGTATGATAGGAAAGAAATTCGTATGGTATGGTATGAACCATACCATTGGTTCATTGGAATCGCCCAAAGAAAAAAATTTTTTAACCCCCCCTCAAAATTTGTTGGTTTACGTTACAAGATACGTAGATTCAGAAAATCGAATAAAAAAATAAACCAAAATCCGTCCGTCCACCGTACGCCGTACGCCGTCCGCGCCACTTTGCCCAGTTAGCGTTGAGTTAAAATTACGAAATTTTTTTTATGGGTTTCGACCAACCCCACAATGGTCCTCGAAACTTTTCATAACCCTAGGTCAAGGGGGAGGGGTTCAAAACGAATTTTGAAATTTTGAAAATTTCATATCTCGAAAAATTCATATGGAACGGTATGTTTTTTATTTCATATTTAGATAGAGTTTGTTCAGTAGAATTTTTTAAGACCATCCACAGCTTTGTACGACCAGCCGTTCGTTCACCATGACGGCTCAAAGATTGTGCCTCACAACACGATCGTGACTCAAACTGTTGAAATACAGGTCCATTTTCATACTAACAATTTCTTTGGAACATCATATGGCTTAAGTGATGTCGAGTTTGTTGTTCTGAGGTGCGTTTCGTGCTACGGAAATGAAGGTAATTTCAAATGTTTGTTGGTAGGTACTTCTTTTATAGAACAATTATTACCGACGTAGTATTAAAAACCCCAGAATTATATCGTATTAATTAATCATAATTCATAATAATTATTATTAATAATAAATACAAATTATTAATACCTAACAATTAATTATAATAATTTTCACTAGATACTTGATAAAATTGTTAATAATTTGTGATAATTGATAATAATAATTAATCTAACATTTAGGATCTAGACATTTAGACCTAGTGATCTAGACAGAAGGGTGATCTGTACAAAGAAGATAATGAACCGTTGTGTCAAGAATTTGCAGAGTTTTTAAAATTTCAAGTCAATAGCTTATTATTACAAAATTATTACAAAATTATTTAAACAATTTTACAGATGAGTAACCGAATGAATATTGCAATGTGGTCCATCCCCGATTCACGGTTAAAATTTCCAGTCTGTAGTTTACCGGGAAGATGAAAATAAGGTACCGTTTTATATTGGGTGGCAGGGGCGATGACCCACATGACGGCCGTTTTAGACGCGAAGTTTAGTGTTTCTCCTAAACATTTGCGCGGTCACTGTGAACGAACGGCTGGTCGCACAAAAATCCAATTGGTCCTAAAAAATTCGTAATTTTTCAGGTCATTCAAAAGTGAACTAAAAATTACACGGTTCAGTTGAATATTTCGAGATATGACATTGCCGAAATTTTAAATTTCGTTTTGAACCCCTTCCCCTTGACCTAGGGTTATGAAAAGTTTCGAGGATCATTATGGGGCTGGTCCAAACCCAGAAACCAAATTTCGTAATTTTAGCTCAACGCTAACTGGGCAAAGTGCCACGGACGGCGGACGGCGTACGGGTGACGGACGGATTTTGGTTTATTATCTTCGATAATGAACCATTGGAATCGCCCAAAGAAAAAAATTTTTTAACCCCCCCTCAAAATTTGTTGGTTTACGTTTCAAGATACGTAGATTCAGAAAATCGAATAAAAAAAATCCGTCCGTCCGCCGTACGCCGTCCCCCGTCCGCCGTACGCCGTCCCCCGTCCGCCGTACGCCGTCCGCCGTACGCCGTACGCCGTACACCGTACGCCGTACGCCGTCCCCCGTACGCCGTCCTGCTGTGCTCTCATTTCTGGTTCATTGTATCTAGGCCATTGGCCCATGACAATGATTTACCAGGCTCGTATGTTGTGGCAGACTTTGTTCGGCAGGCTTTTTGGCATGTTCTATGCCATGCACAGCAGGTCCCCCTTTTGTTCTGCCCCCTCCGGCGTTGGTCATGCTAAGCATGTCCGGGATGGACCACGTGGAGGTGCCGGGTTTTGCAGGGATTTTAGGGGCAGAGGGGTAGATTGCTTTCTGCAATCTTTAATGAAGCTTGGCCTCGGTACTCCCCGTCTCTTCTTGTAGCTTACGGTTCTTCCGTCACTGGCAGGCTTCATTTTAATCTTAGCTCGGCCTCAGTACTCCCCGTCTCTTCTTGTAGCTGACGGTTATTCCATCATTGGCAGGCTGCGCTTTGTACTTAGCTCGGCCTCCTTACTCGCCGCCTCTTCTTATGGCTCGCGGCTCTTCAATCATCGGCAGGCTCTCATTGTACAGGAGTATGTTGGGTGAGTACTACTATAAAAATTCCTCCCCGTCCTTAATCTAAGCTAGCCTAGGTTATCACAGATAATTACGGATCGCGGTTATCACAGTCGGGTTATCACAGTATTACTCGCACTCTTTGATAGTTTGTGTGCTCACCATATAAAAATGTCACTTACATACAATACACGCATTCACTCATATATACATCCACGCAATAGACCGAGGGACTGGAGGAGTCCCACCGGTCCCGGGCCCACCCTTCCTAAAGTGGCCTCCTGGCACTCGCTATGGCAGAGCTTTCTTAGTGGCCAGGAAGCCGAACAGCCCTATGGTAAATTAACAAAAACAAAATAAAAGAACAAACAAAAGAAATCAACAAAGGCAAAATTGTAAAGACCTACCGGTTTGCTGCCCCCCCAAGACCGGCAGGCCCCTCCGTCACTCAATCCACACACACACAACAAATATCACAACAAATATCACACACATATCACATTGAAATCACAAATATCTATCACAGAATGTTCCACTAGTCTAGGATCACATATACCTAATCTATTGTGGCGAGTACTTGTACTAATTTTCCTCCCACCGCTATTTCTAACCTATCCTAAGCTAACCTATACTATTCTAAAGTAAAAATCCCCTGTACTCATTGGCGCAGAGCACTGCAGTTGGCTGGCGTAGGCTCCGCTCCTTCACCTCTCAAGCGCGACCACGCCTTGCAGTATGCGTGGAAATTCTGGCAACTCTCTTCAGACGCTAGGAGGCTGCTCAGGGCGCCGCTGTATGTTGCGGATCCGCACAGGTCCCGTCTCTGGTCTGCATACAGCGGGCAGTCACGAATCACGTGCTCGGCAAGCTCCACGGCCTCTCCACACGGGCAAGTCGGGAAATCGCGACGTCGGAACTCGTGTAACTTGCCACTAAAGTTACCATGGCCCGTCAGTAACTGCGTGGCCTCATAATCCGGGCGCATCCAGGGAGTCTCAAGTCTTCTGCCGACGTCCGGGAAGTATTCGTACGCCGTCCGCCGTCCACGCCGTTTTGCCCAGTTAGCGTTGAGCTAAAATTACGAAATTTGGTTTCTGGGTTTGGACCAGCCCCACAATGATCCTCGAAACTTTTCATAACCCTAGGTCAAGGGGAAGGGGTTCAAAACGAAATTTAAAATTTCGACAATGTCATATCTCCAAATATTTAACTGAACCGTGCAATGTTTAGTTCACTTTTGAATGACCTGAAAAATTACGAATCTTTTAAGACCAATTGGATTTTTGTGCGACCAGCTGTTCGTTCACAGTGAGCGCGCAAAGGTTTAGGAAAAACACAAAACATTCGCGCCGAAAACGGCCGTTATGTGACCCAACCACCAAACGCCCAGAATAAAACTACCTTTTTTCATCTTCCCGGTAAACTACAGTCTAGAAATTTTAACCGTGAGTCGGGGATAGACCACATTGCAATATTTACTCGGTTTCTCATCTGTAAAATTGTTTAAATAATACCTTTTTGTAATAATACAAATTAAATTTTGATGATGAGCTATTGACTTGAAATTTTAAAAATAGGTCAGAACTGGATCACAGAACTGGATTCACTCGGTTTCTTGTCTGTAAAATGGTTTAAATAATACCTATTTGTTTAAACAAATTAAATTTTGATGATGAGCTAGATACTTGAAATTTTAAATATAGGTCTGAAATGGATGACATTTCATTATTCACTCGGTTTGTATGACATGGTATGAGTATGGTATGGTATATTATTGTATGTATGATTTGGTATAATACAGTATGGTATGATAGGAAAGAAATTCGTATGGTATGGTATGAGTACGGTGAGAATATGGTATGGTGCCGATTTGCAATACAGTCTGGTATAGACAGAAGGGTGATCTGCACAAGGAAGATAATAAACCGTTGTGTCAAGAATTTGCAGAGTTTTTTTTATTCGATTTTCTGAATCTACGTATCTTGAAACGTAAACCAACAAATTATCAGGGGGGGTTAAAAAACATTTTTCTTTGGGCGATTCCAATGGTTCATTATCAAAGATAATAAACCAAAACTCGACATCACTAAAACCATATGATGTTCCAAACAGGTCGTTAGTATGAAAATTGACCTGTATTTCAACCGTTTGATTCACGATCGTGTTAACAGGCTCTACCTTTGAGCCATCATTGTGAACGAACGGCTGGTCGTACAAAGCTGTGGATGGTCTTAAAACATTCTACGGAACAAACTCTATCTAAATATGAAATAAAAAACATACCGTTTGATGGGAATTTTTCGAGTTTTGAAATTTTCAAACTTTCAAAATTCGATTTGAACCCCTTCCCCTTGACCTAAGGTTATGAAAAGTTTCGAGGACCATTGTGGGGTTGGTCGGAACCCATAAAAAAAAATTTCGTAATTTTAACTCAACGCTAACTGGGCAAAGTGTCCCTCGTGGTTGCGTACTCCTATGAAAGCTGTACCCACTTTATGGTTGCTTTGAATCACGAATCCAATGGCTATGACTGGCATGCCTGAAGCCAAATCATCTAAGAAGAAGAATTCAATTAAACACCTCGAATAATATGAAGTCTATTATGTCCCCTTAATTCTCCTCATCCACGGGCCTCTCAGATAATATGACGTCGCAACACCGACTACGTCCAAAGATATGACGTCAAACAGGTGCCGCCAAGAACACCTCACAGGATATGACGTAGGTGGACCGGCAGGTGGTGGATGACGTCAGACAAGTAGCTGGTAAAAACACCTCACTGGATATGACATACGTGGACCGGCAGGGGGTGGATGACGTCAGACAAGTGGCTGGTAAGAACACCTCACAGGATATGACGTACGTGGACCGGCAGGTGGTGGATGACGTCAGACAAGTGGCGGACAAGAACACCTCACTGGATATCACGTACGTGGACCAGCAGGGGGTGGATGACGTCAGACCAGTGGCCGGCAAGAACACCTCACAGGATATGATGGCGTACGTGGACCGGCAGGGGGGTGGATGACGTCAGACAAGTGGCCGGCAAGAACACCTCACAGGATATGACGTACGTGAACCGGCCGGAATGGATGACGTATTTGGACCGGCAGGAATGAATGACGTCAGAGGTGTCAAGGGGAGCCAAATATTTTAAACCTCCATTTCTTCCTTACTAATATTAATAAGCATTATGTAAATACGGATCGTAATCATGAATCTACTTGTACTCTCAACAGTTCCATTATATAAAATATCAAATTACGGTTGAGTTAAGTATATTTTAACAATTCCTATTTCCATCATAAAATTCTTGACACAACGGTTTATTATCTTCCTTGTGCAGATCACCCTTCTGGCTATACCAGGCTGTGTTGCAAATCGGCACCATACCATAATCTCACCGTACTCATACCATACCATACGAATTTCTTTCCTATCATACCATACTGTACTATACCAAATCATACATACAATAATATACCATACCATACTCATACCATGTCATACAAACCGAGTGAATATTGAAATGTCATCCATTTCTGACCTATATTTAAAATTTAAAGTATCTAGCTCATCATCAAAATTTAATTTGTTTAAACAAATAGGTATTATTTAAAAAATTTTACAGACAAGAAACCGAGTGAATTTTGCATTGTGATCCAGTTCTGAACTATTTTTAAAATTTCAAGTCAATAGCTCATCATCAAAATTTAATTTGTATTATTACAAAAATGTATTATTTAAACAATTTTACAGATGAGAAACCGAGTGAATATTGCAATGTGGTCTATCCCCGACTCACGGTTAAAATTTGTAGACTGTAGTTTACCGGGAAGATGAAAAAAGGTAGTTTTATTCTGGGCGTCTGGAGGTTGACCCACATGACGGCCGTTTTCGTCGCGAAAGTTTAGTGTTTTTCCTTAACCTTTGCGCGCTCACTGTGAACAAATAATACCTATTTGTTTAAACAAATTAAATTTTGATGATGAGCTAGATACTTGAAATTTTAAATATAGGTCAGAAATGAATGACATTTCAATATTCACTCGATTTGTATGACATGGTATGAGTATGGTATGGTATATAATTGTATGTATGATTTGGTATAGTACAGTATGGTATGATAGGAAAGAAATGCGTATGGTATGATAGGAAAGAAATTCGTATGGTAGGAGTACGGTGAGAATATGGTATGGTGCCGATTTGCAACACAGTCACCCTAGACAGAAGGGTGATCTGCACAAGGAAGATAATAAAGAATTTGCAGAGTTTTTTTTCAGTGATTCTGGGTTGCATTTTCTATTTGTCACCAATGAAACAAGGGTAAGAAAATGCTAATTCTGATTTTGTTAGTGCATATTTAAGCACATATTTCAGATGTTTTTACCGCATATTTTAAGATATAAAACGGGTTTTGTTAGTGCATCAGAATCCGCACTCTAGTTATGACACACTGCTAACGTGGGTTGGTATGATTAAAACCCTTCAATTTTATAAATACAAATAAATTACTTACAATACTTATAATTATTTTAATAATAATTTATATGAAAACTGAAGAGAACATTACTGAGCTAGTTACTGTCGCACCCCTCACTGGTGTTATACTAGATGATCCATTGATTACCAGATCAGCTTACTCAGTTGGTTTACCTAATGGAGGATACTTATTTCCATCTAGAAAGATATTGTGTCTGAAGAGTCAATTTTTCTGCTGAGATATGGAGATACAAACTATAATGAGGCCCTAAAGATCCTCCTCTTCCATCAAATGCTGAAGAGTTGTTGAGTTTAGAAAAGAGGTTCATGTTATTTATTGGGGTTAGAGATCCAAACAGACACTCATCTTCGCTCTGGGCGTCAACAAGTGCGACCATTGAGCTCGTAGAATGTAGAGGGGGAGCCCGCCATCCTTAGTTTGTCGGGGTGAAGTGTTGACTCAGCGGTAGTAAAGAGGAATTTACTCGGGTTGAGTTGTCACGAACGTCTCGCCCAGCCGACCACTAGAACACTTTTTATCTTACACAATGTTAAACAAATGTTCCAAAACGCTTCGTATTATTAATTCTAGTCACTTCCATCAGAAAGTTCCTTACTGCTCAGTGATGGGATTGAACCAATATAGAGTCATTTACGATAGTGTATTATACACCATTATTCTGTAATTTTCCCGTATAAATCAGTTGCATTAGGAAATCAATGTGAACCACTGCACCACTTGATATCAAATGAAAGAATTGAGACCAGTGTAAACCATGGATTACCCAGATCGGCCTAAAATCAGGTCTATTTATGAGAACGTCTCTGAGTTAGATGGGCAGTCTGAGTTTGATTGAATTGATATAGAATATTTTGAAAACGAATGCACATACGACATAATTTCTCAATGCAGTCATTGCGTTTTGCTGCTATTGTGTGAAGACACACCGGAAAACAATCATGACAATGGAAAATCGCGAAACGGAGATTTGGACGAAATAATGGTGTATTCTGAAAATAAAAAAAATTTACGTATACCGAAGATTTACGTATTTACGGAGAACCCAAGAGCGTCCAGAAGCGCCCAAATTTGGACTAACCGCGTTTGCTCGTAATTTCGATAAGACGGAAAAGCCCCAGTGTGGCACATAAAATTTCATTATTTTTTGACACTGAATCACGTGGTGATATCAGTTTTCTTATTGGACTGTTTAAACCGGGACTACAGCCTGAAACATGGTCGTTTTTAAGAAAAATCACCTTATCCTGGCTCTTGATCAGTTTACTTTTAGTTAAATGAGTTTTTAGGCAGGTGGGTAGGTATCTAAAGTATCTTGTTGAGGCCATGTTTCGCAACCTGGGCTTGGGGCCGGCTAAGGCGGTGTTAAAAATAATTTTGGAAGACAGAGGTCGTCAATTTGTACGACTGCTGTGCCTACTCCTTATGTACCTACTTTAGTCGTTTGAAACTTAACTCACCAACAGCATCGTGTTCGATTCTTTCTTTTTTACGAATGTGTACATTGAAATTTATGTACCATGTACAGCTTTGACGAAAATTATGAATCGATTAATCGCGGAAAAGGACTTATCGACGTATACGCCCCCAGCTCGAGGCTTGTTCCTGAAGGAAGTGAACGTTTTCCATTTTCCCGCCACCTCTTCACTACCAATAGTCTTAGTATCACCGGAGGCGACCTCATACATCAAATCCTACTCTGCGGCTATGAGGATCCGAAAGGCAGATTCTCTATAAGCTACCTCGTCTCATAGCAATAACTGTTCATACCAGGGAAAGCACTTACTTCCACCGCTTTCAGCTATCAAATTTTCATTCCCTTCGTATTTTCCGCTCACGATGTAATTTTCTTATTTATTCTTTTTTTTTCAATCACAATTTATCGATTCCAAAATACGCTATAGCACAAAAAGCCAAGCAAGGGCTTAACATGCATTCGTACAACATGTCATATGGGTAAGCTTACGGCAGTTTGGGGACAAGATTCCACCATGAGTATTTCCGATAGGTACTCAATTATTTGGCAATATTTTGGGATGGCACAATTTCACGTTAACAATAGAAGAAAAGAAGCGAAATTTTCCATTACGGTGTATTAATTTCTATACAGATCACCATTCTGTCTCGGTAACTGTTCTGCCTACAACTGGAGTTATGGGCTAAAATATTGATCGGATAAGATTGATGATAGATAGGCGACAATATGGTTCTCTCCGAAAGAAAGCGGTGGGGCACGGTAACTATCTCAGCGATGGTCTGTAGTCATATATATCTTCATTCACATAGATAATAAATTATATAGAATTAATTTGCACTAACATGATTCAGGGGTTTTTACTTGTGCCCACCGACGTCAGCAATAGTTAATAACAAGTAGTACCTACCACCAAATATTCCAAATTACGTTCATCCCGTCGAGACGAACAGGTGGAATCTTTCTCCAGTACCATCATGGCCTACACAGGTGGAATTTATTGCTAAAAATTTGTAAATAAATTGGTTTTAAATCATATGGAAATCACACACCAAAACTTCGAAATTCTGACCCATGCAAGTTTTTACAACCAATACGGGGTCATTTTGGACTCAATAGGTCATTCCTCATTACAGTCATCCAATGAATAAAAAAAGAGTTTTCCTTTAACATTTCTTCTGGTAATATAAATGATATTCAGTGAAATCGTATGGCAATGCAGACAGCAAAAACAGAAGATTACAAAGAGGAAAGAAGAAAAGAATCGTGTCGGAGGTGTAGAGGGAGGAGAGTTCGTGACTGATGGACTTATTAGGTGTTTTGGCCGCTGCACGCAGAGCCTCCTTCCCTTACAGCGATCCTTTTGGTCCACACTAGCTATTACACCGACTCTACAACCGTCTCATGGGGGTTGAAGAGAATTTTCCATCCCCGGCCTACCAAACTGGTTCTGGACGTGTGCCCAGTAACCCATATTAGTTGGGTCGAGAGTTTCTGTTCCCCTGCCCAATCTTCTTCCCTCGCTCAGCCAACCGTTCCGACCTCTCCTTAGCAACTTGTTCACGCTCGTCGACAACCTTCCGGTCTGTGGTTTCTCCGGAATTCCTCAGGGGTCAACATGGGGCAGTAGCGCTTTTGGGCTACCATTTTGCACAAACCATGGTCCCCGTCATCAAATTTCAGCAACTGACCCAACAGGTATTGAAGTTAATAGATCATTTGGTAGATCAGCCGCAACACCATCACATAGATCGTGTCAAATAGATTTCCCTTATTCCCTCATTTTTACTCAGAAGTTTGGGGATGAACAAAGAAATACTAAATGTGAAGAAGTGAATTCATGATTTGTGAATTAATTGTTTTACAAAGCTCAAAACCCACTGTTTTAGGTTGAAATGTTGGTTTTTTACAATTGAGAGTATGCATCAACAAGGGGTTGACTTCTTTTTTTTTCAATCAAAGCGTCAACTCCTGGAAATAGCTTCATGTTGCTCCAAAAAACGAAGCAGCCAACTCCATCTAGCGGATTTCTTGATAGCTGTCAATGGAAGAAAACTCCTTGTTGCACCAAACGAAATACGATTTTTTTTCTTTTTCTTTCGAAAAAACGTCAGTTAGCTCATTTTGCTAAAAAATTGGAGTTAACTCGTTCTTGCTGCAAACCCCTCAATCGTAAAATGCCTATTTCTTACCATTTATTTGGTAAGAAACGGAATCTGACTTTAATATACATCGACGGATTGGCGGCGGCTAATATTTTGAACGTTCAGTTCGCTCGTAAAATAGGTTACTCATGCTTAGGGGAGATCGCGGGCCAGTCGTAAATTTAGCATTGCGGTTAAAAAATGTGTTATCAATCAGATTTGGGCCACTCAAGCTTTTACCAATTTTATCCTGATCAGGAACCAGTGTAGAACGTATTTCTGGGCGCAAACCTTATTTGCCTCATGCAGAGGTGCTTGGATAATATTTTGTTAATTGCACCATCGAGGAATCCGTCAGCGGCATTCAAGCGCCTCGGCCCTACAAATGCAGATATGTGGTAGAAACGAATATACGGTCGACTCAGAATCGTGAATTCAACCCGTTCGAGTTTTCATCTGTTGTCACGGCACAGAGGAGAATGATATCGATAATTTATCCCTGGCGACCCCTCGAGAGGTAATGGAGAATTTATGTTCGTCTCCCCCTCCACTTCGTCACATTTCTTCTCTTCCCCGCTTTCACACCATCCGACTATTTCCCGCTCCTACATGCGAATCCGGTAGGATACCTTTCCATTACCCATTCGCCAAGAATCAGCCTTCTTGGCTCGTGAAAGTTTCTCAGCGAATTGATCTTACTATTCTTCCGAATGTGATGACGTTCGGCAAAAGCTGCCATTTATTTTTGGTATTTGGTAATAATCTTATCTTAATAATAATTATTAATCATGGATCATAATTAATAATAATTTACACTACTCGTGTGAAAAATTTGCAGAGTTTTTCCGTTGGTACCCCAAAACTGATTTAGAAAAAATATCATTTAAGAAGGACGTTCCTAAGATCCCTGTAATTCCTGTTATGGTCAATAATAGTTATTGATCATTCAATCTCACCGTAACAGGAATCACAGGGATCTTTAAAAATAACTTCTTTGGGCGATTCCAATGGTTCATTATCGAAGATAATAAACCAAAAGGCGGGCTATTGAACTTCAACTCTTGACATCATGATGAAAGTTAACTATAAGGTTGGAAGAATGGTATTTTCCAAGTTTACAATAAAAAATTGATTTAATCGTTCATTATCGTTGGTAACTTTGTGCAATAAAATGAATTACATTCAGATTTTCAAGTGAATGAGATAATTCGTAAAGTAAGGATACGGGATCAAATGACGGCTTTGAATTTCACTTTGACGGCATCAACACTATTTAGTTGAAAGTAATATCACTGTGGCGCTGTTCCAGACCAATACTGCAAGTCACACGAACCAAGCAGATTCTTTCAAGTTGCTCGTTTTTCTTCCTCCGAGGACACATCATATCACCGCATCAATCTCGTTCGGATTATCGAAAATTGCTCTATTCCACTCCATCGCTCTCACTCGTGTCTACTGGCGACCTGCCGTCATGTCTCTAAACGGAAACAACGTACCCGTACAATACCCAGCCATCCAGCTACTCCTGGGGGAGACAGTTCGGTTCACCCTCAACGACGGAACGTTCGTTATCGGCTACGTCGTCGGCATGCTGCCGTGCGGATGCATCGAACTCCGTGACGCCTTTAAATCCTGGTGTTACCCAGTTCCGACAACAATTTCCATCGGAAGGACCGCCTACGTTCCCATCAGACAGGTCAGACACGCCCTAATCCTGGCCCGATCTCCGTAAGTATGAAGCTATTGGTCAAAGTTTTACTACGTCATGTCAGCCTATTCAGAGCGTCAATTTTCATCGATACATACGACGTCAAGCCGGAAAATATATCATCCCTATCAACAACGAGTCAAGATCATAATTTTAAACGTTAAATTTCCATACATTGCTACAACACCTTGCTCGATAACTCATGATGGATATTCCATTATAACTCATACAGATATAACTTGAACATAAACCCATGTGTGTTCATAAATTTCTCTTAGGTTTAGATATAGAATTTTATTTTCACAGCCATTCATAACTCTTCTCACAATCATTCATAAGGACAAAATATGATTGATATCAAGTGACAGCTGGTAATAAACCATTATAATATATAAGTTTTCATAGATTACTCGCAGTTTTCATATTGAATTTTCCGTCATTCATATCTCTTCTCAAAATCATTCATAAGGACAAAATATATTGTAAATCAAATATATAAAATATATACAGAATATAAAATATATCAAAACATAATTGATATTAAGTGACAGCTAGTAAAACCGTTATAATTACAAAATAATATAATTATTCCTTGTAGATTTGGATATAGAATTTCCACATTCATTTCTCTCCTCACATTCATTCATAACTATGATCTATGATGATCTAATGGCAGCTAGTAATACATCACTATGATTATAATCCATGAAGATGAAACTATGAGTGTTCATAAATTCCTCGTAGGTTTTGGCATAGAATTTCCACAGTCTAAAAAGTAAGAACCCTTAAGGTGTAATAACTCTTTTAAAATAGTACTGAACATTTATAAAAATCGACCAATAATTGTAATTATTACAAAGTGTTGAGAGGAAACCGTGAAGAGGGATGTTTTCGATGATACGTCGTCAAAAACTATTCAACAGAATTTCAATGCACAATTCCCACATGCAATAATCCTCAGAAACTTTATGAATTTATTCCACTAATATTATTTTTTGGGAGAGGCTCATGTATTGTTTTCGTGAATAATTCGCTAACGCACTGAGTCTCAGTAGTTGAACAATTGAAATCGTAGAAATACATACGAAATGTTTGCCTCAATACGAGTATCTCAATCTACAATCTTTCCGTTATTCTACAGAATCCCGTCCACTGTTTAGTAAATTACGAGTACCTAAAATTGTTTGAAATTATTCTTGGTCTTCGAAAGATCTCTCTATGTATCAACTTGAAATCCTTTTGCACTTTTTCATTTTCTTTCTCAATTTTTTACTGAGAAAAGCTGATGGATAAATCCAACGGAGTGTATCATTTTTGTAGTGGAAACTATTTTCTCCATGAGTCATACCAAGATACGATTATCAGAAATACTCGCCTTCAATTTCCTCTCATGTATAGTTTTGTCCATTTTATTTTTTAATTTATTAGGTACTGTGCGGCTGCACAACTAAATATTTACTATCGAAAAATATTTATTTATTCATGGATTAGGTATGACTTTTAACTATAAGTTTAGAGTATCTAAGATTCCCGATAGCCGATCAACCTGTATTCAAGGCTATTCATGGAACAAGTGTCAGCTTCTTGCATAACCTTTAATTCATACTACTGTATAGATCTATATTAATATACAAGTGTTTTAACAGTGTTAAAAAAGTCTTAACAATTGTTAAGACGTAACAACTTTTTTATGTGCACGGGATTGAGAGTGTGGTAAGCCGTCCGTCAAAATCGAATTAAAGTCTGAATTTATGAATGTTAATGAATGTGAATTATATATACATATGACGTGTGACTATGTTATTATATATATATATATATATTTCTAAATACAAATTTCATCAAACTTTGTTGTTTCATTTTAATGAACCATTTCCAGTCTTCAACATGAAGTAATTCGATTGAGAATTGGGGTGGCTCACGAAATGATTATTATATCGTCGAAGGATAATTGGGGTTATGGTTAATTGCCTCACATTAAGGGGCCGAAAGCATCTCTCACTTCATGACTACTCTTGGTTTTAATCTCTCCGACGTACTACTACCCTTACAATAATACATCTAATCATTGTATAATACTACCCTGGTATCACTCAAATGAGATTATGGATATTGCTGAAACTAATTGAATTGTTCTAGTATTCAAGTTGGAATACACATGAAATTTTCTTGCACTTTCATCTAGTTCGGATAATTTGTGTTAGAGGTACCAAGATTTGTTAGCACACATACTGACCGAGACGCTTCTGTAGTATATTCCATGGACGAAGTTCACGAATAGATCGAGGTCGAGTACGAAAGATTATGAAAAGAATAAAACACTGTGATAAAAATCTAATAGATACGCTATACTAGGTCTAATAGATATCTAGGAACGTGGTAGCGTTCCGGCCCGCCACGCAAACTAGTTGGCAAGAACGAACTTCTGGATCTTCGTGGTGTGGACAGCAAAAAAACGGGTCCACAGCCGATCAACTTGAAATTTGGTATGTATTTTCTTGGTAAGTATCTTCTTCAAGCCCTGACAGTTTCAAGTCGGTAGGTCTATAGGGAGCCGAGTTATATAACTTCAAAAACCCCTTACCATGTTCATCTTCTTATTCAGACGATGAAGGCTGTAGCCTCTCCACATTCATCGATTGACTTGAGATTTTGCACAGAGCTTTGTTCCAACTTAAGCATGTGCTTTTTAAAAATTTCAAGTCACTTGGTCTAAAGGGAGCCGTGTTATATAACATAAAAAACCCGGTTCTCCACCCTTACCACGTTCTTTTTCTTATTCAGTTAGGCAAGGCTACAAGCTGTGTTCTTCGTTGTTTTTCTTGATTAATAACCGTGTTTTTATTTGGAGGGTTGTAGGAGGTTCGGTATGGAAGAAGGAACGTTGTTTCCAAGCTTTCGGCTTTATTACGCCATCTTCAGGGGTTGGCAGATATTTTTCCAGTTTCTACATCTGTCAATCCATTCGTCAGGTCAAGTCCAAACCTGACCTGACGAGTGCACTAGGACGAGGAGAAAATATCTACCAACCCCTGAAGATGTTCTTTCATACCGAAACACCTACAACCCTCCAAATAAAGAAAAACGGCCTTCAAGGAAATGCACAAAACGTTGACAATTTAATTAATAACTTCATTAGTAAATAAATATTTATAGATTTATTAATAAATAACCAAAATGTAATTTTATTTTTTCGCTTACTTTATTCTTGCGTATTGCCTCTACAGGTCTTTTCAACTTCAACAACAGATGTGATAGGTATCCCCCAAAAAATCACCCCGCCTCGCAAATATCATTCTACAGCAGCCGGAAAAAGTTATGATATTCACTTTCCCCGCCCGCCCTTTTCCTTCCAACTAAAGAGGTGTCCTAACCACTTCACAAGCACCGTACCTGTTTCGAAATATCCCCGTGGCGCCATGGCGAGACGTTTTTATTACTACACATCTATATATTAGATTGGCGCCAAGGAATGATTTCGAAACGGGTACGGTGCTTGTGAAGTAGTTAGCACTTCTCTTTATTCGGAAGGAAAAAGACGGGCAGAGAAAGTGGATATCATAACTTTTTTCGGCTGCTGTAGAATGATATGTGCCAGGCGGGGTGAAGTTTACACGGAGTTTTTTTTTGGGGGGGATTCATATACATCTCTACATCAGTTCATTCAATGGAAATGTTCATATCAGCTTGCTTAAGAGCAAAAATTACCTTCATCTTGATTTCAATAACCAAAATCCAGTTCGCTAAGGTGGCAATTTAGGCGATGATGGTTCCCAATGTTCCCCATTTTTTCATGAGTTCTCAATAATTATTACCTTCAAATTAAAAATAAATAAGGTCTATTTCAAGACACTCTTCGAATTCGAAGAATCAGCGCAAGGATGTCCGGTTTTTTGACGTACAGAAGCTCGTAGAGACTAAAAGGAGTTTAGCCGGGGGAGTCAATTTAAGGCATCTGCAGCAACCTGATAGCTAACAAACGCCCGGCGGGGGCGTGAAGCGCAATGGTTAGACCTTCTACTGTAGGCTGATCCCGCAAAAGAAGGAGTACGTGGGATCCATTGTGTATACCGTAGTGGAATCCACAACTTCACCGCCGATCGTATTGAGCAATTTCATCATGGAAATCCAGCTAGTGTTGACATATAGCTCCAAGCGGGATAGATTTCAAACGGCCAGGTTCAATCTGGCAACCGTTCTGGAAAATTACAGCAAGAAGACATACACTTTTGATCTATTTCATAGCTTGGGATCCACTGCGTTCCAACAACCAAATCTGTAGAGTAAAAATTGGACAAAAATACCCAACCCGTATTTTTACACTGGCGCCATTGTTGATACACCATTGAGAATCAATTCAACATATTTATACACTTTAAAATCTCAGCTCAGCAAACCAGTCTTGCCACAAGTAGGTAGTTGGGTCTTTTCCATAAATTCGATTGTTCAAAACTTCAGGGATTATGGTACCTAAGTTACGTATTGACTCCAATACCCTACTGAAGTATGGGACCTCAACCAATAAGCAACGCACAATATTTATAGGATCGTTAACGCTCGTCATGATTACAGCGGAAGTTTATAGGCTTGAACCCTTTTTTGTCCAGTCCTGAAATCCCCTCCTTAACCACTCATAGACACGGCACTTCACAGACACGGCTGTTGGCTTACGTTTCTTACAGTGCCCTTTATTCCTCCCCAGAGCCAGGTCTTCCAGTTTGTGCACATTTTTGAAGTTACTAAAATGAGCATTTTCCTTGTTCTTTCATTTCGTGAATATATTCATATTTCTAAGGACTATGTTCCCCGTAAGTTACCTAATTTTCATCTTTACTACAAACCAGTACTGCAATAATAGATCTTTGTCACCACTTGAATGAATTCTACCCGTCCCACCAGTGAGTTTTTCAAAAAATCGATCGACATCATGTATCAATAAGCCAAATGATTCATCACTTAACCCACGCCTGATGAGCTCCCCAACCTCATCACCAGCACCCACGGAATCATTCGCTCCAATTGTCTTCAAATCGACATATTCAATTATCATGGATTAGTATCGAGTGTTTGCCGAGATAGTGAAAATAATTCGAGTTTACAGCAAGTTTCATCATTTGTGGACAAAAATGATTTTACATCAAGCAATCTTCATTATTGGTGGATTAGTTGTATACTATCCATATTGACAGTGATACCAAATACGGGTCTCGATTAAATCCGATGATCGAACGCAGGAGGTTATCTGGCTCGAGGCGGCTTCAGATGGAATCCTTTCCTTCCGGACCTGGTATTCACAGTAGTTACTCGATTTAATCTTGAAAACTGCGAGTGATTAAAGTCGCTTGTCTACTCGAGCGCTTAACAACATAACATATTGGAAAGGGGTTGCGTATTTGATGATTTTTTTTTTTTTTTTTTCATTTGGCAACATTGACGTTATCTATCTGCTATCTGTTATCTATCTAAATACGGGAAACTAGCTATGAGGTTACACTAAGCGGTCAATGCTATTATTCATCCCGATAGAAACCACACCATTTCTTCCCACTTAAAAACAGTTCAAACATTAATTTTGCGGATATGTTGGTTTTAAACATTTTTCTCCACCAATTCCGGTCTACGCAAACTTAACTCCTACCGGCATGTAGGTACAACAGTAACGTCGATGAGCTGGATCCTTGAATGGAGCTGGATTCTTACATCCATGAGTATAATTTATAGAATAGCAATCATTTTTCATATTTACATAAGTATATTTATTTATCAGTTTTGTGTCAATTATGGTCAAATAATTTATTAGCGAGTTGAGTGATTCTACTATCAACTCCCGCATTTCTGTAACTTTCTGTTCTATTGCGGTTATTGTCGCGAATGGGCTTCACCTCCTAAAACATGACAAGAGTTGTCAAAAAATCATAACAGTCATCGTTATTTTAACGTTCGATGAATTTATACTCTTGAAAAATATTCAACCTCATCTGTAAGGTTTTCTAGTGCCTCGACATTGAAAAATTCTGACGTTTTAATGAACATTAAGAGTTTGAATAAGTTTTTTGCCTCTCCTGAAAAGCTGCTCCAAACTTCATACGACATGTTGTCGCGACAGCGTCGAAATATACTCGTAATTATAAAATACTATGTGGTTTTCATTATTGTACTCAGGAGTGGGGTGAATTTTAGTGAAAGATGCTATTTATTGAGCGCATATCACGTACACCATTTACAACCCTACAATCTCTCTCTACACATCTGGTGCCACAGTGACGCTTGTGCTAAATTTATTGGTTTGTTTAAAATACAGTTTGGAATCTGAATCTGATTATTGAACACTAACATTGGTGAAAAATGGTTAGGTATCGTTTCCTAGTTTCCTTCTGTCGGCCGACTAGCTAGTTCATGGGTTACTATGAAGATTCGAGCATAAGATCCTGCTGCACTACAATGATTGATGAAGTCAATATTTAGTGGATGGCAAGTTGAGGGATGAAGAGATTATTATTATTACCCCGATGTTTATGTGACATTGGAAGGTGTACCGGTCCATGTTGTATTTCTCCAGCACGGCTGAGGAGCAGCAATTGCTGCTGAAGTATACTTCAAACAGTCGATCTTATGATGAGACCGTGAGGCACGTCAGACCGCTCAACCACTCCGGGCCGAATACTGACCAATTGATACATTAGTGATTGTTTACTATTTTGACGCTTCGATTGCCAAATCCCAATGTACTTAATATTGAAACCTTTTCAGGTCGGCCAGAGCCTTGGGTGAAATGGTGGCGAGATGGAGGGCTCCTGGACTCCAGCGACACTAGCGCCGGATTTGACAACGTTAGAAACAATCAGCTCGTCATAGAGCGGCTCGATAGATCTCATCTGAATTCCATTTTCACGTGTGAAGCTTCGAATAACAACATCAGTCAGCCTGTCTCCACCAAAATTACGATCGCCATGGATTGTAAGTACTCATCCCAGTAATTTCTCCTAGTTACTTGTTAGCTTTATCATACACATTGGCCCCTTGAGACCTCTCCCTTATTTTTCGATTCGCTGTGATAGCCTATAGCTTGGACTAAGCGCGAACTTGGATCGCTCAAACAAGACATTTCTGCGAAGGAGATATGTCTGCTGAACATCTCCTCGCCAATCTACGAAACAAATCTTGTGCACTTTCAGTGGTTGTCATGAAATCCAAAAGTTCCTCGACATCACTCAAGATTTAGCAGCTCTAAACAAGTCATTATAGTCCTCAAGGTTCTCTAATTAGCGGAGTGAGGATCCACTTAGCTTTAATCTCAAAGACACGTAATTTTAAATCAGTCGAACGAGACTTCACTCACATCCTCCAATTCTACTACTCCCCCTCCATTCTTACTTCTTCAATTAACTTGTGCCCGCACTTGGCCAATTGGTTGACAACGGCTACTCTATTATATACTATCCTATTATCAAGAAAAAGGTTTGTGAGACCGACCTGCGAATGGATTTGCATCATTGCATCAAAGCGCCCCTCTTCAAGTAGTAGCAAGTTAGCCCACAGGGATTTCTGCCTATCTCCTCACTTAATTCTCCTAACATCTGAAATTACTGGAAGTTTTGTTTGTCTGTGCTATGAAAGTGGACTGTGAGGAATACAGCCCTTAAACGCTTAACCTATGAACGAGGAAGCGTTCCGCCCTGACAAGCAAACAAGTTGAGAGGAAAGAACGGTACCGAGTGTATGATTACCGGACGCCAAAAAATTTAAGAACCAAAAACACAGAAATTGATGGTCAAAATTGTCCACTTTGTTGCATGTGTGGAGAATTTTTGCACCCTCAGAACAAGTCCCCGACTTCTGAGTCGGTTAAACAATTATACCTCAAGTATTTCAAATTTCCTGTTGGGAATCTTGAAAAGTGGTGGACTTCAAATATCAGGTGCAGGAATTGTAAGAATAATCTCGTCAACTGGAGAAAGTGGACTCGGAATTTTACGCATTTTACCGCAATTGAGAAGAGAAACTACTCCCATATTTTTCATCCACCAAAAATCTCGTTTTTTGCAACAACGTGGAACGAATTGGGCCTTGTTCAATACAGTCCAATTGAATGGAGATCAAAAGGAAATTTAAAGTTGTCGAAACGCTCTCGCGAAAAATTGAGGGTGAATCATGCGGCAGTCTCTTGGGTCATGTTCATACTGACCCAGCTGATTGTAAATAGCACATTGGTGTTGAGATATCGAGGTAATAAATAATAATAATTGATAATCATTAATAATAATTTTCTATGGTTGATAATAATTTTTGATAATTCGTAATACCTCATCTTTCATAATTCATACGAATTCATATTCATCAATAATAATTTTCAATAAACCATAATAATAATTAATAATTTTTAGTCGTCAATAGGTAATTAATAAATTGCCGACGTATGCAGGTAGAAGTAAATACCCCAAAATTATATTAGTACAAATTATTTGTAATTAATTCATCATCTCTATAAACGTTTCATCTATCATTTAGTGATCTAGACAGAAAGGTGATCTGCAAAAGAAGGTAATAAGCCGTTCTCAAGAATTTGCAGAGTTTTTCTTCTTGTTAATCGATTCCAATGGTTCATTATCATAGATAATAGACCGAAAATCTTCAAATTCTTGACACAACGGTTCATTATCGTCTTTGTGTAGATCCATCTTCAGTCTAGACCACTAAATGAATTATGAATTATCATTAATTACTACCTAGTTGTTATTAGTCCATGTCATTCACGGATACCAATTTCCCCCAAATCCGGATCAGACGAGCTCTTTTACCCTGAAATAGAAAACACAGTTTGATTAATAGTAGTACAAACCTAACCGTAGCAACCTGAAAGTTAGACGTTAACCCGGTCACTGCCTACATATTCGTTGGTTCACCATTTATTGGTGGACCAACGTCCTGTCGTGTTTTATGGGGAGAATGTGACTCCGTCCAGCGAATCCCTTCCATGCACATTTATTTCATTTTTGCAGGCTTTTTCCTCTCTGCCGGAGGAAAGATTTATGAAATCTGAGTTCCAGCCAACTGTTGTATTCGTATATACTCGTAACAACGGTAGAGATCATATATTTTTGCATGTCATGAAAATGAAGAAAAATACTTATTATTCTATAGAGTACTTAGAGGTTTGATGTGCTTGGGAACTAAAAA
The DNA here is from genome assembly GCA_963920205.1 of Stenodema calcarata. Taxonomy (NCBI): domain Eukaryota; kingdom Metazoa; phylum Arthropoda; class Insecta; order Hemiptera; family Miridae; genus Stenodema; species Stenodema calcarata. The sequence continues at coordinate 6,300,881 of OY986048.1, forward strand.
TTTTAACCTCCACTGCTAACCGTGGTCCTGTCTTCAATTGCAACAGGTATAACGACCTTATACCGTAGCATGCATTATTAAACAATTACGTACACCTGTTCGTTTGAGTTCCCGAGTATGTCGTTGGTTGAGGCCATTTTGGGTTTCTCCCCCGACATGGATGTATTGAATAATTATTTATTATAATTCCCTTTCAACTATAATGACATGAACTGATATTATAGAAACGATCCTCATGTCATCAAATTCATGTCCGTTACATCCTTCATGTCCGTCTGCGCATGCATAAACGCGTTTATTTTAAACGGCATACAAAAAATAGATGAATATAGCTGCAATTATTTTCACCAGTATACTTCAAGTTTCTTCAGCGCATTCGCTAACGAATGTTCTGAAAACGTCCCGCCAAGCAAACAAGTTGAGAAGAACCAAGAAGGTGCCAAGTATATGTTTACCGGAAGTCACGAAACGCGTTTTTCAGGTATCCATCTCTCGCGTCCTATTTCACGGATCAACATGAAATTTGGAGTGGATAGTAGAAAGCCCTGAAGGTTTCCAGTCGCTTTGTCTAAAGAGAACCGAGTTATGTAACTTGAAACACCCGGTTTTTCGCCCTTACCTTGTTCTTCTTCCTGTTCAGTTAGGCAAGGCTACAGCCTCTCCACCTGCATCGATTGACTTGCAAATTTGCACAGAGCTTCGTTTCAACTTTAGCCAGCGACTTTTAAATGATAATAAATTAATAATAATAAATAATTCATGTATAATTGTATTATTTTGCTTAATTAATAATTCAATAAATTGACTTTATTCTTACATATTGCCTGTACAGGCCTTTTCAACATCAACAAAAAAATTTTTTGATATCAGCTAACATTCTGTGCAAAAATCACACGCCTCGCAAATATCCTTCTACAGCGGCCGGAAAAAGTTATAATATCCACTTTCCCCGCCCGCCTTTTTTCTTCCAACGAAAGAGATGTTCTAACCACTTTACAAACAACGTACCCGTTCAGAAATCTCCCCTTAAAAAATGATACATAATAATACATAGTAAAATAAAACATAGATGTGTAGTTATAAAAACGTCTCGCTATGGCGACAAGAGGAGATTTTTAGGTACGGTGCTTGTAAAGTGGTTAGGATATCCCTTTATTAGGCGGGGAGGGAAAGTGGATATAATAACTTTCTCCGGCCGCTGTAGAATAATGTTTGCCAGGTTGGGTGATATTTATACGGAGTGTTTTTTTTTTTGGGAGGGGGGGGGGGGGTATTGGACACATAATCTTTACTCAAATTTAATATAATATATAATATTATTATATATATTTTACTCAAATATAATATTACCTACTCAACTATATTATTACTTTACTCCAATGTAATATATCGAGGGTGAAGTGGCAACAAGGCCTACATCAAATGGAGCTGAACAACATGACCTAACTGACATTTTTGGGCATATTGCCTTTTTTTATTCAGCGGAATTCAAATTAAAATTCATTAAAATTATTCATCATCCTGTAAGTTGTCTGTATAGTATATTGGCACCCGGAAGTGTCTATAGTTGCAAACAGTCACGTATATGTTCTCTAATTTTAGAAATAAACAGTTTTTTGTGCCTCCTGTACATTTAAAATAATGTTGACCAGCCCTATCTGAGGTAGGCCATGTTGTTCTGCCCCACTTGAGGTAGGCCTTGTTGCCCTCGATATTTGAGTAAAGATTCGGTGGCCAATACCCCCCGAAAAACACTCCCGAAAAAAAACCCGCCTCGCAAACATTATTATATATTACCTATATATTACCTATATGGATACTAATCCCTGAAATTTGGGTTTATAGGTTTTTTTGTTCCATTCTTTTTCTTAGTTCGTCTATCGGTCCATTTCAGCTACTTGGTAACTCTATTTGACTATTCTCTTACAAGAGCGCGATTGATACGTATCACACATATTAATATCTCCGTGACATAACCGAGACTGTCAGAACTATAATTAATAGCACTTCGATGAGATTTGAATTCCTAAAATATCGACGATCCATTTGGTCTTTTTTGGCAAAGTAGTATAATGTCATGATTATGATGGAAAGGTGTTCTTTCAAAAGAAAGCCGCAAATGACTTTTTCATGACCCCTCCCTCTAAAATTTGTATTCAGTGTATGGGCCATAAAGTTGCCATCACGTAAATCCCTCTTCCTGCGTAAATCAAAACCTTGTCTCAGCTCCCTCTCTGTTTCGCTGTTTATTCACTTCAGTTAAATTGTATTGTATATAGATCCTTGAAGGAAACACACAATGAATCATTTTTCTACACAAAGCGACATGATGACATGAAAACCACGCCAACAGTTAGCGGGCGGAATAGCGTTTAACACATGTCACTAAATGTTTCATTCATAATTAATTTTAATTGATATAGTCGCTTTCACACCTTCGATTGGTTACCTTAATTCTCCACAACGAATGTACCAACAGCAACTGATATTGCATTCGCTCTGAGTCGCTATTTTGTAATTTATATTTTCCCATCAGTACGGCTGCTGGTTTTGCTCTCATACCATTTTTATATTTGAATTCTGGGACTTGATTATAAACATAAAATTGAAGATTCAGAGAAGTATTGATACCATTCAATAGATCAAGGCTTATTTCAATTGGCTATTCATTACCTATATCAAGATTCATAAGGGCAACTCTACCGTAACCTATTATTGGACAGGAGCAAGAGCGTAGAACGCATGATATGGTATGAGTATGGTATAGCATATTATTGTATGGTATGATTTGGTATAGTACAGTATGGTATGATATGAATGAAATTCGTATGGTATGGTATGAGTACGGTGAGAATATGGTATGGTGCCGATTTGCTACACAGTCTTGTATAGACAGAAGGGTGAACTGCTCAAGGAAGATAACAAACCGTTGTGTCAAGAATTTGCAGAGTTTTTAATGTTCGTTCATGTGATCGTCCAATTATCATTTCAAAAACGATGAACTGAAACTGTTGACGTTTCACATACAATACCATGTAAGGCAATAGGATTCTTTATAACTTTGACATTTACTATTTAAAAGGAAGACAATGAATTTTCCTGACATCGGTAGGAAAGTTGTAGTTGAACGTCGAAAATGAAAGGATTTAAACAAGTATAAATTCAGAGGTCGTTGGTAAATGTTGTGAACACCTACTTTTATATTGAGATATTGAATTATCAGCATGTTGGAAGTTGTGATGCGGCGTGTTGGGGGGGGGGGGGGGGTTATTTGTGGGGAAACGGATATTTACGGAGTGATCGAACTTGAACAGGGAACCAGAATACCGTGTTGCAGCGCAAGTTGATGCAATCAATCACAGCTGAACACCTTTCGAGGAGAACAGCTATAACAATGGGCGCGCATTAATCACCGACAAGCTCAACCCATTTGTCTCTTACTGGAGCCCCCTCACTTTTTCCTCCTATTTTCTTCTTTAATCTTCTTTTTCTTCGACCAGCAAGAAGTGTGGTGGACTACCGGACGTTTATGAATGGACTTTTCTCATATTTAAACATTCAATATCCAAATCAGAACCTGTCCTAAAGCGCGGATACGGGGGAATGTGACGCTAGGGAAACCTGAATTTGATCTGTTGCTGAACCATAATTTGTTTTCTCATATCGTTAATCGTATATACGAGTACGTGATCGAAATAAAAATTTCTTGCGTAAGCTAACCCTAATCATTTTTGGCCAATCTCAAACTATTTTTGGTAATATGGGCGGTTTCTATTTTACTACCGAATAGAAGTGAACATAGGTGTGAGAGTATAACGATACCTTACTTCACAAAGGGAATATGTCCATAATAAATTATTAAGGACATATTCCCATTGTGAAGTAAGGTATCGATAATTACTAATTACCAATCCTTCGCCCACATTGACCATTTTGGTTAATTATCTTCGATAATAAACCATTGGAATCGACCAAAGAAAATTATTTTAACCCCTGCCTCAAAATTTGATTGTTCACGTTTCAAGATACGTAGATTTAGAAAATCGAATAAAAAAAAAAACTATGCAAATTTTTGACACAACGTTTTATTATCTTCCTTGTGCAGATCACCCTTCTGTCTATACCAAACTGTGTTGCAAATCGGCACCATACCATATTCTCACCGTACTCATACCATTCCATATTCCACATTTCCTACCATACTGTACTATACCAAATATACCATGTCATACAAAACGAGTGAATATTGCAATGTCATCCAGTTCTGACCTATATTTAAAATTTCAAGTGTCTAGCTCATCATCAAAATTTAATTTGTTTAAACAAATAGGTATTATTTAAACAATTATACAGACATGAAACCGAGTGAATTATTTCATTGTGATCCAGTTCTGACCTATTTTTAAAATTTCAAGTCAATAGCTCAACATCAAAATTTAATTTGTATTATTACAAAAAGGTATTATTTAAACAATTTTACAGATGAGAAACCGAGTGTATATTGTAATGTCGTCAATCTCCGACTCATGGTTCAAATTTGCAGTCTGTAGTTTACCGGGAAGATGAAAATAAGGTACCGTTTTATGTTGGGTGGCAGGGGCGTTGACCCACCTAACGGCCGTTTTAGACGCAAAGTTTAGTGTTTCTCCTAAACCTTTGCGCGCTCACTGTGAACGAACGGCTGGTCGTACAAAAATCCAATTGATCTTGAAAAAAATTCGTAATGTTTTAGGTCATTTAAAAGTAAATCAAAAATTATACCGTTCCGTCACCTTTTTCCGAGACATGACATAGTCATATTTAAAGTTTAAATATAAAGTTCGTTGTGAATCCCTACCCATTGAGCTAGTGTTATGTAAAGTGTCAAGGATCATTGTGAGGCTGGTCAGAACCCGGAAACCAAATTTTGCAATTTTAGCTCAACGCTAACTGGGCAAAACGGCGTGGACGGCGTACGGCGGAAACGTAAACCAAGAAATTTTGAGGGGGGGTTAAAAAATGTTTTTTCTTTGGGCGATTCCAATGGTTCATTATCGAAGATAATAAACCAAAATCCGTCCGTCCGCCGTCCACGGCACTTTGCCCAGTTAGCGTTGGGCTAAAATTACGAAATTTGGACCAACCCAACAATGATCCCCGAAGCGTTTCATAACCCTAGGTTAGGGGGAAACGGTTCAAAAAAATTTTGAAATTTTGAAATTTTATATCTCGAAGAAATTCAGATGGAACTGTATAGTTTTTAGTTTACATTTACATATAGTTCATTTTTTTAGAACTTTTTAAGACCACCCGCAGCTGTTCACGACCAGCCGTTTGTTCACAATGAGGGCTCAAAGTTGAAGCAGATCGAAAATCGTCAACATGAGAGTGAATCGTGAGGCAGTCAATTTTCAAACTGGCTCAGCTGATTCAAACAGCACATGGTTTTCAAATATCGAGTTAATGAATAATATTTAATAATGATAATTATTAATGGAGCATAAACTATATTAATAACCAACAACACTACTAGATAATAACTAGGTAGGTATTAATAATGAATGATAATTCATAATAATAACTAATCTATCATTCAGTAATCTAGACAGAAGGGTGATCTGTACAAAGAAGATAATTAACCGTTGTGTCAAGAATATGCAGAGTTTTTGACTTTTTGAGAATTTGCAGAGTTTTTGACTTTTTGGCCATCTGTTTATTCGTAATATCGTCAATTGTATTTATACAAGTATACGTATTCCTTAGATCGAAATGAAGTACGTGAATTAGCGATGCCTAAATTGACGATTTTTGAGGAGCAATAATGAAAATTTTGGAATGTTAAATCACGTGGTTTTTTGTTTTTTGACACGTTGCCCATTTAAGATTAACTGAAAATTATATGGGGTCAAACCGGGTAGAGGATGGTCCTTGAAATTTTCATAACTCCAGGTCGGTAGGAAAGGGTGCAAAATAGTGTTTTACACACATCGGAAATTTTGTATGAAACGGTTTTATAAAGAAACAACCAATTATAATGAATAACACTGGTTTCGGTGATTAAACCATCGTCAGTAAAAGTATTTAATAGATTGTTGTTTGGAGACTAATCTAACAGTGTACTCAATTTTCAGTGGAAATCGACGATTTTTCATATACCTACTCTGGTTTTTCTTATGAAGTGGGTTTCAGCGATTTCGTCGCGAGTGATTTAGTTAGTACGACCAATTGTTCGTTCTCAATGAGGGATCAAAGGAAGTACCGATAAGAAATTACCAGCGTGAATCAAACGGTCGACTCCAATGTTCATATTCGGGAACGGCTGATTCAATCAACACATGGTTTTGTGATGTCGAGTTTTTTGTTTGGGGGTATTTTCGTCTCTCTTTTGTCTTAGGTGATTTCTTTCAATAATTGGTATGTACTTCGTGTTATGAATAATTCATATCATATTATTATCATCATTACTTCATTCATTTTGTTTAGTTATGGGACCGGCAAGGACCCTTCTGACTAGATTACAGTTCTGTTTACTATTTATAGTAAACAGAACTGTAATCTAGTCCGAAGGGTGATCTGTACATCAGATCAAAATCGTAAAACGTAAAATTGGCAGCGTTTTTCATTTCGCTAACGTCCCAGATAGGATTTAAATGATTCACAAACTGCGTTCAATCACGATTTGGGCTCTACGTAAAAGGGTATGAAGTGACGTGGGATCTGGTTGTTGGTGTGGGTCACAGACCTGTATGCACGGGCTATTCGGTTTATAATATGAACAAAGACGAAGGTCAAAGTCGAAGCTGTTTTTATCTCTCCACTCCCTCTTCCTATTTCTTTCCATTAAAGTGTCACAACATCAGTCTCGATTCCGGCATCTCATTTGACATGTCAAAATTGATTACTTACTCTGAAAAACTCGTATATTGCTTTATAAACTTCTTGGTTTACGAAGAGTTAGTCACAGTCCGGAGGTGAGTTATCACAATATCCACCATCCGCTCACATGCAACCTGAAGGACAAACAAACTTCAGTGTTTGAGGGGAGTGGTAATTTGGACGAATCCACGTAGTATTTGCACTGTACACGCTTACACATGTATTGGTAGACATACTTTATAATGAAGGGGAACCGGGGTCATCAGAACTTTTATCAGTATTCCAATTTGGAATCAAATGCCATAAGAAATGGCCCACTAGTCAATCCCCTAACCACATAGGGTTCCAGTCCATTTCCATGATTGGAAATTATAAACTGGTATAATGGAGTGTATGAACTGCTATAACTGGCATGATTTCAGAAAATTTGAATATGAGGGGGTATAATTCAAGACCATTAAGTTGCTCGTGTAAGACTCCAATTTCTACGATTGAGACACTCCTTGAATCATTGCGTCCATCTTGCGTAAAACCTGTAGAATAAGGCTCTAGCACAATTCTTACTCGTTATATTTTCATCGGATTCTTTCATGCAAGGGCAGAGACCTTTGATCAAGTTGCTAAATTTAGAACGACTGTTAAATCTCACAAAGAGATGCGGAAGCCGTGCACTGAACCACCCAGCTGGGTGAAATGTCGAAGACTACTCCCAGACTTTCAAAACAAATGTTATCATGCAGACGGGAGGGCAAAAGAACGACTTGACAATAAATTTCCTTTTATACAACGGAATTTATTAACAATCAAAACCCAAGTACTTTAATTTTGGGTTTAAATTTTGACATCCAGTCAAGTCCTTTCAAAAATTGATTCCAACATGACTTCATTGTTAAAATATATAGTATGTACATAATATGTTATAGCACAATAATTAATGAAAATTAATACCTAATAAAATTCTTAACAACTCACACTAATTGATAATAATGATTGATACAACAATACACTAATTGATACAACAATCATAATTGATACAACACTAATTGAAACAACAATGCACTAATTGATAATAATGATTGATAATTCATAATAATAATTAATCTTAATTTAGTGATCTAGACAGAAGGGTGATCTGCACAAACATGATGATAAACCGTTGTGTCTAGAATTCATCGATATTTTTTTATTCGATTTTCTGAATCTACGCATCTTGAAACGTAAACCAGCAAATTTTGAGGAGGGTAATTTTTTTTCTTGGGTGATTCCAAATGTTCATTGTCAAAATTGACCTGAAAGCACCTCTGAAAACTCCTAAACAACAAGAAGACGAACTAGACCTGTTTATGAATAACACACAGCAAGCAGCCTGGCGAAGCACCCCACTAAGCGATGCTAATAATAGTGATAATAATTTCAAAAGTAAGGAATCTGCTAAATGAGAAACGTAAAGCAAGGAGAAAGTGGTAAAACAATGGAACGCGTGATAATAAAACTATTCTCAACAGATACAGTAATAAACTTAAAGCTCTACTAAGATCCATGGAGAACAAATCAGTTGAACATTTCTTAAGCAACTTAACTGCTGAGAAATGAATTGAGTATTCTCTCTATAAATCAACCAAAAACATGAAAAGACCTAAAGTTCACTCATCTCCCATCAAAAAAGATGATGGGACATGGGCCAGAAGTTATCAACAGAAAGCACAACTTTTTGCAGATCATCTTAGCAAAACATTCCAACCATTAATAAATCAGACTACAGACGAAAATATAACTCGGATTGAAAAAATAGATGAATTTGAAATTCCACCGGTAACACTGAAAGAATTAAAGGACGAAATTGAGAGTAATATCAATGCAAAAAAGACCCCGGGCTATGACCTGATAACAGGTCGAATCTTGAAAGAGCTCCCGGACAAGGCCTTACAGAAACTACTCCATATTGTCAATGCAACGCTCCGGTTAAAACATGTTCCAACCCAATGGAAAGTTACGGAGGTCATAATGATTTCCAAACTTTGCAGAACAAAATACTGAGATGTATAACAGGCGCCCCAAAGTACATGCGAAATGATGATTTACACCGAGATCTGAGGGTAGAGTCAGTAAATGAAACAATTGCCAAGTACTCACGGAAGCACGAACGTTATCTCCACAAACATGAGAACCTGGAGATGCTTGACGTAAGGGGAACTCCGGCGTCTCAAGCGAAAGAAACCACTGGACTTGTGCTGCTGAAATAGTTCTGTGTAGTGGAAGTGAACCCCAGTGATCATGTCGCAAACAAGGGTTAAGTTTTGGTGAAAATCCTACCCTAGACAGAGATTAATATACTATGAGATAAAATATTGCCAGATGAAAATGTATCAATTTTTCAGTTGCAATAAATAAATCACGAAAAAAGAAAAAAAAATGTCAAAGACCACAGGATTACATTCGTGGTTCAAAAACTCTGCAAATTCTTGACACAACGGTTCATTATCTTCTTTGTACAGATCACCCTTCTGTCTAGATCACTAGGTCTAAATGTCTAGATCCTAAATGTTAGATTAATTATTATTATCAATTATCACTAATTATTAACAATTTTATCAAGTACCTAGTGAAAATTATTATAATTTATTGTTAGGTATTAATAATTCGTATTTACTATTAATAATAATTATTATTAATTAGGATTAATTAATACGATATAATTCTGGGGTTTTTAATACTACGTCGGTAATAATTTTTCTATAAAAGAAGTACCTACCAACAAACATTCGAAATTACATACCTTCATTTCCGTAGCACGAAACGCACCTCAGAACAACAAACTCGACATCACTTAAGCCATATGATGTTCCAAAGAGCTTGTTAGTATGAAAATGGACCTGTATTTCAACAGTTTGATTCACGATCGTGTTGTGAGGCACAATCTTTGAGCCGTCATTGTAAACGAACGGCTGGTCGTACAAAGCTGCGGATGGTCTTAAAAAATTCTACGGATCAAACTCTATCTAAATATGAAATAAAAAACATACCGTTCTAAATGAATTTTTCGAGATATGAGATTTTCAAATTTTCAAAATTCGTTTTGAACCCCTTCCCCTTGACCTAGGGTTATGAAAAGTTTCGAGGACCATTGTGGGGTTGGTCGAAACCCATAAAAAAAAATTTCGTAATTTTAACTCAACGCTAACTGGGCAAAGTGCCGCGGACGGCGTACGGCGGACGGCGGACGGACGGATTTTTTTTAATTCGATTTTCTGAATCTACGTATCTTGAAACGTAAACCAACAAATTTTGAGGGGGGGTTAAAATTTTTTTTTCTTTGGGCAATTCCAATGGTTCATTATCGAAGATAATAAACCAAAATGAAGTACGAGGTACGCGGTGTGGGTGTGGGAGGGGGCGCAGAGACATGAATGAATGAATGAATAGGCTCTGACGTAATTGTTGGCCTCCTGCCAGCCGTCTTACGTCATACGCTCGTGCGTCATAGGCTCTGACGCACTAGTTGGTCTCCTGCCAGCCGTCTTACGTCATACGCTCGTGCGTCATAGGCTCTGACGTACTTGTTGGCCACCTGACAGCCGTCTTACGTCATACGCTCGTGCGTCATAGGCTCTGACGTACTTGTTGGTCTCCTGCCAGCCGTCTTACGTCATACGCTCGTGCGTCATAGGCTCTGACGTACTAGTTGGCCTCCTGCCAGCAGTCTTACGTCATACGCTCGTGCGCCATAGCCTCTGACGTACTTGTTGGCCACCTGACAGCCGTCTTACGTCATACGCTCGTGCGTCATAGAGTCTGACGCACTAGTTAGCCTCCTGCCAGCCGTCTTACGTCATACGCTCGTGCGTCATAGGCTCTGACGTACTTGTTGGCCTCCTGCCAGCCGTCTTACGTCATACGCTCGTGCGTCATAGGCTCTGCCGTAATGGCCCGCCGGTCGCTTGTGTTCTGACGTGATCTGAGGGAAAGGGTGAATCAAGGGAACAAATTTTTCCCGTTTCAGTTTATGTGCCAAAGCAAAGACATGAAAATGTCAAAAAAAATATGTAAATAGGTACCTAAGCCCAACTGTAATGTCAATTTTCTGACAATGAGTTTCCGACTATAGTTTTCATACCTTTTTACTTAAGTACTTATTGCAATTTGAGACTGATAATGAGCTGTTTGCAAATAAAAAGTCTGATAACTACTTTATTACATCTTATTAATCTATTTTCAAGTTCCGATTCACAGTTGAATGTATTTTATTTAGATGTCGTAAAATTCGAAAACGATGGAATGACGAAACCTGTCGACTACTGACTCAAGTGATACTGTCGACTTCTAACACATGTAGGTCGACTACTAGTGCAAAACCATGTCGACTACTGAAGAAAATGTTGGTCACTGGTATCGACTACTACCTAGAGCATTGGGATTTTTTACAAAACTTGTTTTTCCCTTTTCAAACCATGTTGAATAATATTTCCCGCTGCCAGGTCTTTTAGGGAAGGATCTTGGGTACACAATGAACAGGTTTGCAATGAGAAAACCGGTGAATGGAAGGTACGAATAAACTGTGAAATACTGTCAACGGTCTCCTTCGCGGTACGTTGCAATCCTGAAAAGTAATATAGATCCGAACAAAACAATGGGCTAACAAATTCTAATTTATAATTTCAAGCGAAGACATCATTGAGACACTTCCCGCTGTGAGATAGCGGGTTTATCAACAACAAATGAGTACCTACACATCATCGTCGATCATCTATTCATTTCAACACAAATAGGTGACTTGATCTGATTGAGAAAACATGAAATGAAATAATTAAACGTTAAACCAGGAAGGAAATTTAAAGTTAATGAATAGCAAAAATAATCTGTAAAATTTGATGGAATGGAAATTAGGTTGATAATAATTATTAATACCTATTAAATAATAGCCACACAACTCCAGATATTAGGGGTGAGTACCATCCTCGTTATAGGGATTGCAAATTGAAATAAGTGGAAAAAAATCGAATAAAAAAATATCAAGTCAATTTTATCAATTTTACCTAGTGAAAATTATTATAATTTATTGTTAGGTATTAATCATTGGTATTTATTATTAATAATAATTATTATTAATTATGATTAATTAATACGATATAGTTCTGGGGTTTTTAATACTACGTCGGTAATAATTTTTCTATAAAAGAAGTACCTACCAACAAACATTCGAAATTACCTTCATATCCGTAGCACGAAACGCACCTCAGAACAACAAACTCGACATAACTTAAGCCATATGATGTTCCAAATAGCTTGTTAGTATGAAAATGGACCTGTATTTCAACAGTTTGATTCACGATCGTGTTGTGAGGCACAATGTTTGAGCCGTCATTGTGAACGAACGGCTGGTCGTACAAAGCTGTAGATGGTCTTAAAAAATTCTACGGAACAAACTCTATGTAAATATGAAATAAAAAACATACCGTTCTATATGAAGTTTTCGAGATATGAGATTTTCAAATTTTCAAAATTCGTTTTGAACCCCTTCCCCTTGACCTAGGGTTATGAAAAGTTTCGAGGACCATTGTGGGGTTGGTCGAAACCCATAAAAAAAATTTCGTAATTTTAACTCAACGCTAACTGGGCAAAGTGGCGCGGACGGCGTACGGCGTACAGCGAACGGCGGACGGACGGATTTTTTTTTATTCGATTTTCTGAATCTACGTATCTTGAAACGTAAACCAACAAATTTTGAGGGGGGTTAAAATTTTTTTTTCTTTGGGCGATTCCAATGGTTCATTATTGAAGATAATAAACCAAAAACGGTCGGAGATTTCATGATGATGAAGATTTCACTGAGAAACATCGCAAAGTTTTGCCAGGGTTATCAATTTTTCCTCTCTCGAAGCGACGAATATTTTAACCAAATATCACGCGATGTGTCTGTAAAGTCAAGTAAAGTGCTACAAGACTCATCGTTTAATGTGAATTTAGAAGTTTCCCTTTACAGCGTTCTCTTCTTGCATTTTGGTTTATTATCTTCGATAATGAACCATTGGAATCGCCCAAAGAAAAAAATTTTTTTCCTCGTGCATTGTCAACAGTCGGCCCAGGTTCTGAATCCTATTATAACCCTCCCTCTCTCTCTGAAAATCACTGTTTTGACGTTAAGGAACGCTGGCAATATGAAAAATAACTTGGCCGAGAGCGATTTGTCACTTCCCCCAACTAAAGGGGAAGTGAAAAGTTGTCTGTTGGAACCGCTCCAGAAGGTCGGGAACCGGTTTTGGCCCTTGAGAACACAGTTCTGGGATGGCCACATTCAACAATTAATTAGCTCTCCCAACGGGATAAAAGTCAGGGGTTTAGAGAGTGTGAAAAGTGAAAGAACTTTTTGCTCTCTGGAGCAGAGATTTTAAATATTATTTTCACGCTCTCGGATCCATTGAAATACAAAATATTATTAACATCACACAGTTACGCGGCACTTTGCCCAGTTAGCGTTGTGATAAAATTACGAAATTTGGTTTACGGGTTAGGAGCAACCCCAAAATGATCTTCGAAACTTTTCATAACCCTAGGTCAATGGGAAGGAGTTCAAAACAAATTTGGAAATATTGAAGAACTCACATCTCGAAAAATTCGAATGGAGCTGTTTAGGTTTTAGGTAATTCACCTTTAGATCTTCTTTTTTTTTTTTTTAGAAATTTTTAATGCCAGTAGCTTCGTACGACCAGCTATTCGTTCACAATGAGGGCTCTAATTTGGAGCAGTACAAACTTTGCCACATGAGGATGAATCAGGTTGGTCTGTCGGGTCTATGTTCAATGAACATACTAGCCCAGCTGATTCGAACAGCACATGGTTTTCAGATATCGAGTTAATTAATAATAATTATTTATTATTAGTAATAATTAACAAGAATTATTAAAAACCACCAATAATTAATAATAATTTACACTACTTGATAATAATGATTAATAATTGATGATAATGAATTATTCATAATAACAATTAATCTATAATTTAGTGGCCTAGAAGGCGAGTACAAAGAAGATAATAAACCATTGTATCATGATTCGGCAGAGTTTTTGTTTATTTGATTGTCTGATTCTACGTATCTTGTAGAATCTTCGTATCTTGTAGATTTCTCCTCCTGTGAAAATAAATATATATATAATGGATAAATATTTTCACAGGAGGAGAAATTAGATGGAGAGAAACACTTAATATATACAATTGGAAAGCTTACGGGAATTTTCGCGTTACAGCGTGATCATATATTATATATATATTGTATATAATACTTATATACATTTTTTGGCGATGCCAATGACCATTATCTAAGATAATAATCAAAAAAAAAAATTCTGCGTGAGTTACCATACATGGCTAAACTTGCAACCATAAGGGAGACATTAAAACGCAATAGCGTCATTCTCGAGGATAGCCGGAGGTAGATATCCTTGAAGGCAAAGGCGGAGAAGTAGTATTAGGTAAAATGACCTCCCATAAAACAGCCAAATGAAACCAATGTAATATTACTTAAAGCTTGGAAGGGAAGAGAGGAAATCGACAAAAGCGAGGTGGAGTCGTGCAATCTGGCCGAACCGGAGGTTTTTCTCAGTGATGAAGAATTTCCGAGAATGATTGGTTATTAGGAATTGCAGGACAGTACAAAGAAAGAACCTGAAGAAGAATTTTATAGCTCGTAGTAAAATCTGAGAGAAAAGGATCTTGGGACTTGTAAGGCCTCAGCTGGTCTCTGGGTAATAAATCAGAGCTTAACCCAAACAACAGGTAATCATTTAATTTCGATATAAGTTAACTTAAGAAAATTAGTGAAATATGTTATAGCATATGTTAGGTCTTGATATTGATGAATCTGAAATTTCATCATGTTTCCACTTTCCAGACGTTATTACTGACTAGCTTCTCACGATGGGTTCAGGATTTATGAATTTCAGCCTGGGAGATCTGAACAAAATTTCAAGTCATTTGGTCCTTTTACCCAGGCTGGATACTCCTCAAAGTGGTCCATTTTAGCCTAAAATTGATGGTTTTCTGTTTCTGAAACTTTTTTGGGTTGGGATAATGGGTTAAATCTTTTAAAAGGTTCTGTCTGAAGCTGAAACGAAGCTTTGTGCAAAATTTCAAGACAATCGGTGACTCAAGACTCCTGTATCTCTCCCTACTACGACCGGTATGGCAGTTCGGATGCCCAATATGGGGAAGTGCCAGCAACTCCCAAATAGCCAGGATTCAAGTTTTTCGAAACCGCGTGCTACGAATAATAACTAACGCACCATGGTATATGACAAATGCAAATATCCACAAAGACCTGGAAGTGCCCACTGTCAAAGAAGTAGTCAAAACATGTTATGGGAAACTGGCCAGGTCTTCCGAGCAACACGAAAACCCCCTTGTATCCAGCATACCAAATGAATTGGTCCGAGAACGCCCCAAGCGGAAACATCATCAGGACCTACTCGATGACTCCGAATGAACCCCTATCAATACCTACTGTTGTTTATTAACTAATTACCTCCCCCTATCAAGTACCTATTGACGTTTAGTGTTAACTAATTATCCAATTATTAATTACTTTTGGAGAAAGCCAATGGGCTTCACCTTCTGACCAGGTGGCATGCAATTTGTATACCTCTTTTGTCACAACTGGTAATGCATTAATCTTGTGCAATAAAGTTATATTTATTAAAAAAAAAAAAAAAAAAAACTCGGTAGCGTCCGTTATTTTCAACTCCTTTGCTTAGCGGGGCGGAACGCTGCCGCGTTCCTAAACAATTTCGCAACTCTTCATTCGTCTTCGGGGTTCGGTGCCGAATGTACTAGGGTAAATTACCGAGTAGCATTAAATGATTGTTCTCAGAGCGTGTCTATTGTGTAAGTAAACAACTGATCTTTTCAGTAGCTATTGTACCAAACACTTGAAAAGCATCATTCAAAGTCACCTTAGAAAATGGTGATGCCAGACGCGACGACGAGTGACATTCTCTGATTAAACTACGTTCCCAATCCAATGATATGCTTGAGATGTCGGATGAACTGGAGTTGTAACTAAGACGAATACAAATGAGCATTACGAATTTAAGGCTCTTCGAAAAGCATTGGAACTTATATAGGTATAAAAACGAGAAAACGATGCATATATTTTGGAAGTTCCCCCAAACTAAGCCTTTGCTAGATTACAACATCCTGTTACCTTCCTCACCCCCCCCCCCCCCCTACTCTTTTTCTGTTCGTTTCAGTTACATCTACATACATAGGAGGGTATCAATTTACTCACAAAAGTACTTTTCCTCGATTTTCTCTGTAACTTAATTGAAAGTTTTCCTCTCTTTTTTCCTTGTTTTCTAATCTTATCCCAGAAGCTTGGGTTCCAATGAGATATACTTCGGGAGCCCCAAAGAGGGTGTTGTTCTTGGGTTACCGTCATTGAATTTACAACCTCTCACTCCCATGCTCTCAAAGTAAATAAGGTTAAAAAACGGGAATGAGAAAATTGCATTCCCGTATCGATGTAAGGCTCGTATCTATTCACTTCCGCGTTTCAGAGAGGAAATGGATAATGATATGCTAAATCACAAAATCCAATACAAGTAAGGCTCTGTCACAGATTTTAATTTGTCTAAATAGATTTATTGATTGATTAAATAATGAATTTGAGTTCATTCACCACGTGTAGACTCTATACGCATATTCTCACCATAATGAAGGCAGAATCAGGTGGAACGTCAACGTACAAAATCAAGGACGACTGTATACTTTTAACCCATAAGTCCGCGAGAGTTTTGATATCTCTTACCAATGGCAAGGTTATAATACAGCCTCACACCTGTACGGGAACTGGGACTTAGTAATGATAGGAATCATGATGAATGAACTTTAATGTGAGACCTTTTGCTCAAGTGAAAGTGTTTCTCCTTTCAGTATACCTGCAAATGACATACATTCCGTAAATGGACTGTAATAAAATGTATAGTGGGGATAATTTCAACTTGGTGGAAAGCAACAGCTATTTCGGACTCGACATGATTTTTCGAATAATCGAAGTTACTGGTTTCATATTTTGACTATTTCAACGCCGAAATAATTAATTTGATGATTCAACTAGATTTAAAAATACACTGCCCGTAATTACCAGCATATTGATGTTCTCTCAAAATACTTCCATGTTCATATTTCGCTCTGCCAACTTTTTTTTTCTCTTCTCTGAAGTTCTCATCATCTCTTGTTTCGTTCAATGGATTTTCACTGTAACCACAGGGGAACATAAAGCGTTTAAAAGGGCAGTAAAAAATCCATCCCACCACTCTTCGCGCACTCCAAACCTCCTTATAGCCTTTATACCCTGTGCTTCCTTATTATAACTCTGAAGAGAAACTCTACTATACGTTCATTATACTTGACTTAATTAAATTAGAAGTAAAAGTTGGATGTAGTGAGATTGAAGTAGCGGCCCCAGGGGCGTGAGAACAAGTGACCAAAAGTTAAATAGGAACTTAGCAGATTCTCTTTACCCACACTCCTTTTCATCACCCCTCCATCACTTACCGCATCCAGACAACTCCAGCTGTTTCAACCAGAACCCGCTTCATTTTCCGCCCTGCAGGCTATCTTTCTCAAAGTCAAGGCGACCCTGAGTAATTTTCATTACACTCAATAATCTTCCTTTAATCACCACAATGTTTGGATGGAGAAATAGATTTATAAAACGTTTCCTTGTCACTACTCCTGAAGATGATAGTTTTTCAAAAGTTTCAATCGCCTAAGGTCGCAAATATTTCATCATCACATTCTTAACACCCGCTGTTTGGTTTATTATCTTCCAAAATGAACCATTGAAATTGACTGAAGAAAACTTTGCAAATTCTTGACATAACGGTTTATTATTTTCATTGTGTAGATCACCCTTATGTCTAGATGACTAAATGATAGATGAAACGTTTATAAAGATGATGAATCAACTACAAATAATTTGTACCAATATAATTCTGGGGTATTTCATTCAAGCTACCTACGTTAGAAATAATGAATTAGTTAATGCTTAATCTACTAATTTCCGGAAACATTGTTGAACGCTGGTCGGAAACATTGTCGATCCTGTTTAAGGATCGGAAGGAAATTTAATGGGCTTTCAAATGACTGTAACACACTTTGTTGCTTTTCTCAACGGTTCTCAAGTTTGTCATAATATAAACAAGTCCAGAGTGTACATCTAATCAACCATTCACTTTCACGAATAAACGGCAGTCCATCTCGAGCTCTCGTTGATATATGACCTATACCTATACTTCAATAAACATTACAGAGTTATTCGCGGTTTTTGGTTTGTCTAGATTGGTGAATGCTAGATTATTTATTATTATTATGAATTATCATTAATTAGTAATAATTATTATCAAGTAGTGTAAATTATTAATATTTATTGTTGGTTATTTTTATGCTTCATTATTAATGATTATTATTAAATATTATTTATTAACTCGATATTTGAAAACCATGTGCTGCTCAAATCAGCTGGGCCGATATGAATATTGAACCGACCTGCGGCCTGCGATTCACCATCATGTTGACGATTTTCGATCTGCTCCAACTTTAGGCCATCATTGTGAACGAACGGCTGGTCGTACAAAGCTGTGGATGGTCTTAAAAAATTCCAAATAAGAAACTCTATCTAAGTATGAACTAAAAAATACACCGTTACATCTAAAATTTTCGAGTTTTCAAATTTTCCGAATTCGTTTTGAACCCCTTCCTCTTGACCTAGGGTTATGAAAAGTTTCGAGAATCATTGTGGAATTGGTCCAAACCCGTAAAAAAAATTTCGTAATTTTAGCTCAACGCTAACTGGGCAAAGTTCTGCGGATGGCGTACGGCGGACGGACGGATTTTTTTTAATTCGATTTTCTGAACCTACGTATCTTGAAACGTAAACCAACAAATTTTGAGGGGGAGTTAAAACATTTTTTTCTTTGGTCGAGCCCAATGGTTCATTATTGAAGATAATAAACCAAAGGATGTGATATCCCCCAAAAACAACTCCGTTGTAAAAACTGGCCCGCCAAAAAACCTCCTCAGCCTCAAAAAGGAATTATATCCGTTTTGCCCGCCAGCCACGTATATAGGATAGTCGGTGCTTCGCACCTTGCTGTTGAGTGTGCATATAGAACCTGATTCTCCTACCCCTAACCACCACCACCAATGTTTTCCTGTTTCCTGTCTTCTTCCCACTACCCCACTTTCACCCTCAGTCACCCTCGGTTTCGCCGAATATGTTTCCTCTGTTGCACCTGCAGGGAGCTATTCGCTTCTTTCAATGCTGTTGGCGGGAGCTTTTTGCCAGATGAACAAGCCTGCATTGGAGCATAAGTTGTCTGTAGTTGTACCACCACTGATTACTCGTGACCACCAGTAGTACTTGTACAATTCTTACACGCCTTGCTTACGCGATTTCAGTCAGCCTGAAATGGCTCATTACTTTACTGTTGTACCAGCACTAATTACTCATCACCACCACTACTACATGTATCGTCTAATTGTCAGAAGCTCTTAAACGTTCCACTTAGTGATCTACACAGAAGGGTGATCTGCACTAAAAAGATAATAAACCTTTGAGTCAAGAATTCTTTCAGTTCAAGAGGTTTTTTCAATTTTTTCATAAAATTGAAAATATCGAACGATAATTAGGTTTTTTCATTTAAATAATTGAATTATCAATTTGGCTTTCCTGCGCTTTTTATCGCTCCCACATTCTATAGTAGGGGAGATTACTGTGGAGGTAAATATGCATCTAAGAGTATATATAAACTTATATAACTCCCTTGTTACCATCGAGGTCCGTTTGCGTTGAGGAGAATTAAGGCACCACCCAATACAACCCGCTTGAAATCTCATGCAGAATCGGGGCGGGATTAAAGGTATTGCGGTTTATGCAAATCACGGGGCTGCTTCCACATTGTGGGCGTCTGTTGTACTATGTAGCATACAAAACAGCTTGGAAATTCCACAACGAACATAATTACTAATACCTTGGTTTGATAACCAGGGTGAAAAATCAGTTAAACGTTATTTATTCCCTTATCTTACACGTTATTTATTCGGGTGATTATGAATCGAAGGTTCCTTGAGGTGCCTCGAAAAAACTACAAGCCTTTAAAGACTTGTAATGAGTTCCAACCGTGCAAGAAAAATTCTGGCTAGTTTGGTAACTATAATTAGTGTGATTAGGGAGGAGTTCAGTAGGCAATTTCCTCTTTGCACAATTTCCTTGGCTGTCCCTATGAATATTTTAGCTGTCCCAGTGGACAAGCCGTGAACACGAAAATTGCAATACCCCCTGCTTGAATGTACTACTTAGTTGTCGCCAGGTGATTTACCTAAGTTGGGGGAGGACTAGCCTTCCATTTTTTGTTATTTTTCTTTTTTTAGGATCCGATTTGTTTATATTCCTTGCTCTTCTTCAACCTTGTTGAATTTTATATTTGATGCTCTCCATCTTGATTCATATTTTGATGTTCAGACTTGACTCTGCTACCGGAGTTCCATTAGGAGTTCAAATGCTCTGCTGTTCCTGTCCAGGATAAACATATAGGGTTATGGTGAATACGAGCAGAGTGTATGAACTCTATAATGGACATTTCACCAAATATGCGTCGTAAAGTTGGATCTGGAATCTGGCTTGTTTTAACCCTATGTTTGGTGACGCTGGCCTAAGTTTGTGAAATTATTTCTGTCAACTTCGGCCCCTAACCGCTGCTGTCCTAGTTTATTGTGTCCTCCGAGTTTAACCCTCATCGGCGCAATGAGTGACTATTTACTTTTCTCGAAGCTCAACGTTCACGAAACGTTCACGCAAAGCGGAAACAGCGGACATAGTGAACATTGTCCGTTTTGTACCTTTTATTTTCGCCAAGGGTACACGTGGTCACAGGGCGTAGGGACGTAAGGTGTTCGTAAATGTATGTTTGACTGCCCGTAATACTAAAACGTTTTGGCTTGCTAGAAGATTTGCGATGGCGTATAACTTGAAGTTCGCATGGACTTCCTACAGACGTATTTTTATTAAGAAGGATGCATCGCCTGGAACCCGTGTAAATCGCATAGTGGATGTCGAACAGATCGGCAAAATGGCCTCTCGCAAGCTTCTCGATCAGGAAAAGGTTCGTTTTGAAGAGGTTAATTTTTTGCCATCTTCACGTGAGAAAAATAGTGTCTGGTTCTTATGTTTTATTTATTAGTCGTAGTGGAATTCATCGGAGATATTCTTGATGTTTATTGTGCAAAGGTTACAACAGCTTGTGATGGTTTAAATGAATTGGAAGCTGTAGTTCAAAGTTATTTTGGTTTTAATTTGATTTTTCAGAACATTAGAAGCTTAAAAAGTAATTTTTGGTTTCTTCTTAGATGTTTTGTGTTTTGATGTTCATGTGGTATTCCTTACTGAAACTTTGCTGTATTGTCCATTACCTCCTTGGTTGAAAAACCTTTGTCTGTTTGGAGGGTTGTAGGAGGTGGTAAGAAAAGGAGAAGTTTTTCTGAGCTTTCGGCTTTAATAAGCCATCTTCAGAGGTAGGTATTGTTTCCTCAACCCGGTCTCTTTCGTTCAGAATAAACTACATGTCAGGATGTCAGGTTTATTTTTATAAACTAAAAATATAAAAGTATAAAATAAACCTGACATCCTGACATGTAGTTTATTCTGAACGAAAGAGACCGGGTTGAGGAAACAATACCTACCCCTGAAGATGGCTTATTAAAGCCGAAAGCTCGGAAAAACTTCTCCTTTTCTTACCACCTCCTACAACCCTCCAAACAGACAAAGGTTACTGAAACTTGGAATAATGATCAGATAACATTCAATCTCCCTGGTTTTCAAGTAATTTAATATGAGGTTCGTTTACATTAGGCAGAGGGTGTTTCTGTGTACGTTAAGGAAGGTTTCTGTGTTAATTCTGTAGTTGTTGATTCAATCGTGGAATGTAACTCTGTCACGTTTTCTATCTTGCATAATGGTAATTCAACACTGATTTGCTTATTTTTAAATCAAATAAGCGAGTTACTACGGATTTTCTTCATTGCTTGGAATGGTTCCTTGCATCTTGCTCTGGTGTTCAAAATCATGTCCTGTGTGCTGATACTGATATGTCTTGGTGCCATTCAGGACTTCGCATGAGTACTGGAACATTCTTTATGAATATTGATGAGTATTGTTTCTTTCATAAATTTGGCCACGAGAACTATTGAGAATTCTAAATCATGTCTTGACCAAATCTTCATCAAAGCCAGTGATATGGAAAAATGCATTGGTAGTAAGGACAAATGATGTACTGAACTCACTTTTGCAAATTAAAGAAACCCACCTAGCTACCTCCTCACCTGTCACTTGTTCAAGAATGTTGTACCTACATCTCTGGCGATTTCCAATGGAACGGGGGAAGGATTGTGATATTAGTTCTTTATCTGTGCTGTACGATCAGAAGTTCTTGTTTGAATAATATTTAATTTTATATAAATGCTCTAACGACTTGAGCGGTGTTCCTTTGTTTGGGGTATTATAAAATGAAATTGAATTGTAAAATGAATAAATAAACAGTTCGAATGATCTTCTATTAAGAAATAAGTTTTATTACTAAAGAGGTTAAATCAATTACGATGTACATAAAGGAAAATCTGGGTCTTGAACAGCCGGGTTGGCCGCACGGGGAGAGGGGTTTGCCCAGTCCCCGCATACATTTCCTCGATCACGCAAGGATTGACATCTCAACTGCTAGTTGATCCCCTAACGGGTGATTGACTAGAAGTGGTATGGAAAAAGAAGAGTATTTGAAACAAATAGTCCATTTCCACTGAAATATTATTAAACTATCGGCAGTAAAAAAAGCAATACTGAAGCCGCATGACAGAGAGATGGACCTATATAGGGAGAAGCAGATTAAGGAGCATTAAGGAGAAGCAGATTGCTATTGGCTCTTGAGGTGAAATGGAGGGGCTACAAAGTAAAAGGTATAATGGGATTGGTTGCTACCAAGTTAAAGGAAACAGCTTCTGATTGGCTGTTTGAAGTGGAGGGGTGTATGTGTAAAAGGGGGCGCCTAGGAGTCAAACCTATTATAACGGTGGAGAAAAACATGACGGAATTATATCATTTTCGAACTTTTCTAGTAAATCCAACATGCTTTTTTTTCTCGCAAAACTGAGGGAACTCATTAAAATGCCTGTCTGCATGATCGAACTGAGGCTATGATTTGAAGGGTACAGGGGAAGAAGCGTATAATTCCACTATTTGTCGATTTCGAGGTTTCAATGCTTTCTAGAGGCTTTCTGGGAGTAGTTTCACGTGGTAGGTCGGTACTAGTGAGAAACGATTTCATTCCATGATGGTTTGGAATAGTTGATAATTTTTTTTTCATACCTTGGCAACGTATCATGAGATGGTTGAGTTAGTTTTCGCTCTCCTCAACATTTTCCAATTTTGGAATCGTACCCTTCTTCCCCTGTACCCTTCATTTAATTCATACAAGTGACGTGCCAAAACTGATTCCTTCTTTTTATCGTTAAAATATTGTTCGTGTTCCTTAATCGTTTCCCTAAACTTCCTACCAGTTCACCACAATACTCGTTAGTTCAATAACTTCACTTTGGAATTAGTTAGGGAAGCTACGACTGAATTTGGATAAGCACATCGTACTATGTGGAAATTTCAGATAAAATATTAACTTCTAAAGTGTTTTGAGTAGGGTATACAACTAAAAATAATCTCAAATCTTTATTAGGTTCTGTAAACGATGAAATTGAGAGCAGGATAAAAGTGGGGTATATTTAAAAAATCCCTCATTCATGAAAAAGTTGTAATAATAATTTAGCGTAACATAATTGTGTGATTTCTTCTTGTTCCAGTAAAACCGCTGAGCGTCTCCATACTGAGTAGGGTAGCCCCGGTTTCAGCTTTCAAAGAGTACTTCCTCGAATGCCAGGCCATCGGGAGTCGTCCACCAGCCACTATCACATGGTGGAAAGACAATACAGAGCTCAAAAAGGCAGATCAGAAGGTTTGCGTTCTTCTTGTCGAATATCCCTCATTTTTTTCCGTTTTCTATTCCATCAATACAGGATATTTATTGAAGGTAACGTTAATACTCAAAATGACATATACTTTCTCTTCAAAAAGTGAATATTTTCAGATCGAAACATGCACCTGTGCTTTGCGAAGAGGTTGAATGATGCTTCCAGTACCTACCGTACAGTTTCGTTCATGAAAAATGAAGAAATGATTCAATTCCAAATGCGGCTGCCGCTATTGCAGCTCTAATTTTTTCAATATTCTCGAGATATTTTTCTAGTTGAAAGTGATAATTGACTTGATTCAGTTTTATCTGCAAATCCTCATCCGAACTTGATAAGAGTTTATTCAAGACTGAATGTACAATCCTGGTTTTACAAGGGCCCTAACGGCCGTTCTAACAGGTATCCAATCGGATAGTCCGTTATTTGGACCAATGAGAAAGGTCGATATTGTTAACAATGAGGATACCTTACATAGGGCCAATGCCCCGGGTAAAGCCGTTATAAGCCTGGTTACAACACTTGTGCAAGGGGCCAGTGTCCCTGGTTAAACCGTTATAAGCCTGGTTACAACACTTAAAAGCATAGCTGAAAACAAGTTAATTGGTCCTTCCTGAAAAATTACATCCTAATTCGGGAAAAACAGTTTTGGTCAGGAAAACGTCTGGGAAATTATAACCGATAAAACATTGAAATAGAACATCCAATAAAAAATTGCTTGGGACTGGTGTCCAATGAGAAACGAGACTCAGGTATGAGTGTGTTGGTGGATCAAATCAAGTCACGTCACAGGTTAATACGAAAACCAAGCGTAGGAATGGTTAACGAAAATATATGATTACATGGAGGAGCTTCATCTCCCGACCCAGGGAATGAAATCCGTTGAATTGTGTAATCCACCGCTTTTCAGGGATGTATATAGATTAAAATTTTAACGGCCTAGGCGCCAAAGAGCCGAAATTGATCGCGGTACCTGAAATTATTCAGAGGCACATCCTTATAATATAGCAGGAACCTCAGGGGCGGAATTGTGTGACCTTCTAAGGCTCTGACACCAGGGAAATCACCGGTATGTCCCTACGACCGATACGTCCCTTTACTCTGATCTTCCGGAGTACATCTCCACTCCCACCCATAATAGACCATCGTTCTTGTTGAAGGACTGGAGATAGTCCATCTCTAGTATGACCGATAAATCTTCTACTTTTATTTGATCAATTGTAAAAATTGGGTAGGGGTGATTGGATGGAACTCATAGGGAAGAATGAGAAATTACTCTAATTAAATGCAGTGTCTTAATTGATTAATTCTGCACTTCATAAAACTACCCTGTATATTAATTAAGGTGGTTCAAATTTCGGTCATGTTCTCAGATCTGGTCGCTCCCATAGCGTTCAGTATCTGATCAGAAGAGTCTGTGTTTTTCGTGAATTTTTTGAAGGTGATTAAGAGTTGCCACATGGCCGGTTTTTTCTTCTAAAAAACGTGGTCTTATATTTGGCCATCACTCAAAAAAATAAATTATGTAGCCTCCCAAAGAAGTCAACGAATTCCCGAAAAACGTGTTTTCTGCAGGGAATTGATCGTCTAATCCCAATATACTCCCATAAACTGGAGTCTAAACTGCTTCCTTGTAAGGGTATTTAACGAAAAATGTCCAGGAAGTTAACTCCCAAGATATAGAAGAAACGTGTCAGCCCATATTTTTACCCAAAACTTTAGACTTGTCTGCAGAGAATGCGACCAACCGCAACTTTCTAGGCTCAGAACTAAGCTGTGATTTGTTTTTAAATTTAAATGTTTTTCATTGTGTTAATCAAATCTTACTTGTGAGTGGAAAATACATCTCCAATTGATTTCATATCAATTAAACTAAGTACGGTGGTTTAAAATGTAGCCAGAAAGAAAAGTTCTGGCTTTTCTTTTGACCAATTGTAGGGTTTTGAACTGACCTGAAAAAAAGGCAACTCTCTGCAAGGACAAAACTCTTTTAATTGAGGAAATAAGCATGAAAGGGTACAACAAAACTTACGGAAGCAAATAATACAATATACTCGTACCTACGGAATAATGTTGTCACATCACTTTGAAAGTGTTGAATTTTTAGTATCAGGGAACATTTTGCGATACTCCTTCACAGTCAAATGCGAATACTGTGTCTGCTCTTCGTCGTTGGTGACTATTTTGTTTTACTCATCCACGAGTGCAACGCCACGCTCTGCTAAGTCGTTGACGACTCGTATCGACTTGACGATTTGTTGGGTCTCAATATATGAAGGGTCGCATCCCCAAGAGTGGACGTCCTTTTCCAGAAAATCGGCGAAGCCGATGATAGTGAAAAACTTTTACGTATTCTGAGTGAAGAAGTGATTCAAAGTGATTTAGCGAATTTCGTTTTCATTGAAAGACGCTCTCTTAGGTGGGTTGTGACTTCCTTCCTTGCTCAAGGCACTAACCAGTTTTTCCTTGAGAGCCACAGGAACGTCGTCATGAGAGGTTCAGATAGATACCATTCTTTACCCACGAACTTTTTCAAACCGATTTTCACGAAGTGCGGAACCTGGCTGTGAAGACGAAGGTCGGTGATCTTGTTTATTTATCCTGCTAATCGGGTGCATCCACTGCATCCCGTTTCATACGCACTAGGTAATTAATTTTATGAACGAGGTTCATTGAACCTATTGATGATAGATAGTCAGTGGAAGATTTTGCATTTTCCATCTACAATTTACGTCTTGATTATTTAAAAAAACAATAATAAAATAAATTGAATTAAATATGAAAACATGAAAATTTAAAGAAATCACAGCTACGAGTACGTTAGTTTGAACTTGGCACGTTGCGGTTGATCGCATTCTATAGATATATGTATATATACAGACAGGTCAAAAGTTTTGGGTAAAAATATGAACTATCACTTTTCTTCTATATTTTGGGAGTTAACTTCCTGGACATTTTGCGTTAAATACCCTAGAAGGAAGTAGTTTAGACCCCAGTTTATGGGAGTATATTGGGATTCGTCGATCAATTTCCTGTAGAAAACACATTTTTCGGGAATTTGCTGACTTCTTTGGGAGGCTACATATTTTTTTGAGTGATGGTCAAATACATATAAAACCACGTTTTTTAGAAAATCACCTTCAAATAATTTGCGAAAATTCAGACTCTTCTGATCAGATATTGAACCCAACTCTAGGGGAGCAACTAGATCTGAGAACATGACCAAAAGTTGAACCACCCTATTGTATACATAATATGTATACAGTATTATATTATA
The DNA here is from genome assembly GCA_963920205.1 of Stenodema calcarata. Classification (NCBI taxonomy): domain Eukaryota; kingdom Metazoa; phylum Arthropoda; class Insecta; order Hemiptera; family Miridae; genus Stenodema; species Stenodema calcarata. Next base: position 6,328,068 of record OY986048.1, read on the forward strand.
ATGGTTTGCATCAGTACGTATTCACTTTGATTTCGTTATTTGATTCTCTAAATACCCTTTCCTATTCCTTCTAATTCACCCAATTCCTGTTCATTTCGCGTTGAGTTGGCATATTTCCTCTACTTCACTCAACTTTAACGATCTTGGTATCTTTAATGATCTTGGTGTCGCGAAGAGCAGGAGAGAAGCTGGTTGCTGAAAAACACTGGGTATTTCTATTTGCTCAATTCGTTTCAATTGTTTCAATTTGCGAATGGCCGTCTTAGAAATCAATTTCGAGTCAATTTACGTATTCCTGCTGTAGCTCGGTATTCAGCTGAAGCTCGTCCAACCCTTGTTTATCTTCACTCATACCTGCTTTGATGGTGATATGTTGTTGATGTAATAAGATGTAGAAGTACAAATCTATACCGGACCCGTACTTAGGTGTTTTCATCGTGGCGCCAATAATGCCAAGTGCATAGAGTATACAAAGAATATAAATTTAAGTTTTCATATTTAATCCCTATTTATGCAACTTCTAAAACCCAATATTAGTTGTAAACACGCAGTGATGCCAAGCGCCAAAAGTAATAATTACTTTTGGCGCTTGGCATCACCGTGTAATAATCTTAGGAACCCCAGGATGTTCAAGTTATTAGAACATCCTGGGGTTCCTAAGATTATACCATCTCACAATTTGAACTCTCTAGATATCGACTCATCCGTTGGGTCGTTTCCTGAGGTATCACTGTAAAAATACAATGTTTGCGGCAAAATCCGAACCTAGATGACTGCATCCATCCTACAAGTGACGATTTGATGATGTCTTGCAACCTAATACTTCTGATTCACGCCATGCTCAGTAAGAAGACCTATTCATCCATCTCCCGAGTTCATCAAATAACTTCTGTCTCGGCGATTCTCCCTATCAGTCTGACGGATGACCGTAGCCACCCATCCATTCGCATTCTTTCCCCATTCGTATCGAACCGTTTATATGGGCTTTCTCCGGTTTCTCAACCCCATTTGTGAAGAGTAATTTCACTGCAATTTTTCTCCCGATGTTTTCCTACCATCCGTTGTTTCCCGTGATTCTCCCAGATATTTATCCCGTGGCCCTATACACTAAGAAAGACAATGTCGTTGGTCCTTGTCTTTGAACGAGCGCTCTTGAGAGAAACGATGTAACTAATGAATCGTAACATTTTCAACTTCCCCATTTCGTTTTCATTTCGCCTCTATAAGATGCCCAGTCCCAAGGCTCAGTTGAGTACGGTGATACATCATCGGCTTAGTAAAATTTTACGGAGTTTCCAAACGGTTTTACCAAACTGAAGTTGGTGTTGTTAACGAACATACGGGAACAGAATCAGAAAACTTTCCCGCGCACGCGTTTTACTGAGGTTTGACTACTTCGATTAAATAAAATTCATGTTGTGCAGCATGACCCTATGAGAAAAACGTCGAAATGACTTATGTACCTTCAAATATTTTGAAATATATATATATATATGTTCGGTTGTGGAAATGAAAGCACTCGCGGTGATACTGGATAAATATTTTCACAGGAGGAGAAAATAGAAGGATAGAAACACTTGATAATATTAATAATAGTATATATTATATACAATAATAATCATTATAATGTATATATTATATACAATAATTGTAACGCGAAAATTTCAGTAAGCTTTACAATTATTGTAAAGCTTACTGGAATTTTCGCGTTACAGCGTCATCAGCCTGGGAAGAAATGGTGGGGTGTGCTTCTCTACGTTTCCAGGTCCAAGGTGGTTGGTGGTATGCGCGGATGGCAGCGGCATGGAGGAAGCGAGCAGGATAATGTGGGCTGGTAGAAGGTAGTGGGGAACGGAAGTGTTGTGAAGGGTTGTGCTTGTGTAATGTATTTGTGTAATGCGTTTGCGTGTATTGTGTGAGGGAATAAAATCGCAAATCGATTATTTGACTTCAATAGGGATTGTTTTCAGCTATGATCAACCTCGACTGCTAAGCTCATTATATTGGCCCTTCCAGATGTAAATTATTGTAGCTCACCCATTGGCCCTGCCGTCATTTGTAGACAGCTTGCTAATTGGCTAATGAACTATATCTTGTTATAGTTAGATGAATCCGGTAGATGAATTAGTTCCAAGTGCCTGTAAACCTGTTTCAGGATTCACCAGACGGTAACGTGACCACTTCCACGCTTCGCTTCACTCCGTCGATCAAAGACAACGGAGCGCGGTTAGTCTGTCGGGCTGACAATCCCAAGATCAGCGGCGCCTTCCTTGAAGACACCAGAAAACTGAATGTTTACTGTAAGCGAACAATGTTTCTATGAAAGATAACTAGAATATGATACGGAAGGATATTCCGTCAAAATGTTAGGAGTGAATGAATGGTGAGAAACTTTAATTCTGCCCGTCAACTGACTTTACTTCTTCAAACATTCCATTTTTGAACCATTAAGAATCGAAATTCGAAAACTAATCACCCTCTAAACGTTTTTGTTGTCGAAATAATAATTTATTGTATAACACGACCAATTTTTCACGCTTTAAACTACACTAACACCATCACTAAGTTTTATCTATACTATATAATAAAATCGTGTCTGTCTGTCTGTTTGTCTCATCATCAATTGAGAACGGCTGAACGTAGAAAGTTGCGGCTGGTACCATTTGACGCAGAATTTATCTGAGAAGGTTTATAAAAAATCCGCGTTTAAATCTGTCCATCCGTTGAAGCGCTATGAATGAAATACTACTGAAAAACGTGTTATAATCACTTCTGTGAGGATAACTTTTGAACGGTTGCACGTAAATCTGATTGTAAGTAGTCTCTGGATTCAGCTCGACGAGTACTTTCAAGTGGTACTTCAATCAGGATGTTAGTGGGAGGGGGCAGGGTGCAGGTTGTGAGGGGGGGGGGGTCTACAGGCATTCAAAACTACTTGACCAGTTGGAATGCAACTTTGGGAATTTGTTGTGTGAACATTGAGGAATGTTTCTAATCAGGTAGGGTAGGTCAATCGTATGGGGGGGGGGGGTTAAAGGCAGTTAGGTGAGGGGGAGGGGGGGGGGGTGTTTCAGGGATTTCAAAACTACTTGACTGATCTGAATGAAACTTAGGGAAAATGTTGAGTGAACATTGGGGAAGGTTTCTGACCAATTTTGGAGGGTGGGTACAGGTTGTGAGGGGGGGGGGGGTCTACAGACAATCCAAAAACTACTTGACGAATTGGAGTGAAACATTGAAATTGTGTTGTGTGAACATTAGGAAGGTTTCTGACCAGTTGAGGAGGGGGGATACGGGTGTCTGTTCTACCGTTGTGAAGCGCGGGTACACAGCTAGTTAAGTATAAAAATCGAATCAGCATTCCCAAATTCACAAAAAACATACATAATACAAGTAGGTACGTATTTTTACTGGCTCCACTTCTGGCACGTTATTTACCCCCAGAAATTGCCGTTGATGGTTTTTCCGGCCAGTGTATGCAGAATATTTTGCCATATTGGCAGATTTCTCCGTTTGACATGCTGTTCGGTTGAAGGTCAATAGGAACATCAATACGCTGAGGCTTCAGTGGTGATCCATGACACCTGTCGTGATTAATAGATCAATAACGGCAGAACAGAACAAACATCTCCGGGATCACACGGTTCACTGGATAAGTCAACACCAGCTGGAGTCGGGGGTTTCAGTATACCCTTTAGCATGTTTCAATTACTGCACGACATATCTATCACACCGAACCATATTTTGGGCCAGTCGTTTTTTCATGAGTTTCGGGACGAGAATAACAAGTGAGAAAGTAATGAATGACTGAGAAAATATATTTACTGAAATCAAAATAATAATTTTTGGAGGAAGGAAGTTACTCAATAAATTTTTGGAACCAAAATTGACCGGTTTCAATCTTTTCACAGGGACACCGGACATTTATGACTTAGTAAGTCGAGTGCACAACATCAGGTTCTGACCAATAATTTGAAATACTTGTATAAACGCCTTGGTATCAATAATTGATATCCCCTGAACCGATTTGAGTTTTGGTCGCAGTTGGATTCCAATGTGGCCTAGGTGGTCCTAATTCCTAATACGACACTCAGTCAATGCACTTGGACCAATATGAAAGCGGTGTTGCAATAGTATCTATCCTATTTTTCGTGGCTGTTGTTTGACAAAGATTTAGGGAACTTAAATGAAATACAATTGAAAAAAAAAGACAGTAGTTTTTTTCTTCGCCAAAACATAATGAATTTACTTAATTGATTTTTTTCTCGAATTTTCAAATTTTTAAATTAAGTTTTTGACATGTTTAACGAATCATTTTTTGGAACTTTATTTGCGGGTACCCACTCCAAATCCAAGCAGACATCGCAAAAAGTATTTTAGGATGGGGAAATATTCCAAACTGCGTTATTTTTTAAATTCATTATGGGTAAGGTGTGGAGAGAGGTGCCTCGCACCTGATGTTCAAATGACCATTGGAATACAACAAGAAAAATCACTAAAAATAGAGAAAGTTAATATATACAGGGTGGTTCTTAATGAACGCACTTTTATTTCGATATTAAGAGAGATAGCAAAAAACACATCGAAGTAACTTGCTAACGTAACGTGGACTAACCGCGTTTGCTCGTAATTTTGATAAGAAGGAAAAACCCCAGTGTGGCACATGAAATTTCATAATTTTTCGACACTGAATCACGTGGTGATATCAGGTTTTTTATTGGACTTGGTCAAACCGGGATTAAAGCCTGAAACATGGTCGTTTTTAGGAAAAATCACCTTATCCTGGCTCTTGATCAGTTTACTTTTAGTTAGAGGTGTTTTTAGGCAGGTGGGTAGGTATTTAAAGTATCTTGTTAGGCCAATTTCCCTCGCCCTTTCCCAACCCAGGCTTGGGACCGGCTAATTTAAAAATAAATCCTAGTCCTCGATAATTTTTCTCTGTCATCGAAAACTTTGGAGGAATAAAAGAGATGAAAAAAGAAGTACCTAATAGAGAAAAAATTAAGGTAAATTTTTCACAGCAGTCATACAAATTGACGACCGCAGTCTTCCAAAATCTATTTTTAAGTCCTCCTTAGCCGGTCCCAAGCCCGGGTTGCGAAATGGCGAGGGAAAATAAATCTCATGGACTTAACAAGATACATTAGATACCTACCCACCTGCCTAAAAACTCATCTAACTAAAAGTAAACTGATCAAGAACCGGGATAAGGCGATTTTTTAAAAAAAACTACCATGTTTCAGGCTGTAATCCCGGTTTAATCAAGTCCAATAAAAAAACTGCTATCACCTCGTGATTCAGTGTCGAAAAATAATGAAATTTCATGTGCCACACAGGGGGTTTTCCGTCTTATCGAAATTACGAACAAACGCAGTTAGTCCAACTTTGGGAGCTTCTGGACGCTCTTAATTGCGTCCAAACGAAAAGATAGTCAAAGTAAAAAGCTCATGAAATTTGACGTAAAATCCGAATCTGAAATAAAAAAAAGGGGGGTTCTCATGTAAAAAAAAAAACAAAGTTGACATGCGTAACTTGCATTTTCGCGCATGCGCGGCGCACAAAAATGTGATCGTTGAATTCTTTGTAAAAAATTAAGGGGACGTTACTTTGATGTGTTTTTTGCTATCTCTCTTCATATCGAAATAAAAAGGGTGTCCTAGGAGGAGAGAGCGCTCGTTGCAGTAGAACCGCCCCCAGCGGCTATAATGTGTATCAAGCATGCCTAAAAGGCATATGTCCCGGCCGGAGTGTTATCTTATTCCCGAGTCGGACATAATGCCTTATTACGACTAATCGGATTTCTATAGTTTGCGCCATGTAATAGGAGATCTGATGGTGAAGTGTACTTGGTGAGGCAGATCAAATAGTGATACTCTGTCAGAATGAAGAGAATAACTGACCTACAATCTGATCGGGGCAAGTTCCCGATAACAGTACTGTTAAACTTGTTTCAAAGTTATTGAAATTATACATATAATGAACTTGTTACCAACTGTTTATAGCTGATGATGAATATATTAAAAGTTTCCAAAAGAAATTCCTCCTCGTTGAAAGGTTACCATTGTTTAAATGACTTTATGTATTAACATTGCTCTTCAGATTTGCCTCGCCTGAAGCTCGAGTTGGGTTCCAAGATGAATCCAGAGGATATTGAAGATGGGGATGATGTTTACTTCGAGTGCAAAGTTGACGCAAATCCAAATGCCTACAAAGTAACGTGGAAGCATAATGTGAGTATTTATTGTGTTGATTCCTACTCGAATAATGTTACTTACGTATCATTTCGTATTCATGTTTTAGATTATGACCAATACCCAGTGTTCTATCAATTCTAAAGTGAAGCTGTGTGTGTGTGAGAGTGTTGGTTTATTATCTTCGATAATGAACCATTGGAATCGCCCAAAGAAAAAAAAATTTTAACCCCCCCTCAAAATTTGTTGGTTTACGTTTCAAGATACGTAGATTCAGAAAATCGAATAAAAAAAAAATCCGTCCGTCCGCCGTACGCCGTACGCCGTCCGCCGTCCGCCGTCCGAGGCACTTTTTTGCTTTGAGTTTGGTCGCCAAGCTCCTTGTGACATCTTTGACATGGGACCAACTCTGTTCAGAAAAGTGTCGAATTTAAGACCACCTTGTTATACTCCAAAGAGACGAACTAATTAATATTAGACACAATTATAATTGTGACTAACAATAATTAATGTACATTACGCAGAAATATTGTTGACGCAGCCCCCATAGTTGAAACGAGTACTCTATTTTGTATCTTGCCCAACCGACGTAGGTTTTCCTTGGTCAAGTTGCTAAAGGAAGATTAGTTGTGAACTGGAAGAGGCTATATTGTCGTCTGAATTTTATTCATTACAGAAAATTAATGAGAAAGATAGAAAATATTGGAAAACATTACTCCAGGTTTTGTTGTTTCTCCATTTACAGAACAAACCACTAACTCACAACCAGAAAGGGGGTGTCATACTGAGCCACAAGGCGCTGGCTCTACAATCAGTGAAAAAATCCCAGGCTGGTAACTATACGTGCGTAGCGTCCAACGTTGAGGGTGATGGCGAAAGCAACATGGTTGTATTAAAAGTAATGTGTGAGTATCTTTTATGTGCCAGTTGAGCACTTCACGTAGTTTCACGCCTCAGTTAAACCTTTCGTTGATAAAACATCGAATTCAGCTCATCTTTTCTTATAGTTGAATAGTATTACTCAACAAGGAACTTTTAATAGTCAACATGGTATGAACTACAGATGCCTCTTGAAGTACCTAATTATGAGTTTCCATCTAAATGGGGAGTCGGTGGACCTGAAAAAATTAGTTACATTTTTAAAATCCAAATTTGAAGCTCGTGGAATTTTTGGAGCTGGAAATGACAACTTGCACATGTACCAGTCCTCACAGTCATGTCATCACTATGCACCCAATTCATCTCAGAAAACCGGAGAATCGTGGTCGGTAGCGCTGCTGTGTCTAATACTCAGACAAGCGAAAGGATATTGGAAAATTCAGTCAAGTGTTTGGAATTCGACGTGGAATAAGTTCTTGAGTTGTTGAAAAGGGTTCAGCAAAGGGCTCTCATGAGTGGAACATACGCTGGGTGAAAAGACAAGCGGTAGTCAATGCATAACTTTGCCTAGCTCCTTCCGTTTGATACCATTTTAGGTATTGATTTCAATACTGTGGTTGTTCCAGGTAGAATAGGAATCTAGTTTCACACTTTACATGAAATGCACCTACAAAGGATTTTTGTAGTGGTTACTTCAAACAACAAGAATATAAAACATTTACCTCTTGTTGTGATCATGGAACCTTGAGAAATATGCCATAGAAGGCTTGAACTTGAACGATGAATGAAGGTCACGTTGAATGAAGAAGTGTGGATCGTATGATTCAGCATCCCACGATTCTCCGATATGTCGAGACCTATTTTTGCGGCAAAAATCCCCTGGACGGTCTTAAAATGTAGTCTACGACATACTGAACTCTGTAGCATGGAGTAGGTAATCAGTTATTTGTTCATCACTTTCATTCGTAAAGTTCCCTGTTAGTCCCTATTCATTTAGTTCAACTCGTTGTAACCATGGTCACACACGCATTGGTAAATACAATATTAATAAATCATTATTTTGTATGTTCGTGTGATCATAATTACAATACTTTGTATGTCCATAGTGTGTCCTTCTTCAGTTTTATTGTACTTGGAAGCCATTGGCACCATTTTTTGGTTTATTACTTTCGATTAGATCTTGGGATCGCCCAAGAAGAAAAAAAATGAGCCTTCCTCAAAATATGAACGAATTTTGAAAACGTCATATCTTGAAAAATTCAAATCGAACGGTGTCATTTTTTCGTAGACATTTCAAAATAGTTTAATCTTCAGATTTTTTTAAAAACATCCGAAGCTTTGTACGACCAGCCGTTTGTTCACAATGGGGGCTCAAAGGTGGAACAAATAGAAAGTCGTAAAATGAGGGTGTCCCAGCATATTCAAACAGCACATGGTGTTCAGATATTGAGTTGATTAATATTAATCAATAATAATTATTAATAATTACTAACAGTTACTAATAATTATTAACAAGTAAACTTATTATTACAAATAACTAGAGTACTGACGGTCGGAAATATTTCCGGAAAAATTGGAAATATTTCTGAGACCTCGGGAAAATTGGAAAGATTGCTTTAACGCTCTAACTTGGCCCGCTTCTCTTGCCTTCTGGCGGCGTTTTGGATTGTTCCAGGCGCTGATTGGAAGGGGGGGGGGGGGGGCAAAGGGCCTATTGCCCCCGATCGGGCTTACGCGTAGGAAATATATCGGGGTAATGGTACTTGGAAACTGAGACCATCGGAATTTAGAAATTCGCTAAAGAAAATGGGTTGTGGGCAAGAGGGAGTTGGGGACCACTACAGAAGGCGATAAGCGGTTAAGGCTCTGTCGTGTGAGGAACGCGGGAGGGTGAATGCTGCCTTGGGGGTGCTGAGATACGTCAGCCGGTCTCTATATTCCTCGTTCATTGCCAGCGGTCAATATATGCCACTTATGAAATCATAATTCAGTCTGTAAATTTATCAGGATCATAGAATTTCATGTTTTTTATTTCATTTTATGTCATTACTAACATTTTGGTTTATTAACTTCCATGATGAATGATCTGAATCGACTAAGAAAACATTTGAATCGAACACGAAAACCCCCAAAAATCGAATTTAAAAACGCAGAAAATTTCTCCGCACAATTCATTATTTGTTTTGCAGATTACCCTCCTGTCTAGATCACTGTTCTGTACAAATATCAATGTGATTCCCATAGCTATCCGAAAACACTGGAGTAATACGCAAACATAGTTCAAATAGTTCAGGTCAAAGCCCATGTCCAGAATTTCATAATTTCAGGACAGTTCTAACTCTCCATTCACAACGAGGGCTGCAAGGAAGAACCACAGTTGCCCCTGGTGGGAGTTAAAAAAAACAGACAAGGAAAGGTGTGTAAACTACCCGATTCGTAAAGTACCTATAGAGATGATCCAATTTCGGATCACTTCCCTGCCTCCGTATGAGATATTCAGTTGACAGTCTGATTTAAATAGAACTTTTGGTACATACTAGAAATTATATCCTGTACAACACACTGGTTGTCGAGCTATTCGACAATAACTCTTATCGCTATAGACGTGAGGTATTCTTTGGGCTAAACTTCCATGTCTAAAAGTAGGTACCTGTAGTTTTATTTATTCATTAGACACATAGGAAACTCAAGGTCTCCCATAATATCAGTAAAGCAACAACATCATGTGATTGTAGTCTAAGGTTTTACACACGTCGCCTCTTCATCAGTGACTTGTCTAGTGTTATTTGTTTACCTCGTTTCTGTTTCGCAGACACTCCAAATTGCCGACCAGACCAGAAAAAAGTATTTGGGGTCGCGAGGAACGAAGACGCACGAGTGATGTGCGAAGTGGACGCGTTTCCTCCGCCAGACGACTTCAAATGGACGTTCAACAATTCGGCTGAGTCAAACGAGATCAAAAGTAACTTGTATCAGAATTCCCTCCATTTGTCACTCTCTACGTTGTCCTACACTCCTCAGAACGAGATGGACTACGGGACGGTAATGTGTTGGGCTTCCAACACGGCTGGACGGCAAAGGGACCCCTGCGTCTTCCACATTATCCCTGCAGGTAGATAACTGATTACTTGAGTCGCAACTGTGAAACTGGCCCTTATAAAATTACCATTAAAGGTGTATGTAAACATATTTCCATAAAACGTTTATAAAATACATACAATATTTTGAGTTCACGAACTAAAAGATCCACACAGGAATTAACTAAAGTGTGGACGGCGGTGAACCCAAATTGGACAACATACGCTACTTCAGTGGCTTCAAATATTTTATTTGGTACACAATTTACGAATGTTTGGTTAGCTCTAGACCTGAAAACAAACCATCACTCGACAAGAACTCGCATGAATGTAGTCTTAAGTCTGACATTTAAAGTAGCTATTTTTCTATCCTACGTTGTGCCCCAGGTAAGCCGGACATGCCGTTCAACTGCACAATCGCCAACCAAACTGTGACCTCCCTGGACGTTGAATGTCTGGATGCATTCGACGGCGGCCAACCGCAGAGGTTTCAGCTGGAGGTCTACGATCAGGACACCCACCTACTCTTGATAAACCGAACGTCACGACGGCCCTCATTCCTCGTCAACAATCTTGCTGCTGGAACTGGCCTTAAAGTTGTGATCTACGCTTTCAATTCCAAAGGCAAAAGTGAACCTGTGATACTCGAAGCTTACACTCTCAAAGTCGCTGCCAAACAAACAGGTGAGCAGACCTGTCACATTCGTGAAAACAAAGCACGGTTACAGACAAACCGTTTATTATTGTTCCTATTTCGTATTTTGTTATCAATGTATCAATGTAGAATGCTTGAAATCTATAACAGTTACTGTAACAATACAAGCAACTCATACAATTACCTATTCGCCTTCCTGTCGCTCTGTTCAAATTAGAATATGTTCCTCCGAGATAGAATATCCAGGTTTGGCATTCCAATTTGAATTTCAATAGTCGCGTCCAATATATTAACTGGAACATACGAATATAATATATCTACTTAACATGTTGAAGTAATTAATTAATAAGTGACCTGGGAAGTTTGCCACAAGCGGGCCGCGATCCGAAACGAACCCCCCAGAGCCCAAGGTTCCAAGGTGTGTTGTTTCCTCCGCTCTTTCCAATCATGTTGAAAACACGTTCAGTCTACATACATTGGGCGTTAATCAGCATTGAATGAATCAAGTGTAGTTCATACCAACTCCCCTTATTTCAAGTTCGATACCAACTCCTGCAGATTTCATACCAAAATCACTGTTCTGACTCCTATGTGTTTGGGGAAAGTTGGGTTTGTTTGTTCCATTCGCTACCGGGTTTTATGGCGCGCTATTCAGGAACAGCCCCTCAGGTGGACTCGTACTAAATTACATAGCGATGGATTTTTCAAGGCATCAGTCACGACGAGCTAAAGGTTCCCGTACTAACTGAGGCATCGATACGACACGCTTCAATTTTGTAAATTCGCTATGCAGAGCCAATCGCTAGGTAAAGGCAACCTGGCAAGTGCTCTATACCCTAATCTCCCTGAGGTTTATATTCTTGAAAAGGATATACCACTGTAATGATTATAGTAGCACTGTCTGGTTTTGAACTCGTGGCGTGGAGGGAGTGTGTTCTCGACTGTCAATAGACTCGAGAATATTGTGGTCTTTTCTCTGAGGAATCAGAGTTTTCATTACCCTTTCCTCTGCTTCCCCTTCTCCCGGTTATGGTAGGGAGAGCGGTGTGAGGGGCCGCCCTACTTGGGACTATTATCATTCGTCCCGAATCTGCCTCTCGTGTCTCATCTTTATTTAATTATAATTAATGATTATTATTATTGTTTGCATTGATTTTATGATTAGAATGCTGGGGCGTAACACCCACAAATTTGCCTGAAACCACCTCAAGAATGGCTAAATCTCCGCCGTTTTTTTCTCCATAAATATGACAAAAACAACTATTATGAACACCTACAGACCTGACTTACACCTAAAATGAGACAATTTCACGTAACGTCTACTGTTGTTTGAGTGCTATACAATAAATGTACAGTAGATAACTGATTCAAATAAGTGTATGCTGTTGTAGGCACTCAGGCGACGTTTGCAGTGGCACCTGTCATACTCATCCTGGTTGTTGCGACGGTCGTACTGGTAACGTGTACCGTCCTTGTCTTCGGCGTCCTTCGCGTGCGGAGCTCAGCAGCAGGTCGATCTCCAAACATCACGTCAATTGGTTTCAAAGACAAAAGCAAAGGGTCCGACTCCAGGGACGTGTATGACCACGATGACAACAACCCTGACATCATTCCGTCCAGTAAAGGTTGATATTTTCTGACAATTTATAGAATCATGCTTTAAGATTATAATATTAAGCCGTGCCTAGTACCTAGTTTGACGGATAAATAGCATGAATAGCACACAGATCTCTACTAGTGCACTATTAGGTTTCACTCCTCAATCAGAACATGGTGTGAGTTTTACTGACCGACCTTCTCAACATCATACTACACAGGTTATGGTATACTTCAGTGTATAAAATAATACTACCTCACTGGCCATTATGTCTTATATCTGTGTTGGGATTTAGGACCTCCAGTCTTCACTGTAGAGATTGATGAGGTGGACGAGTTATGTTGCTATTGTACCCGAAGAGAATTGTATTTGAGACCCGCAATAAATTATGATTGTCCATCAATCGCAAGCGGAAGTCTATTGATTCATACAAAAGTTGGCGACCCTGTAAGATCGGTAATTATACGTTTATCGAGGATTCAGCGTCATTTCCTGTAGCCGTGATTCTATAATACTCCATCTAAGTGTCATTTGACTTCAGACACGTTAGGAGTTCGTGGGTTCGGTTGGGGCGAAAAAATGTGCTATACTGCCCTACAACCCCTAAAAAGCTTCCAACCTTGTCCCACTAGAACGTTTTTGCAGAAGTTGAAATATCATGGATTCAGCCTCCTCAATCTCATTTCCTGGTGCTACCGCCTTGATCTATATCGAGATTTATTATAATGCTATTTTTGCCGTTCTTAATCCATAGTCAATGATGAAAAAATAAAATAAATCCACTTTTGCTACGTTGCAGGGTTCCTTATCGCAGTTATAGGCATTACAGTTTGATATATTTGAACACATGATGTATGACGATATGAGTATAATCAATTTTCCCCAACGCACTTTCTTAATAACAACATTTCATGGTCCTTCACTTACCGGGCCCACTCCACGATTATAAGCAAGTGTTGCTACTGAGCCAACTGTCGCTATGTCAATTGGTGAGCAATTTACGGGTCTTTCAGCAGCCCCAATATGAATACCAAGTTCATTTGTGCTCATTCCATACCCTCTGAATAGCTTCATTAATTAGGTCCAGAGCAAAGTGCGAGTCTGAGTTCCGCCCAATCATAGTTTGCTGTAAGTTCATCTCGTAATGAACTCGAGTTATGTTTGCCTCGTTCCCTTCCATTATTTCTCTTGATGATGACCAACTCAATTATCGCGCTCGAGACTTCAAGATTCAGTCGAGAAATTTGTTCGGACGTTCGATTTCAACAAAAACCAGCCAGTGGTTTCTGCAGTGTCTTTTGTAAATTATGCCAACCCGATTTCCCGCACAGTCGAACAATTTGAGGTCATTTCGGGTTGATATTGGTACGGATTAAATTCTGATGTACACCGTAATGAACTCTTTCAAACTAGAAAATGTCATGATCAAACATTTAATGTTTGATCCAAACAGCAATTAATTAACTATATTATTTTGAGCTGCTCATTTCAGTTGAGCAGTAAGAGCTGATTGTGCGACTGAGCGGATTATTCATGTTTTACTCTACCCAACTTTATCGTCTCGCGTCTTTCCCACCAGTCTATGGTTTTAAACCATTGGTTTATCGTTCTCCGAACTTTTTTTTTTTTTAATAATATTTTATTGCACCGAGTATACTCATTAACAATATTACCTTGAGTTATTGTACTACGTCATTCCTTATCAGGACTCGAGATACATTATACTCAGTCCCATGTCTCTCTGAACTTGTCACATTCACTTCCTACACAAGCTCATGCGGTTTCAAGCGCTTAAGGCGCCGCGTTAGATCTTGGATGTCCAGGAGCTTCGCAGCTTCCTCATTCACATGATCTTTCAGTCTGGCGAGATGAGCGGAACCTCTCTGTTTAATCACTGCATCTACACTGTCCACTTGAAGTTCGCGGTGAAGGGCGTCATTTCGGAAGTACCACGGCGCATCAGTGATGCACCGCAGTACTGAGTTCTGGAAGCGTTGAATCATCTATCTATTGGTTGGAGCTGTGCAGCTCTTCAACTGCGCTCCATACGTCCAAACTGACTTAAGTACTTGATTGTACAACAGTAGCTAGTTTTTGATGGTCATTGAGGATCGCCGGCCGATGAGCCAGTACATTTTTCGGAGTTTTATGTTGAGTTCACTTCTCTTCTTTTTGACGTGTTCCTTCCATCTGAGCTTGGCGTCCAGCGTCATGCCCAGGTATTTGGCTTCATTCGGAAAGTAGGGATGTAGCCAATCTTACGATTGGTAAAATCGACATGTACCGATTTAGCCTCATTTAGTCTGTTCCTCCATTTTGATGTCCAGTAACTGATGTTGGAGATGGATTTGTTGAGTTTTGTGATCGACTCGTTGTTGCTGTCACCGACTGCCAGGACCGCAGTGTCGTCTGCAAACGTTGCTGTTGTGTTATAAGCCACTTCTGGTAAATCGCTCGTGTACAGGACTATAGGAGATTCTCCGAACTCGTATTACTATTTGACAGTTGTATGAGACTTTACGCTCCGCTATTAAACGTCCAAAGTCAGGTTCACTTATGTTTCTTTGTTCTTCCCCCATCACGATCTTGAAGTCGAAACGAAGTGTCCCGAACCCATCCGAACAAAGCCGGGTCGTTCCAACCCTCATCACACGCATCGCCTCGTCGGTTCTCCTAACCGCTCCGCCCTATTTACTCAGCAAAGACTTACTTTTACGTTCTACTTACTTTTACGTTCAACGTAAAGGAATTTTTATTCTACATTTTGATATCTATGTATATACTCGTAATAAAATCGTGTCTGTCTGTTTGTCCGTTTGTATGTTTGTCTCATCATCAATTGAGAACGGATGAACGTAGAAAGTTGCGGCTGGTACCATTTGACGCAGAATTTATCTGGGAAGGTTTATGATAAATCCGCGTTTAAATCTGTCCATCCGTTGAAGCGGTATGAATGAAATACTACTAAAAACCGTGTTATGAGGACGTTTATGCTTATAACTTTTGAACGGTTGAACGTAAATCCAATTGTAAGTAGTCTCTGGATTCAGCTCGACGAGTACTTTGAAGTGGTACTTCAATCAGGATGTTAGCGGGAGGGGGCGGGGTGCAGGTTGCGAGAGGGGGGGGGGTCTACAGGCATTCAAAACTACTTGACCAGTTGGAATGCAACTTTGAGAATTTGTTGTGTGAGCATTGATGAATGTTTCTAATCAGGTAGGGTGGGTCAATAGTCGGTATGGGGGGGGAAAGGCAGTTAGGGTAGGTGGAAGGGGGGGGGGTATTACCGGGATTTCAAAACTACTTGACCGATCTGAATGAAACTTCGGGAATATGTTGAGTGAACAAGGGGGAAGGTTTCTGACCAATTTAGGGGGGGGGGGGGGGGGTACAGGTTGTGTGTGGGTGGGACGGGGGGGGGTTACCGGCAATCCAAAAACTACTTGACGAACTGGAGTAAAACTTTGAAATTGTGTTGTGTGAACATTTGGGAGGGTTTCTGACCAGGTAGGGAGAGTCCTTAGTAAGTTTGAGCGGTGGGGGGGGGGGGGGGTTTCGGAGATTTCAAAACTACTTGACCGATCTGAATGAAACTTAAGGAAAATGTTAAGTGAACAAGGGGGAAGGTTTCTGAACAGTTGAGGAGGGGGGATACAGGCATATCAAAATACTTGACGGTTAGCTCCATTTAGGTATATAAATCGCAGCAACACGCGGCGGGTCAAATAGTGTCTGTCTGTTGTTATGTCTCGGCATAGATAATTGAGAACGACTGAACGTAGAAAGTAGAGGCTGGTACCATTTGACGCAGAGTTTATCTGGGAAGGTTTAGGAAAAATCCGCGTTTAAATTTGTAAATCCGTTGAAATGCTTAAGGGGCCTGTCCTAAAGGGGGTGTCTGTTCTACCGTTGCGAAGCGCGGGTACACAGCTAGTCATTCAATAAAAAAGAGCTTCTTTTGGTTTTTTTTATATAAGATTTTTGACGTTTTATATATATTTTTTGTAACGTTGAACATCATTTCATAATTTACCCTTCCTTATTTGAGTTATTGGGGAGTCGATAACAATAATTACTGTCTAGTTAGAAAGACTAATATTTAGCAAATAATTAGATTCGAAATTAGAGCTTGGCAAAAATTCAAACTTCACAGATTTTATGGTACAAATCGTTTTATTTCTGAAGAGGAATTTTATACATGCCTAGATGAGCACATAGATTCTTAATCTTAAGGTTTGAAATGAAATTAAATAAAATTTTCTTGTAAAATACCTGTAAAATACTTGTAACATAAAAAGTATGTTGCCCGAAAGTGGATTCGAACCCACGACGCGCCTTCAAGTCGATGTGTTTGAGCCGTTGATGATTGATTGATTGATAATGTCAATCCGATCAATAAGACCGTTGGTTCTTTTTCAAATTCAAAAATATTTTATTGACATAAGGGTATATACATTGATTATTTTACAGTGTCCTAAGATATAAGAACAATATCGGCCTGTCGGCCGTAAATGTCTTTTGGTCTTAAGTGGTAATGTACGTAGTGTCTTAACTTGGATGGAAGAGTGAATTATGTGAGAGAAAGGGAAACAATGTAAAACTCTTAGCGTGAGGGTGGGGTCTTAAAACTAGGGCTATTTACATATTAACAATTAATTCTAAAGGCTATTTACATATTTACAGATTATGAATTATTTACAAATATATATACAGAGTTGGCTTGGGGGTTGGCATGCATGAGATGACTGAAATCCTCATCCATGTGTTTTGTCCCCATCGGGGTTTGTGAGTTATGTTTATGTGGTGGAGGAGGGTGTTTGGATGTGTTCTTAGTTTGTCTGTGAATTTGTTTCTCTGTTTGGTGATGAAGGGGTCAAGTGTTTCTATTCCAAATTTCTTGTGTCATGTTTCGAAGTTTGTGCGGCGTGATGTGGGTGGCGAGTCGAATGCATTTGTTTTGTGTGATTTGTAACTTGTGTACGGAGGTGGGTGCTGCTATGTGCTAAATGCGGGAAGCATTTGTGTTAGAAGAGCTGATTAGTGATTTATACATGAGTAGCTTGGCGTCTGTGGAGATTTGAAAAGGTGAAAGTAACGACCAATTGCTCTTCGATAATGAACCATTGGAATCGACCAACGTAGAAAATTGTTTAACCCCCCCCCCCCCCCCCCCCCTCGAAATTTGTTTCAAGATACGTAGATTCAGAAAATCGAATAAAAAAAACTCTGCATAATATTATTATCGACACAACGTTTTATTATCTTCTTTATGCAGATCACACTTCTTTCTAGATCACTAAATGATGTATTAATTATTATTAAGAATTATCATTATTGATTATTATCAATAATTTTATCTGGTAGAGAAAATTATTAATAATTATTGTTAGTTATTAATAATTTTTAGTTATTATATTTAATTATTATTGATAATTATTTGATATCACGTTACTATTTCATTGTATATGGCAAATAAAATTCAACTCAATTGTAATCATTGATGCCCAGTAAGCTTATTCTCGATAGTACGAGTGTTTGATTTCTTGAACAATTCTGTAACCTGCTCCGGATGGACATGAAAAAAAAACTTGAAAAAAATTAAACCCTATCTAAAAACTATACCGTTCCATTAGTATTTTCCAAAATTTCCAAACTCGTTTTGAACCCCCATCCCATCAACCTAGGGCTATGGAAAGTTCCCAGGATCATTGTGGGGTTGGTCTGAACCGTAAACCAAATTTCGTAATTATAACATAACGCTAACGCTAAAAAATTGGTTGATTTTGGTTTATTATCTTTGAAATCACCCAAGAAAAAAAAATTAAATTTGAGGGGTTTAAGTTTCAAGATAAGTAGATTCCAAAAATCGAATTTAAAAAATCCATCCGTCCGCCGTCCGTGGCACTTTGCCCTGTTGTGGCGTTGAGCAAAAATGACGAAATTCGGTTCACGGGTTCGGACAAGTCTCACGATGATCCTTCAAACTATTCAAACCCCTAGGTCAATGAGGAGGGGTTCAAAATGAATTTTGAAACTTTAAAATCAAGACTGTCGCGAAACTTTTCAGTTCAAGTTTGAACAAGTCCATGGCACTTTGCACAGTTAGAGTTGATCTAAAATTACGAAACTTGGTTTACGAGTTTGGTCCATTCCCACGATGATCCTTGAAACTTTTCATAACCCTAGGTCAAGGGGAAGGGGTCCAAAACGAATTTTGAACAAAGTTTTTTTTTCAGCTTTCGACATGAATGTTTTAATTATAGGTCAGAACTGGGCGACAAAGTAATATTCACTCTGTTTCTTGTATGTAACATTGTTCAAACAATACCTATTTGCTTAAACAAATTATTTATGGATGGTGACCTAGAGTCTTGAAATTTTAAACACGGGTCGAGGATGGATGACAATGCAATATTTGCTCGGTTTCTTGTACATACAATTGTTTGAACAATACCCATTAAATTTGGTTTTATCTGTCATTTCAAACCGTTGTGCAAGAATTGCACAGTTTTTGGGACTGTCATTGGTCATTTGCTCATATTGATTTTTTTATTTTATACTTATAATTTATTCATATAAATGATAAATTAAACATCCATATGGATGATAAACTATTTAAAATTAATTACTACCATAAATTCGAAATTAACATCAGTAGACACGAAAAGTATCTCAGAGCAAGAAACTCTATAAGTCGTCGCCGTGTGCTATTTGAATCAGCTGGGCCAGTATGAACATAGACCCGACATGTTGACGACTTCTTAATGGCTCTACCTTTGAGCGCATCATTTTGACCGAACGGCTGGTTATGCAGAGCTCCAAATGTAGGTAACACTTATGTCATCCGATTTGAAATTTTTGAGATATGACGTTTTCACAATTCGTTTTGAACCCCTTGACCTAGGGTTATGAAAAGTTTCTGGGATCATCGAGGGGTAGGTCTGAACCTGTAAACCAAATCTTATAATTTTAGGACAACGCTAACTGGACAAAGTGGCGCGGGCGGCGTAAGGAGGAAACAACAAAATGGTGAAATAAATATTTCATAAAGTACTTTTACGCAAAAAAATAATACTATTGGTGGGTTTAGAAACGGAAACTTGATATAGTCGAGATAAATTATGTTTACAATTCAAAATGTTGAAATAATAAATCAGGGACATATTCTTAATGTAAAATTTTCCTATAGCAGTCGGTAAAAACTGGATATTGAACACTTCCACATGGCGTCACGTTCGCCCTTACGTCAAGTAATTCAATCAGATTACTCGTACTTTAACCCAGACCGCGTTGTACTGTGGCTATGTGGGGCGGCTTCAGTTGTTTATGGGCGCTAAGCCTACCTCACCTTCAAGACCGCTAGGTCGTGCGGGTCTTGCCTATGCACGTTGGCGGGAGCTTTTTGCCAGATGAACAAGGCTGAATTGAAGCATTACTTCATTATAGGTGTACCACCACTGATTACTCGTGACCACCAGTAATACATATAATATAATATAATAGTTCTTATTATTGAATTAAAAAAAAAAATAGAAAGAATTAGAAATTTGAATGAATTTGAATTACCAGGTATATAGGAAAACATTTTTTGAAAATTTGTTGCATTTTTTCTTGGGGATTGTGCAAAGTTTTGTTGTTGAGAACCATTACAATTGGTGTCGAAGAGAAAGTGGAAAGAGAAAGTTTGCCAAAGGTAAAACGCACGTTTTTATACCAACAATCGCGAATAACTCGAGAACCGTTGGGAAAAGTGACAAAGTGCGCTACCCTCATTCGATAGCCCATAAAATTTCCTATCGATCATTAATCAGGCGCCACTCTACGACAATTTTTCTGACCACCGTTCAACTTTGATGTTTTCTGAAATTAGCCAAATCAGTAGATGTGGAATTTATTCACGTATTTTTGGCTGTGGATTAGTCGAATCGATTGAGATTTAGTTCAAAATTATTGAGCATATACTAGACAACCTAGCGGACATTTTAAGACCAACCGCACCAATTTCCATCAATTTTGGCGGCAGTTATTGTTGAAAATAGAAAAATCACCATAACTCCTTTATTTTCCCCCTTAGGAAGCTCATTTTTATCTCAAATCAAACTGGTTTGGGAGCTGAATGAAAATAAAAAATAAAATCTGAAAAAGCTTCAATTTTGAAGGAGTTATGACCATTTGAAATTCCTAAAAATTACTATTTCCCCCCTAATTGGGGGGAAATGGGGGGGGGGAGACAAAATGTTCAAAAGGCACTCCCTTGGAGCATAAAAAACGTGTGTGCAAAATTTCAGCTCGATCCGATTTGTCTGCTGGGCTGTAGCCCCGTCAATGAACAAGAAGAAGAAGAAGAAGAAGGGGGTGAAAACCCCAACTAGTTCCGTCGCGTAATCAGTGTCTCAGTCGCTTCGGTTTTCAGGGCTTCGGTTTTCTTGGCGGTTTTCTAGATCGAATTTGGTGCGATGGTCCTAAAATTCCCGTTAGGATGCTTAGTATATGGTCAATGATTTTAAACTAAATCTCAATCGATTTGGCGAACCCACAGCCAAAAATACGTGAATGAATCCAACATCTACTAATTTCCGAAAACATCATAGTTGAACGGTGGTCAGAAAAATGGGGGTAAGATTCTTGTAATAGCCGCTGATCTCCTGAAACGTCAACTCAGCCAACAGGCTGCTTCCACTAGATTCCCCTGGGTTTGCAAATAAGCTCGTCATTCAGCAACGCGGTTTTCTCTTCCTGTGATTCAATAAATGAGAAAGCAAAATGTACATGGCTCCAGAAACTTGCTGCTTAGATTCCATGACTGAAGTAAGAGCGGTCTATTCTTCAGATTGCCGTCCCCCATCCAATTTGATACAGAGCGATGTTACAGAGCGCTACGATGTTACAACGTCTTGTTTGTCGAATTGTTTGGAGCGATGTTCGGTTTGGAGGGGCAGTTTGTTGAGAGCGTACGCATCATAAGATTGATTATACCTATACCGCCATTGTGGATGGCGTAGGCAACCCATATGACCATGTGGATGGCCATGATACGCCGAAATGGGCGGCAACACAGCCACAATGCACACCATATACGCATTATACTATATATACACACCACAACAGGCCAAGGAAGCGGATGTAGTGGAGTATGCAAACCCTGTGAGAGAGACTGGGATCAAAGTTCCAGTCACTAGGAAGTCACCAGTTAGATGTTTATCTAACAATACACGCAGGGACGGAGTGGTGGTTCCAAACCGAATTACTCCCGCTGTTCCATGTTAAAAATAAGTCAGTTGTCTGATTGTACTACAGATCAGGTCGGTGTATTTGTGTTACGTGAGAGAGTTGGTTGAAAACATGAGATAGTTCCAAGTTGTGATCTGCATTCTTTTCTAACAGACAATAAGCGGGTTCTTGTAAGGGGTGATATATACGTACTGGTGCGGAACGACAATGGGGTTTTATTTTCTTGGAGGTCATGAATTGCGGTGAGGGGCGAAGCTTAGTGTCCCCAGATTTTAATAACTTTTTTCCTCGATAGATGTGCAGCAATAATGGGGTAAGATTTACTAAACTTCTCATTGGGACACTTGCATTACCTTCAATGAGAATTGGATGTAATTAAATTGGATAAAATTGGTCGGATGATTTTTAGCATTCCTTCACAATTCCGCTATAAGAATTAAATAAGCGTTAAAAAACAGGTGATTTTAAGATTTTGACAAAATTCACTTTTCAGACTCCATTTGCACTCCCCAGTTCCACCTAAAAAATATTTTTACGCATCAAAGAGGCAGACAACTTAACGGTATCCTTAAATTTAAATTTCAGAGGAAAAAGCCGGATTTTGAGTGGATTTAAAAAAAAGTCTGCGATATACTTTTGGTCGGATATTGAATGTATACATTTAAATATATACATTAAATGTATACATATTAAATGTAGGTATACATTCTATAGAACAGGCAGGAGATGTATCGGACACCACTCGCGTTACACCCTGTACACTGCCAAATTACTGGTGTGGTTCCTCAAGACCCGACGATGCTTCAATCACACGTTCTCAATGCTCGTATGGATGTCCTAATGATCAAGAAGGGGAGTCCACCGTTTATAGGTATGTCAAGTTGGGCTGCAGCCTGTTTGAAACACCTCGATCTTTTGTCAATAGGGATTTCCCTCTCTGACGTTCCAGCAAAGGTGTTGGAGATTAGTCAGTCCTTCCCGACTGTATTTGAACCTACCGTTGGCACATTCAAAGGGCTCAGTTACGCTGAAAGTGAGCGAGGGAACTACTCGTACCTCAAAGTTTTGTGAATCTCGCACTTTGCCAGTTGCACTGAAAGCAACAGGTGAAGGCGAAACTCACCTGATTGATGGAACAGAAGCCACTGGAGTATTCTGAATGAGCGAAACCTCTTATGTCAGAAATAATTATACTTCCCATTTTTGTTGACAGGGTGTTTCAAAAAGAAACCCGTTTGGTTTGAGTTTTCATTCAAATTGATGTTTTATTATTGAACTATTTTTTACTCCCATTAAAATCTTTTGGTTTAATTTTAAAGACACATAGAATCCGAATTGAGCCACTTTATCCACCGCCCTTCTAAATGAAGTGGGAACTTTGACATTTGCTGTATGGGCTCTGATTGGGTCAGGATGATCCTTGGAACTATTCAATAGGAACTATGTCAATAGGAAAGGATGAGGTTGTCTTGAACGCCATTGCCCAAAAAGTTCAAATGGAACCCATTTATGGTACATTTATTGTCAAATTTGTTATACAAGTCTGGATATATTTTTGGATTTGGAGTATTTTTCAAGTCCACCCTGAGCGTTGAACGACCAGCTGTTCGTTGACGATGAGGGCTCGAGAGTATAACCGAAAAATACATCATCAACGTGAGCGTTAGTCAAACGATTGAACTTAGGGCCAATTTTTATACTGAGGGACAGCTGATTCAAACACCACCTTGTACTATCAAGATATGTAGGTCGGCCAGAATGTACACTTCACCAACTCATTCCAATTGTTTCGTTTAGTCATGGGACTTACAGGAATATTGTATTCAGAATAGGTAGAATGTAGAAAATAAGGGTGAATTAGGCAGATAATAATAAATCGTTGTGGAAGTATGCGATTATTGTTCTCTTAAAAGTGGACAATATTCCTGTAGGTTTGAAATGTTTTATGTTTTTCTATCATTTAGGTATTTCATTCAATGTTGAGTGAGAGTAGTATGTATCCAGGGGGGAAAGGAATAATGATTAATGCGTACATATTTTGCCTTCCAGACGCTGACTACCAGGTCGTAGCCGATATGAACAAATTGAGCGCAGACAGTGCGATCCAGACTTTGGGCTGTACTTCCGACCTCTCCTCTAATTCTTTTCAAGTCAACTACCAGGGCGTTCCACTAGCCGGCACTAACAACGGCGATCTATATGAGAACTACAAGAATGTTTATCACCAACCAACGGTAAATCATTGATGAATTTATCAACCCAAAACATATCACCATGAATTATTCAGTTTTGTCTCACTTGACTGGTTTTCCATAGTGCCTTAGCCTTTGGAATATCATCATGGAAATCTATAAGCTCTTTGGAATTCAGATAGGGTCCAATTCATTTGAATAAATTCGTTTACCTAAAACAATCACTGGTGAATAAATTATTTTAGTGCCTCTTAAAATGCACTAAAAATGCGTACTTATGATGGCTGCAAAATGTTTACCACATGAATTATTGTAAACATTTCCGATCCAAATCCATTTTAGAATCCGATTCTGAATCCCTTGATTTTAATTCTTTTACATATCATGTACAAGAATAAAAATATGTGTCTATTATGTATGTGTTGTGTATGTGTATGTGTTATTATGTGTATTATGTGTACTCTTATACAATAAATCAAATGTACTTATACTCAAATAAAAATATATGAAAAAGAATTAAAATCAAGGGATTCAGAATCTATGTATACAGGGTGTCTAGTGTAACTATGTGTTGGTCGGAACCCATAAAAAAAATTTCGTAATTTTAACTCAACGCTAACTGGGCAAAGTGCCGCGGACGGCGGACTGCGTACGGCGGACGGACGGATTTTTTTTTTTTTTTTTTTTCAATTTTCTGAATCTACGTATCTTGAAACGTAAACCAACAAATTTTGAGGGGGGGTTCAAAATTTTTTTTCTTTGGGCGATTCCAATGGTTCATTATCGAAGATAATAAACCAAAAAGAAAACAGTGGGAAGGAGTCCAACACGCGACCAACCGATTCACGCTACGATCATTTATTCGCTCATTTTTCATTCATGATAATTTATGCCATGAAAAAACGACCTTCAAGTGCGTAAAATGGCACATTTAGACACTAAAAACCGTATGATGTTTCAAACAGCTCCTTAGAATGAACATTGACCTGTATTTCAACCGTTTGATTCTCGATCGTGTTGACAGGTTCATATCGGATCAATCTTTGAGCCCTCATTGTGAACGGACAGTTGGTCGTACGAAGCTGTGGATGGTCTCCAAAAATTCTGAACAATAAACTCTAACTAAATGTGAACTAAAAACTACACCGTTCTATATGAATTTTTCGAGATATGAAATTTTCAAAATTTCAAAATTCGTTTTGAACCGCTTCCCCTTGACCTAGGGTTATGAAAAGTTTCGAGGATCATTGTGGGGTTGGTCGGAACCCGTAACAAAAATTTCGAAATTTTAGCTCAAAGCTAACTGGGCGAAACTTTCAAAGTCTGCCAAAAGTGAACTTGACTTATTTTAAACAACATCCCTTTATGGATCTCTTCAGTAATGTTCCTGTAGAGGATTAAAACCAAAATCAGCTGCTACTACCTGCAACTTTTTGTTTTGTTAATTTTTTACACATTTTTGACATTTTTTGTTCAGCATAAAATTTCCTAAAAGAAATTTTCGCTCCCATAAAATCCAAGTTAGAGCGTTTAAAACAATCTGTCCAATATTTCCAATATTAGGCCTCGGAAATATCTTCAGTATTGTAGTTCAACGGCACATTGCAAGTGCAAATTTTCTGTTTCCAATCCCATCTAGTCTTTCTGTATGTAATACGCTGAACCGAGTATGGAAGGTTAGTTATGGTTATGAAATTGTTATTGAAATTCTGGGCCGTTCGATTTAATTCATGAATAGGTTCCAATCATAAATGATCAAGAATATATGTTTTATTATAGAAACTGCATTTGCAGGATGAAAACGTGTTTAATGAACTTGGCGTTAGACCACCGTCACTGGAGCCCCTCAGCTACCCGACCACTGGCGCCGATCATAATGCACTCACACCCAGACTGCTGCCTCCTCACCGCGAAGTCATCTCAGTGAGAACTCCGTTAATGGCCAACCAGCAAGAAAGCTGCGTATAGCTTGTGCCACTGCTCCAAATGCCATGTAAGAATTAGTGGTTATTTAGGTCAAGTATAATTTACTTTGATCGTAGTAGAGCGCAGTTTACAAGTAATAATATGCATTTTTTTGTCATTGCTCAAATCAGTGTCTTCAAACACGAAACTTCGTCTCCCTAATGAAGTTTCCAGGGCTTCTGACCCTTCAAAGTGAAAGTCATATGATGAAAAATCAATGAGGAATGGGGGTAAAGGGGCAAACTCGATGTAAATTTTCATCGTTACATATGTCCATCCGTTGCAAATGTTTAATTATACGTTTTTAGGGTCGTTAACCGGACCCAAGCCGCTAATTGGGACTAACACCAATTTGTCTATCGGTTACCGTCAGTAACCACTCAATATGTATCTAGTGCCATAATGCTTAAAAACGTCATTCTGCAATTTTCAATCAATTTGGTTCTTACTCACCAGTTTTCTCAAACTTTTCCACTATTATTATGACTCCATGACAGATCCGTACGTAATGATTTATCGATCTTATGACTGTAAATATCAGTACGTGTACGTAGAAATTATTTTCGTTTACTATCTTCGATAATGAACCATTGGAATCGCCCAAAGAAAAACATTTTTTAACCCCCCCTCAAAATTTGTTGGTTTACGTATCAAGATTCGTAGATTCAGAAAATCGAATAAAAGAACCTCTGCAAATTCTTGACACAACGGTTCATTATCTTCTTTGTACAGATCACCCTTCTGTCTAGATCACTAGGTCTAAATGTCTAGATCCTAAATGTTAGATTAATTATTATTATGAATTATCACTAATTATTAATAATTTTATCAAGTACACTAATTATTAATAATTTATTGTTAGGTATTAATAATTTGTATTTATTATTAATAATAATAATAAGTGTGTGTGATTTGTTGACCGTCGGTAAGAATGATGTTGACCGACCCTCGACATCCCTCAACATCAATAATAATAATTATTCATTATGATTGATTAATAAGATATCCAGCTGTTGGAATCGACTGGGTTCTTTTGTGCAGAACCTGAATTATAGAGGCAGCCTGTCGGGTCAATTTTCTAAAAGGCTCAGCTGATTCAAACAGCAGATGGTTTTCAAATATCGAGTTAATAAATAATATTTAATAATAATTAGATATTAATAATGAAGCATGAAAATTATTAATACCCAACAATAAATATTAATAATTTACTTACACTACTTGATGATAATTATTAATAATGAACGATGATTCATAATAATAATTAATCTAGCATTCAGTAATCTAGACAGAAGGGTGATCTGTACAAAGAAGATAATAAACCGTTGTTTTCCAATAACACGTTCTTCCCTATAATTACCTCACTCTAGCCGGTCCAAAGACATTCAACCAACGACTCTATTCGGACGCGATAGGAATATTCAACCCACCGTTCAGAAGATAAAAAATCTGCCATAGTTGTGGAATTTAATGAGTCTGCCGCGATGGTCAGTTTAGGACTCCTATAGAAAATTTTTCATCGTCAGTATCGGACATGTGAATGTTGCCTATTAGAGGCACAAATCACGATCTTTCAATTTTTATATTAACGGAAAATCTTATTCCTCATACGTATTTGTTATTTATTTGTTTCAGGAATTCAGTATGGACCTAAACGGCTGTGCTGGTGGCGAAAAATATCGTCTTTCAAACACGCACTTTGTGGTATTAATTTGCGTGATTTTGAATTTGTATACTTTGTATATATTATATATAAATAAATATATTTAATGGAATTACTAAGCCAAATGTAGTATTTTTTGTTGACTTGTGCCCCCAGGATATAAACTTGAAGTTATTTAAGAAATATACATACCTATCTATATAGGTATAGCCTGAATTGAAGCATTACTTCATTATAGGTGTACAACCACTGATTACTCGTGACCGCCAGTAATACTTATAATATAGTAATGCTTCAATTCAGGCTTGTTCATCTGGCAAAAAGCTCCCGCCAACAGCATTGAAAGAAGCGTAAAGCTCCCTGCTGGTGTAACAGAGGAAACATATTAGGTGAAACTGAGGGTGACTAAGGGTGAGAGGGGGTTGTGGGAAGGAGACAGGGAACAGGAAAACATTGACGTCGGAGGTTAGGGGTAGGAGGATCAGGTTTCTATATGCACACTCAACAGCGAGGTGCGAAGCACCGAGCATCCTATATATGTGGCTGGCGGGCAAAATGGATATCATTCCTTTTTGCAGCTGAGGTTTTTTGACGGGCCAGTTTTTACAACGGAGTTGTTTTTGGGGGGATAGGTATCACGTAACCCTATGGGTTGAAGGTGCATCTGCATTTTGCATCCAATGGACCGGAAATCGGCCGGATTAGCGGCCAGCGGTTTGGATTTGCTGACATGTGGCCAATGTCCTATCTTCGAACACCGTGGGACATTTTTTTGCGTGTGTGCTGTGACTGACCACAGAAGAAATATCTTTTAATGATTGGAGCAGCTACAGTCCCAGCTCCATCGTCAGAACCATCTACAGCATTTACAATGGGATGTGGTTCCTGATAGCTTTGAGCATGCTATTGAGCGAGCTCGAGAGCCCTTGCCTGAGCGTGCGCCTTTTCTTAGCAAACACTGTCTGATGACGGGGCTGACTAAGCCTCTAATGAATGAATCGCGAATGCAATCGTCTCGATTAGTTTCGGGAGTAACAGCCTTGAACTGACAGTCCCGACTCAAGAGGCTGAGCTCTTCTAAGTATCTATCAACAGACTCATTCGGCTGTTGCTTCCATGTGAACAGCCGGTGTGTGGCAAAAACTTCGATGACTGCTTTTACAAACACTGTTCTCAAGATTGCTAAAGCATCATTGAAGGTCCGGCCACTTCGAATATGCTTATAAATGTCAGCACTCAACTAGTTGATGAGCAGTCGAGAAAGTTCTACACATCGTAGAAACTTCTGGACACGATGGTACCAATGATCCCAGATAGAAGCAGCGTCAGATGACTCGAGGTCAAGGGGAACATAAAGGTCGAAGGAGGCGATAAAAATATCTTGAGATATTTTTAGCCCAATTAATTTTAATGAAAGACAATCAAACTTTACCTTTAGTAAGGTTTTATTGCGCTAAAAACGAACACTCATAATTGAAAATGTAACTGTTGCGAATTCGGGAAATATCATGGCAACGGGATAACAACTACATATGTTATAAAATGCCTCAATGAGTCTTACTGAAAACACAAGCAGTGTCAATTACTTTCACTGTAAGTACCTACAGAAATTGTTTATCAGACAGCACTGACCGTGTGGGCAGTCCGTGGCTTCGAAAACGAACGAGATCAAGTTCGCATCAAAAAAATAGAAAGAGGGAAACTTTTCGAGGGCTTCAGAGATCGAAAGGGAGTGAAAAACAAACTTGAACACGAATAGTGTTATTCACCATTTTCACGGCCGAGCTGGTCGTGTGGTCTCGGAGAGGCGAGTGATGTTCGGGATACATTAACGCCTTCCAACCCGTCAGCACGGTACATTAAACAGGACACCTCCGACTCAACTCCGAGGATTTGTGGAGAGACTTGGAGCGGGGGGGGGGGGGTTGCATGAATGGGGGTACGATAGGGAGGCGGTAGGATGTTGAATGTTACGTTGTTAAAAACTTGCTGGTTGGGGGCCGAACATTCCTGCTCGAGGGAAACGAAGCGCACGGACGGGGCTTAAACTTTGCTCTACTGTAATCGAATGCCCTCCTCTCGCCTTCTCTGTTCCACGAAGTAATGACTCAATGCGTGAATCGTAAATTTCTTGCACCCATACGATTTCTGATGGTAGAAGGGCGAGCGGCTCGACCAAGTTAACAGGCGACTACACTCGTTCCAAGCTACTCGCATACTAGCCCAGTCGAGTTAAACCAAGTATGTACATACAAGTAGACCATGTTGTACAATTGTCTATAGGCGGTCGAGACATAAACATGGCCTATAGACACTGATCACTGGCTCGTCTAGCGTCCACACTGTTAATAATGAACCATTGGAATTGACCGAAGAAAAAAAAGTTTAACCCTACCCCCCTCCCTCCCCCCAATTTACGTTAAGATACGTAGATTCAGAAAATTGAATGAAAAAAAAAAAAAAAAAAAAAAATCCTCCGCCCGCCGTACGCGGCACTTTGCCCAGTTAGCGTTGAGCTAAAATTACGAAATTTGGTTTACGGGCTCGAACCAATAATTGGATTATTGGATTTTGAATGACCTGAAAATTTTTGAGACCAATTGGATTTTTGTAGGACCAGCCGTTCGTCCGCAGTGAGCGCGCAAAGGTTTAGGAGAAATGCTAAACTTCGCGTCTAAAACGGCCGTTAGGTGGGTCAACATCAAATACGACCCCCCAGCCGCCCAACATAAAACTAGGACCCCCTTACCTTTTTAGTTCATATTTAGAAACCGAGTGACTATTGCATTGTGAGTTTAAATTTGAGAATTTTTTAAAACCAGCAGTTGGTCGTACCAAGCTGCTCCAACTTTGAGCCGTCTTTGAACGAACAACTGCTGTTCGTTCAAAGACGGCTCAAAGTTGGAGCAGATAGAAAAACGTCAATATGAGTGTGAATCGCGAGGCAGCCTGTCAGTTCAATATTCATACTGGCCCAGCTGATTCGAACACATATCAGACGTCGAGTTACTTAATCATAATAATAATTATTAATTATAATAAGTAAAAATTATTAATAAGCAACAATAATTATTAATAATTTTCACTACCTACTTGATAAAATTATTAATAATTAATGATAATTCGTAATAATAATTTATCTATCATTTAGTGATCTAGACAGAAGGGTGATCTGTATAAGGAAGATAATAAACCGTTGTGTCAAGAATTTGCAGAGTTTTTTCAGTCTCATCTTCGCAAATCATCACGACGGACATTGCTTTGTGCGAAATGAGTGCCTGTTTAATTATAATTTCAAGTGAAAGAACGCGAAATCGTAAACGTTGGTGGACGCGCCAATGGGCAATTCCAATGTGTCCGAAAATTTACAATAGGACAGTATTTTTCGGCCAAGGGATGTGTGAAGATTACGAAAATAGCATGAGTTGATCAGTTTTTTCGTTAAGTTTGGTAGGAAATGCAATCAAACTAGTACTTGTTCGTACTACGCGCGCTCAAACCTTGACGTCATCGGACACCTCAAACGAGGATGGATAGTTAGTTTTAGTATCCACGATGTTTCAAGAAAAATGATCCATTCGCGTCACTCCATCTTTGCGTCACTCCAGCATTCTCTATTCTGCATTATCGCCGTTCGCCATAACAAATTGATTTTCATCTCTTTCATCTCTTTTAAATGGCATCCAGCTCTAGTGTGAAAAAGCCGAGGCAAAATACTATCGAAGACGGATTTGAACCTGGTAACACAACCTTCGCTGGTAGGCGCTCTGGTAACAAGGATTGAACCTTCCGCACGCCACAGGAATCCGTGGATGCTTTATGCAGGGATTGCTTCATAATCTAGTATCCATAATGGTGAAGTTTTTGACGTCACACCCCGGTCACTCGCCCGCCTGTTTTTCAAACTACCAATTTTCTTTTATTTTCCTAAATTTTTGTGAACAATTTCTTGGCAAATGGACCCGATTTTCGCTAACATTAGACAAGGTACTTTGGAAAAAAAAATAAAAAAAATTGACTGGAATTGCCCATTGCTCGCAGCATGACCCAAGTTCGGTACTACATTATTCAGTGTTGGCAGCCAAGGCTGGTTGAAAAATTCACGCACTTTTCCCGATCTGAAAATATGAAATTCCTGGCATGTTTTGACTCATTTTGCAAATGCTTCAACCACATGAAATTAAAATACACTACAAATTCTTGAACACTGGTTAATTACGTATTTTCAATGGCCACAAAAAGTTTAAATTTACTTAGTTTCAGAAATTTAATTTCAATTTATTTTGTATCTGACGCAAGCAGGTTATATGTTTATCTTTTTCCAGAACGCAGATTGGTCGGATTCAACAACTCGAGGGTACTTTTTGAAAGTATTATTGATCGATTTGCTGAGTCGAAAACCCGAAAGCTCGATTTGATTTATAAGAACTGATTTGGCTCGGTGCTGATCAGCTCTGCAGTTCCTAATGTAGGTAGGTACCTAGTTCTCAAGTTAATCTGAACAATAATTGAATATCCTCGTCCGGAAACCATTTTTATGTATTTTTGGGTTTCATGCATATTACCTACTTGTAAACAGTTTCCAGTTTATCTTTTCGACCCCTGTTTCTTTTTGCTATACCTAATAATTTGAAATTCAACGAAGGGCTAAGAATCCGAAAGTAGGCTACGGTCACACGAGTAGTGAAGCCTAGGAAGAGTGATACCTCGTGAAAAAACCGGCTAATGGTACCGTGTAAGAGCCCCGTGTGCAAACTGACAGCGCGCGAGACTCAATGCCGCACATGCAGTGTCGGATATAAGCTGTTCAGCCTATGAGTGGGCCATGAGGAGATTCGTTAGGCTGATTGATGTCAAGGGAGCCATGGAGGGGGCCGACAGTAGAATGGACATCAAATGATGAACATTCTGCCAGGCAATCTACACAGAAGCTCCACAGCACAGGATATACTCCACCAACTGCTACGTGAAAAAGAAGTGGACATAGTGATCATTAGCGAACAACATCATGATCAGGAACACCGGTGGTACGTATATGAACTTGGCACTGCAGCCATATGGTCAGTCATTCAAGGACATGCAGAGAGCCATGGGGCGGGGGAAGGCTATGTGTGGCTCAAGCAAGGGGGAGTAACTTACTTCAGCTGCTGCTTCACTCCTAACAAACCCACCAACGCTTTTGAGGGTAAGTTAGGAGCACTAGAGGATGCAGTCCAAACGGCTGAAGGGGGCGTAGTGGTGGCTGGCGACTTCAACGAAAGGCACTCGAATGGGGAATGCCTGACCCAGACCGGAGAGGAAGGCTGATAATGGAAATGGCATCCAGGGTAGGTATGACAGTGCTGAATGAAGGCAATACCCCTACTTTTCATCGCCCAGGACAAACTGGGACCATACCAGACATATCTCTGGCTTCAGAGAGATTGGCCCGACGGATTCAGAAATGGCAAGTTGTTTGAACTGGGCATCAGTTCTCCCAATATGACCCCAGAAATATTAGTTGCCAAGATGTTGCAGAGTGAGCAGCATTGGACCCTCACTTCAGAATGTGTGGAGAAGGTGTTGAGGACAAAGATGCTCCGAGGAGGCCGACATGTCTGGAACTTTGGGAAGGTGAGGAGGAAGCTTGGACACTGCCACTACATAGCAGAGCTTGACTCGGGATGCAGCCTAAAACGACATATCAACCAGGTATTAGCTACACTAGTCCCAAGGAAGGAGGTATCGTTTGCCCCGCAGTGCAGTGGTATCCCATTTGCCACGCAGACATCAATGGTCCAGAGAGAAGGCGCTGCATCTGGATGTCAACAGTCATGTGTTCCAGCATCATGTAACTTGCGCCGATCAACAAGACAACGGCAAGAGCCACCTTACCTTAGAGACTTTATTCGCTAAATTCAAGTGAAGTAAAATGCAATTTCCTATCTTAATCAGGGTTCGTGCCGATTTTCAATTTTCAATTTCCCTGACTTTTCCCTGATTTCCAGACCAAAAATTTCGATTTTTCCCTGACTTTTCACAACGTTTCAGGATCCTTTAAACAGTAACGTTTTGCATGAATCGAAAATTTTAGATGCGCAAATGAAGAAAAACAATATAAGGAACAAGTTTTTTTATTCATAAAAAAACGAAGTTTACTTAAAACAAAGTAAGAGATAGAATCACAAGATAAAACACATAAAAGTTTTGAGTACGTGGTTTACATAAACCATACCTTACAAAGGTACTTTACAGTTTTTTTAAAGCAGGAATTAAGTACTAAATATATTAGGAACAATACCGTTCATAAAAGAACCTAGCCTATCTCGTTGAAACGCCGCGTTTGCGTCATCGGGGGCGGCTATCTGCTCAGTCCGGCTTTTCTTTCAGCCAATTATTCCAGCACCATAGGCCTTTGGTTGTCACTTCAAACAAACAGGTCGAATCACAATAACAAAACATAATTTAAAAGTCTTATTCCTAGACAGCTACTCAACATACACTGTACCGTACACAGGTAATAAACAGGTTTAAAAGGAATTTGTACTAAAAAGATTGGCAACCATAATGTTGAAAGAAATAAAACAAAGCACAGTTCATGTAAGAATCTAGCCTAACTTGGTCAAAATCGACGCTATTTCGTCATCGAGGGCGCCTAGCTGCGCAGTCTTTTCCGACGCTAGTTTGGCTCTTTTGGCTTTTAACTCAGCCAGTTCTTGCTGGCCAAGCAGTGAAAGAGGGGAATAACGACTCGTTACAGAGTTCGAAAAATTGAGACGCACACGAAGAAAAATGTGCTACTCACCGTTCCGAAGATGCGAATATCCCTGGTCTGCCTCACGGTGTCAGCTGCTGCCTTGTGCTTCTTGCCGTTGACGTGACTCTTGAGCGCCTCTGCACCCATGTTGCTCAGCTGGATGGTCTTCTTGCAGAGTGAACAGAAAGCCTCGGTGTCGTGCTTGCCGCGGGCGATGACGCCGGAAAACATGGGGTTAACCAGTCAGCCATCGTTGAACACAGTTTTCTTGGGCGGTGCCATAGTCCCTGAAATATCGAGGATACAAGACGTCAAGCCATGCTATCGCGTCCAACGCTGCTTTTAACACAATCTTGGTTTGAACTAATATCAATTGTATCTTACCTGTGAGTTCAAGGCTCCCGGCCTCCGCCCGCTGCACGCCCACCGACCAACGCACGCGTCTCACCGACTGACCCGACTCGCAAAACAATAACAAACCTCAGCCAGCCCGAGCTGCCTGCCAGCCACGGAGCCGAGCGACACTGCTGGCGAGCGAGGTAGCGCGGCTGAACGACCCAGCAGCCCGAGCAGCCAGGCAGCCAGCCAGACGGCCAGCGCTGGCGGCGAAGCAAATGAAGCACCGGACGGTACCGAGCCTTTGCGAGGACGAGAACGCGGCGCGAAAATTCAACTGGTAAAGGGGTTTTCGGCGCGTATCATGGATTTTTCGCAATTCTGCACCCGATTTGAGATTTTTCCCTGACCAAAATCCAATATCCCTGACTTTTCCATGACTTCCAGTGCCCATTTATATTTCCCTGACTTTTCCATGACTTCCCTGACTTCCCTGACCGGCACGAACCCTGTTAATGTTCAAAAATAAAGTGGGGGAGACTGTTGTGAATATTGTAACAGTTACAAGTATAACAGTTCAGTTCAGTTTGTCAGTATCCAGTCTCATGTTGTTCGTAGTGCCGTCTTCCCAAGTTTTACCTGTACACTCTCATTAATACAATATTATAAACATTCTCGGCGTTCTACTTTCATCAAAAAACCCTCTCGCCTACGCCACAACACTATACCTATAAGTAGGTACTATAAAACAAAATGGGTTGCCTATTACTATACAAGACAATCCACGGAAATATAAGGGTTTCGCAGTGCCAAAATCCTAGGTTAGTTTGATAAACTTGGTGAACTACCACCCCAATCAATTGTATCAGTCTTTGAAGTATTATACTTCAAAGACTGATACAATTGACTGGGGTGGTAGTTCACCAAGTTTAGTCTAAATTATAATAATCCTTTAATATAAATTATATTTAATTATAATAATCCTTCATTATAATAATCCTGCTAAGTTGGAGTTTTGCTCACAAAAAAATATCTCACATTTTTTTGATTTTTCGTTTTTAGCTGCCGATTTTTGAAATTGTAACGACGCCAGAGACTCCAGAGCAAAATATGGAATAAGACAGAGCCTCAATTTCATTTTGTCAAAATTGTGAGTTAGGCTGTGATGCTTCTTAAGCGGGAAATTATTGGTGGGAGCCTCTCTCTGGAATTATAGACGCATGCTGGGTTGTATAGGTCCATTTCTTGTGAAGTCAATTTTTGTTGGTGGAGTGCTAAAAAGTGTTGGCACATCAAAAACATTATGTAGGTACATACTGTTGGCAAAGTAAGGAACATTCAGATTCACCGACAATAATAATTACGTAAAAGCACTTGCATATAAACAATACCTGATTTCATCTTTTCAAGTGCCTCCCCTCAATAAAATCCATAATAACAACAGTTATTATTATGGATTTCATTGGCGGGTTAGCCACTGTTCAAAAAATAAATTCAATACCAGGACTTGAAAAAGATTAAATAAACCAAAATTGATAGGTAACGGTACAACTGGATAAGGCATTCCTACAGACAAAACTTGCCTTCATAACCAACATCTGGAAGGGTGAGCAAGAAGGTTCATTTTTGCGATTTTTTGAAAACAATTTCGCCCAAACTATGGGTTGATGTTATCAAATCCGTTTTCAGATTCAAAATATCTTGATCTGTGAGAAGGCAGGAAATTTACCCCTGATAGTGCCGCCATCTCTTATCTCAGAACCTCACTAATTACTTGTAGCCTTAAACAGCTGTCCACTTTCGCTAATCCACTTTCCGATCACAGTAACTTCTCGAAAAATGAACCGATTTTATTGTTTGAGGGCTTGAAATGAAACTTATGAGCTAAGGATAAAATCAGCCTTGCCATATTTGCGATACCTCATAATCCAACAAAGATATATCAGTTTAGGAGAGTAATCTCCCTTAGCCGTGACTTTGTTAATTAATTGCTGCTTCCAGGGACATTTTTTCTCGAAAAGCGCCCAGACCGATCGCAGAGATAGGTCTAATATGAAGATTTTTGAAAAAATTGTGGAAATCAGTGTCGGTTAAATATATTGATTTCTTATGGGAGCAGGCAAGTTAAAGTCCTAAGGAGGGTAAATACCAAAATTACACCTTCTTAGTGCGCATAGCATAGAAATCAGCTTTAGGTGCCACTCAGCTGATTCCGGCCCTGTGCTGCTTAACGTGTAAGTCTAAAGAAGCTACATACCAAATTACAGCTTCATAGAGTGAATAGCATAGAAATTAGCTGTAGAAGCCACTCAGGAGTATCACGCAAATTTTGGAATGACGCCCAGCCATAAAACATACTTATCCATGGCAAAAATGTACGGGATATAAATTGATGGAAATTAAAGTTAGAGTCAAATCCTAATACTTGATAGTCGACTACGGCTGGGTAGTTGGCTACAGACAGTAGCAGCCAGGTCTCATGACTGCAATCAAAGTCAGTGGCTTGGTGCATCCAGAAATCGTAGTTCGTAGTCATTCATTGTAGGTATTAGCCATAGTGGAAAGTCAAAGCAGTCTTTGTCGAAAAGCAGTCTCAAGTCGAAAATCTTGTCTCCCTTCCTGGCTCACCCTCTGCTTTTGATCGTGCCCATGTATCGCCCACCATCAGTCGAACGTTCCATTCAAACAACATAAATCCATTGTGTCTTTTATCGCTTCAGTTATTGATATTACACACAAAATATGGCAAATGTAATGTGATGCTGAAAAATGACAGAAATAAATATTTTGAAATTCTCTGTAGAAACGCGAAATTCACACAATTCCCAGTTTTTTTCACGGACCTAAATATTCCCGGGTTTTTCAGGAATTCCCAGTCGCTGTCCACTCTTGATTATTGAATAAATTATGACTGGAAAACTAGTTTTCGGAATTTCACCCGGCTGACGTCTACTGATTTTGAAGAACTGTTTAGGTTGGTTATAGGGAAATAATGAAGTACTCGTAGGATACAATAGTTGGAGAAACAATCACAGCTTCTCTTCAACTGGCAGTCACACTGCATTTCCTAGCACATAAACGTTACATCAAGTCTCCCATTCCGACCTGCGATGGATATATGTAGTTTATTATGTAATTGGCAGTTGATGGAAAGTGGCTGGCGATACAAGATCACGATCAAAAGGAGAGGGTGAGCCATGCGAGGATACAAATGGCACCTACAGTTGAGCTAATTTTGAAGCCATTTTCAGAAACTATTTCCGGGATGGTTGACCTTGATAATATTTACTAAAACAATGTACCTAATATCTTAAATCACGCTTCTTCATGATGCTACTTGATAATTTTTCGACAACGAAAAATGTTTTAACCCCCCTTAAAATTGGTTGGTTTACGTTTCAACATACGTAGATTCAGAAAATCGAATTTAAAAAAATCCGTCCGTCCGCCAAGTTAGCGTTGTGCTAAAATTACGAAATGTGGTTTACGGGTTCGGACCAACCCCACAATGATCCTCGAAACTTTTCATAACCCTACGTCAAGGGGAAGGGGTTCCAAACGAATTTTGAAATTTTGAAAAATTCTAATGTAATGGTTTTTACTAAAAAACTAAAAACTTTTTAGTTCGAATCTAGATAGAGTTAATGTTTTGGGATAGTTCAAGACCATTCGTAGCTTTGTACGACCAGCTGTTCGTCCACAATGAGGGCTCAAAGTCGGAGCAGATCAAAAGTCATCAACATGAGGGTGAATCATGCGGCAGCCTGTCGGGTCAATGTTCATACTGGCCCAGCTGATTCGAACAGCACATGGTTATCAAATATCTAGTTAATTAATAAGATTTATTAATACCTAATA
The DNA here is from genome assembly GCA_963920205.1 of Stenodema calcarata. Taxonomy (NCBI): domain Eukaryota; kingdom Metazoa; phylum Arthropoda; class Insecta; order Hemiptera; family Miridae; genus Stenodema; species Stenodema calcarata. The sequence continues at coordinate 6,366,448 of OY986048.1, forward strand.
ATTAATCAAAATTGTTAATACCTAATAATTTATCAAAATTATTAATAACTAATAATAATTTACACTACTTGATAATAATTACCTATTATTAATTCATATAATTCTATAATTTAGTAATCTAGAAAGAAGGGTGATCTGTGCAAAGAAGATAAAACCGTTGTGTCAAAAATTTGCTGAGTTTCTTATCATTCAAGTAGAACCACCCTCGTCTACCCACAATAACGGGGGGACATGGAAACTTTCAATGTTTACAGAAAAAGACGAGTTAGTTATCGGCTTTCGGCCACCGTGGAATGAGGATGAGATAGGTAACTAACGAGAAAGCTCTGATCAACTGAAACGTTTTTATTAAAATATCTTAGTTGAAATGAGAGTCCAATTTACCTGTATGTGTTTTATTTTGCCAGCAATTGATAAAGCAAAAACATAAATGATAATAACAAAATAATTCAACTTCATACATTACTGAAGAGAGTATAGCGAATCAGCATTGCCCTAAATTAAAAATCTTAAAAATACATAAGGCACTTCATACTGTTAATTCATAAAAAGTAGGTACACTTATGTTAGGATGACATTAGTTCATGATGCGATAACGAATTCAACAAATCACTTGTACTATTACTTATTACATTTCAAGTATTGCAGGGACGTTCATTATACAAGGGCCAGGCACAAACCATCGATGCTAATGATTTTTCTGCTGTCCTAATTAGCCTCATTACTTAGTAGGTAAGGTAAACCTTATAATTGATATGTATCCACAACTACCAACCAAACATTCATGATAAAATTGTACACAATCCTATACACGATCGTATGGAATGACCTACTTACTACATCCCAATCAATAGATAATAATTTCTACTTGAACGAAAAAATTACATGTTGAAGGCCAGCTTCAGGAGTTACAGAATAATATAGCGTTAGCTGCCGAGTGATCAACTTGTTTATAGGTCAGTACCATTTACAATCAGCGACATCTGGTCATCTCTAGATTTTACCATATTAGATAACTCCAGGGCTCCTGTTCCAAGTGGTAGCTCAGCGCCTCAGCCATCCCCCTCGCCACCGTTGCGGTACTTCCATCAAAAGACGCCGCCACTCTCACCTGTTAAATCGGAGCCAATTGACGAGGGTTTGATATTCGAGGGTTCCTCCACGCTCAGCCTCCAAGTACAAAACATAGCAGACTACGAGTCGACAGCTATGGATTTGGACATGTGCGAATTATTTCCCGACCTTGAACTGGATGCACTGAGGAACGAGGTGGTAGGTAACAAAAGACCAGGGAAAAGCAGAACAAGTTATACGATGGATTTCGGGGAGGGAGAAGCGGGCTGTTCCTACTTCTCAGTCACAGAAGACCGCTGGAGAGGGAGCCCGAGCGACGAGCCAGAGCCAACTTCCAAGGACTTGTGCTCGGGCCTTCTGTGACAGTTCGAGCTCAAGCTCGCTCAACCAACAGCTGCCCCCGCCACCGTCTGGCACCGCTCTTGTGGACAGGGTCCCACCAGTCAACCACAGCGACCATGGTGGTTGGGTGCAGCTTCAATCGAGTGGTAATCAACTAACATCCAAGTGGAATGCGAACGGCAGCGACGCCAACGCGTTACCCGGCAGTGCACAGATGTCAAGCCCCTTCAACACCATTTACAATCGGAAGAATGAGGCATACATTGCCATCAATGTCAGAATGACTAGAACAGAAAACACTAAACAAAACCGAAAATCGAATCTGACACCTGCATTTTTAGCTCAGTGTCAAATTTGAATATTCTGGAAGTAGGTACCTGAATAGAAGCCAGACGTAATTTTGTTATTCTTCCTCTAACCCACTTTCACATCTCACTCAAGGAAATGAAAAAGACAAATGCCCAACTTTTTTTGAAGGGTCGTTCAATTCCTAAGAGTTTTGGTGAAAAAAAAATACGTGATAAAATATCAGACAGCCATGTTTGAGAAAGTAGAAGATTGCTTAGCATGGTTTGGTTGGTCGTGAAAACTGCACATTTAAACAATTTATGCAGTGAACTTATCATTTAGAAGATCGTAACGCTCAATCTTACTCCAAAGGTTGTTTACACCACTTCTAAGTGGAGGATATTTACAACACTTCAGTCCTGGAGGTAATGAAAGTCCAGGACTGAATAACCGGAGTTTTGGAACTTAAAATTGGAAATTGAAGGTACATAGGGGTCGAAAATATCCAATTTCAACTCTTAGCTGTCCCACTTTGTAACTCAACCAAGTCTTGATAAATTCAAACAAAATCAAACAAAGCTAAAATAATTCATTACAGAGAGGGCCCAAGTTTGCAGAAGAAAAAGGTCATTAGGATGATGTGAATCTCTATAACAAGAGAAAAACTGCGATTCAAATACCCTGGTGACCAGCACGGGGTTGATTATGTGATCTGCAGGAGGGAAAGAATTCACGGGCAAATTCGGTATTACATAAAATGTAATAATCCCCTTTCTAGGAAGTGGCTGTCTTGAGTGTACGAAAATGCTTTGAACAATTTGTCAACAAATTCCAATTCACTGAAGACAATTAGGGCGTTTATATACGTTTGGTGGAGGTAATGCGATCTATGGGGGTAGAGAATTCATGGGGGTTATGCGATACAATTAAACTGTAATCGTCCCTCAATCTACCAAGTAAATTGTATGGGGGGGGGGGGGGGGGTAGAGAATTCATGGGCATAATCGGTATTACAATAATTACTAACATATTTAAACTATTATTGTCCTCCTATCTACCAAGAGGCTGTCTTGAATGAAATACTTGGGACATTTAAAAACACAATGGTAAAAATGTAGCTCGTTGAGAAATACACAGAACAAGTTTCTAATTCATTGAATAACAATTATCCATTAGGGACAATTTTAAAATAAACAAATTTATTCACAAATAAATGAATTCATTGATAGAATTGGTAGGTATAACAATATTAACTTGGATAATAAAACTCTAATTGTTCCCATTACTTCCAAGTGGCTGTCTTGAATGTATGAAAATAAGTTGCACAAGTTGACAACAAATCCATTTGAAAAGAAAGTTGGATTTGAAGTACTAAATAAATTGATACAATTCATTATGCTTAGCTCTGAGACTCAGTCCAATATTTCCTAAGCTCCATAGTCATCATCAAATAAACTCACCTAAGATTACACACAGCCAGGTCATTATCATTTATTTATTTAGAACAAATTTGGTGATGAGTACCAGATTCTAATTCGTTAAAAACTTTTTGGCAATAGCCTACTGGAATTTAAACATGTGGTTGGTTAAATTAATCAATTCATAGGTCTTAATTACCACCGGAGGTGTCAACTTTCATCCCTCTATTGTGTTTACCTCTTCGTTTCTCAGAGCTTGAAGGTGGAGTGAGAAGAAGCTCGGAAATCACTTCATTCTTCTCTTTGGCTTCAAAAATCATTTGTACAGCTTCCTGCAAAATCAAGAAAGTACTAAACTCATTTTTCACCGTGTCTTCAGAGACAGCTATGAAATTCAAAAGTACATCGAAAAATGAGAAACCGAATTCAAACAATTCATATTCATTAACATGAAATACATTTTAGATTATCACCAACTCCTTATTACGCTCTCTATTGTCTTCTTATTATTGTGATATCAAGTTTCGGTCTTAGAAAAATCACTCCAGTAAAACACCTGAACTTCATGGTTTCCACATGATGAAATTGATGTTCTTAAAAATATATTTTCACTTGTGTTATGTTCCGTCAACCAGATTCGATCATTCAATATTATTCCAAAAGGTATAAAAACTGTTACATTATTGTATTTAGGGAACACTTGCAACACTTATTACTCGATCAAATAATAAAGGAATCTAACGTCAGTAACAAGGTGAATGTTTGCACAATGAAGCTCCACGTCTATTGAAACCCCACCATTTGTTGGGAGTCTAAACATCTTCAACGTCTTGACAGTCCCAAAATTCGCTCATCTGCACTCATTCATAATATTTTTCCAAGACTATTCATCTTCATTTCAAGTATAATTTTCTCACCAGGCAATCCGGCGAGTGTTTTTACAACCATGCAAATGATTCATTTATCTATGAACTTGATTCATAGTGTGGTGAACCCATAGAAAGTACATGTGTTTTGTGGGTAGTTACCTGTGTGGGAGATCAAAAAATGTTGTTGTTGAGTTTTTGTTCTGGTTGTACTTTCGTCAATAAATAAATCCGTGAAATTACATTGTTACTGAATTGATCTATACATTTGGGGGCCCGTCCGAAGCTTTTTGTTGAGGGGGAGAGGATGGCTCCTCGTCGAGTTGCATCGACCACAAAGCGGACCGTGTCCACTAGAACACGGGCAGCAGATCCAGAGGTGACTACGTTACAATCCTCAAGTCCGCAAGACGAAATCTGCCAAGAGCCTTGACAGGTTGTTCCGACGATTTCTTTGCCACCAGAACCAACAATATCAGCAATGAACCAATCGTTGGATGTACTGCATCAAAGACTCGCGGACTATTCAGATCGAATCACTCATTAGGAAGACGAGAATAGACGCCTTAGGGATATCATCCCAATGCAAACGCCAACCCCACAGTTAGTCTCCCATGAGAGTTCCTTGATGAATTATGACGGAAAGACATCTTGGGAAGAGTATCTTGGACATCTTCAGGTTATTTCCTTGGCCAATAAGTGGACAGAACCAAAAACAGCACATGGCATTGGGATAGAGGTTTGGCCAAACACATTTGGCGCTAAGATGGCAGACGGAATTAGAGGCCAGGAGACAACGCCAAGGAGAATCAATCAGTGAGTTGGCTTGTACAATTAGCAATGCCAGACTGGCCTGAAAAATATCGGAACCCTTTAGGGCTCCAAGCGTTCCTTCGAGCGCTCAGTGATATGGACATCAGTAGATTTGTTGCAGGAACTGCGCCATCTACAATCTGGGAGGCGTGGACTAGGGCACAGTTGATGGAGAACCAATCTCGAGTGCCAGGTACTGGTCAAGGACCATATTGTTGTTGGAAGTGTGGCAATGATTGTCATTTTCGGGCCAAATGTCCTGAAGGTAAGAATGTGGGGGCAAACAGCACGCAGCCGGAAATCTAAGAAGAGCCCGGGTCAAGGGGCACACCCAGGCTCCTGCTGATACAAAGCCCTACGCATATGTAAAGACAACCCGAGGTGCTTCTGTTTGTAGAAGCAAAGTTAGGACGGTAGCAATGTTTCCTCCTGATGGATACTGGTGCTATCGTCTCAATCCTTCGTCCTGACTTAGTCAAGACCATGAATATTGCACCTAAGCCCTCTCAGTATGCGGGACTTTAAACAGCATCAGGAGATCAAATGGGCGTGGTGGGGGAAGTGATGCTGTCTGTGGAAATAAATGGTAAAAGCATGAATCACCATTTCCAGATTGCCAGTATTAGGGATAAGGCTATCATGGGCTTGGACCTATTGTCTAAATTTAGGGCTTGCATCAATGTACCACGTTTCTCTCTGTTCCTGGATGACGGATTGCTGGAGGTTCCTCTACGCCGTAGATGGCAGGGTGCTGTACATGTACAACAGTCGGTTAACATAAGGCATGAGCCCAAACCGTCAAAAACCGTTACCATTGTAGGGTCAGAGGATGACGGTTGGATTCGTCAAGGAACTGACCTCAAAATGGGTTCTGCACACTACGGCAAGGTTGTTAACCTTTTCAAGAAGTTTGAAGTAATTTTTGCTGGAAGCCAAACACCCTTGGGGCGCACCATTGTTGTGCAGCACAAAATAGACACGGGAGACACACGCCCAATTAAACAAGCCCCTCGACGAATACCTTTTTCCCAAGAAGCCCATATAGATGACCTCCTCAAGGATATGATAGCACAAATTGTGATTGAGCCATCAACGAGCCCGTGGGAATCACCAGTGGTTCTAGTCCCCAAAAAAGATGGCACCACACGTTTTTGTGTTGACTATAGAGTCATCAACAAGGTGACGAGAAAACATTCCTATGCGCTACCTTGTATACAAGATCTACTGGAGACGTTGGGCGGGTCGCAGTGGTTCTGTACGTTAGACCTTCGATCTGGGAAGGGCTTCTCAGGTATTGCGCGACCTCTCCATCAATTAACAGAGGCTTATACCCCTTTCGTTTGGTCAAGCGCCTGTGAAAGTAGATTTGCGCAGTTAAAGACAGCCATGGTAACCGCCCCCATTCACACCTTCCCCCGACGTCCTTTTGTACTTGATCGTGACGCAAGTGCTCATACCGTAGGTGCAGTTCTCTCTCAGGAGGTTGGCGGGCATGAGCAAGCGGTAGCCTATTTCAGCAGAGTATTGAGTAAGGCTGAGCAAAACTATTGCGCGACGAGGCAGGAGCTACTAGCTATTGTTTGAAGTGTAGAAAATTTCCACCAGTACCTCTATGGTCCCACTTCACCCTGAGGACTGATCACGCTGCACTTACTTGGCTGACCTCCATTTGAAAGGCAGAAAGGCAACTAGCTAGGTGGTTGGAATCTCTGCAGACTACAATTTTACAATCATTCACAGAGCGGGAAAGCGGCACGGCAATGCGGTTGTCAAGGCGCCCATGCTCTGGACATTGCAGGTACTGCAAAAAACGGGAGCAGGCAGATGAAATTAACCTACTACAGTTCTGCCCCCTGAATGCGGAACCGTTACAAGCAAAGGATGGGGGAATACAGTGGGTAATCGCCAAGCTGAAAGCTAGGGAGATGCCAGAGCTGACAACGACCCTGAGCCCAAGTACATATTCGCAAATTGATTGCTCGGTGGGACTCACTCATAGTACAAGGAGACCAAGTGGGAAGACGGCAGAGGAGGGCACCATTTGCAGTGGGTTGTGCCCTCAGCAGATGTTGAAAAAGTGTTGATGGCGTGCCATACTAGCCCTACCAGAGGACATTTTGGGTACTGGAAAACCCTTGCAAAAATTGGATTGTCCTATTTTTGGTCTGGTATGGCACATGATGTTAAAGTTTATTGTAACTCTTGCATTGACTGCCACAAAGTGAAAGCGCCAGCCAGCACCCCTTCAACAGTCTGTTGTGGGGGGTCCATTTGACAGGATGGGTTTAGACATTTTGGCCCATTCCCACTATCAGAGAGGGGCAAACGTTTTGTCTTGGTCGCAGTAGATTATTTTACTAAATGGCCCGAAGCGTTAGCAATTCCAAATCAGGAGGCTCAGACGGTGGCAACACCCTAAGTTGAACGCGTCTTCAGTCGCAACGGGGTGCCTTGGGAATTACATACAGACCAAGGCAGGAACTTTGAAGCAAAGCTGATGAGGTCACCACTATCATGGGAGCCCGGAAGACAAGGGCGACACCACTGCACCCTCAGTCGAATTGACTCGTTGAACGCATGAATCAATCTATCACTAAGTTCCTGGCAATGTTCGTCAAGGAGGAGCAGACCGATTGGGACGAAAAGCTGCCACTGTTTTTATTGGCCTACCGCTCAGCACCCCACTCTATGACTGGATTCTCACCGGCACAGCTCCTATTTGGAAGGGACTTGCACCTTCCTGACACTTTAGTGCGACCTCCGGCTACAGAACCATCCTTACCAGCTACATCCTACAGACTCAAGCTCCGAGGCCACTTGGAGAGGGTTCGGGAGTTCGCCCAAGGAAATGCGGGGATTAAGATGAGAACCAAAAAAGAAAACTACGACCGGCGAGCAAAAGTACCTTCCTTTGCTGTAGGGGATTAGGTGTGGGTCCACGACCCAAAACGAGTAGAGAACCGACGTACTGTTCCAGGTGCAGCTGGGGAGAAAACGTCGCCTTCTCCATGCCAATAGACTGGCACAAGTCGACGTCAAGCCCGTGGGCGGGCTATTCAAAGAAGGGGAGGGGGAAGGGGGTGTGGTGAACCCATAGAAAGTACATGTGTTTTGTGGGTAGTTACCTGTGTGGGAGATCAAAAAATGTTGTTGTTGAGTTTTTGTTCTGGTTGTACTTTCGTCAATAAATAATTCCGAGAAATTACATTGTTACTAAATTGATCTTTACAATAGGTAAAAAATCATTGGAACCCAAGCCTAGGCTAATAATAAATTAACATCATACATACCAACATGTCCAAGTCAATGTTGTGCTTGATTCGCATGTGTGAAAAGTCAACTGCTTTGCCAACGGCTCTATTTTTTCCAATTGTAGTAGTCGTGATTGTTTCATAGTTGAACTTTTGACACAGGGTAGCCCAAAACGGCTGCAACCACTCAATACAATTTGCCAAATCCGCAAGTTCATATCCTGGAAATGGAGAGGGAATTAATTTAAAACTTATAATCAACTGAAGATATAATATATTAAATATTTTGGTACCTATCATTCATTATCCACGGTATATATTATAAATGTATTTATAATAAAAATATTTATAGACGTATTTATAAAAACGTATTATTAAAAATATATAATATATACTGTGGACAATGAATGATACCAAATACGTTTTTTTTTCCCTTACTGGATAGGTACCAACTTGACATAAGTTACAAACATATATTTGGTATTCCATAATGCATGAAGAAAGAAATATAAATCATATTTGTCACTGGCCATTGTTGTGCCAAAACAATCCCGATATCAGGTAAGTATAAAGTTCAATAACGAATTCAGTATCCTTACTGTGTATACACTTGATACACAAGGCACTGGAAGGTAGACGGATCTTGGCACTGGAGTGTTTAAATTACAGGGGGTTTTCTCAAGTATCCGTACTTCTGTAACACAGTACCAATCGAACCTTCGTGGAGTTCGGACGCATTGACAGCTAACAAGTGATTTACCGCGATTTGAAGTGCTCACCCATAGCTGGACTGACGCAACGAACTGATAAGTACACCTCACCTTTACCACTAAGGTAACCCCAACTCTATTATTAACTGTTATCACCAAACCGATAGGAATAGGGTATCTACTACCTTGAATATAATCATGGGAGATGAACCTGACGGGAAGGCCCCGGACCCACCCGACATAAGTACACAGTTCACACATAAGCGCTCTTGCGATAGTATCTTACCGGTCTCGGAGAAAATAGTTATTGAAACTATACAGAACGATAGTAACACTGCATCTTATCAGAGCGAATACAACGAAATACTCATAACAAATAGATTTAGACCCAATGATAAAGCTCCTTATTTTATTCATTGAAGGTACCGCAGGTAATATTGGGAAAACACATCAAACACCATACAAAGCAATCAAACTAAAAAGGATAAGATCAGGTTATCAGACTTCTAGATTATTCAAAAAGGAAAGCGACAGCATTTTGAGACACAAAACTGAAACCTGCTTTGTAAAAGAGAAAATAACCAAATACGTAAACGTGTCCAAGTCCATGATGGGTACAGATTGGGGATCAGATCCACATACAGCACTTATGTTCAACAAGGCAACAGTGAGGAACATACTAGACTACGGAGCGATTCTCCATTCAGACCTAAGCGATAGGAAATCCAAGGAACTAGACCGAATACAAGTGCTCAAGGCTATCATTGGGTCTTCTACAATCAACACCAATTAATGCACTCCTGGCTGAAGCAGGTGAGATGCCGCAGCATCAACGAAGACAAGAGTCGACTGACCGGTTTTTGGTGACTCTCTACAGCAGGCGGCCAGGGGAATACTCCAGGATATGCCAACTCACTATTAAAGTCCTAACAGAAAGGTACTAGCAGAAAAAGAAAAGCCCAGCTCTGTGTGAAAGCTTCCTCCGAGTAAACGAATGTACCCGATGGTTGGCCACCTCTACAAAACCGTATAAATATATGCTAGACTACTCCACATTGATTCGACCACCTTCAGTTGTCCTAAATCTAAAACTGAGCTCTGTAGACCACCCGCATGATCGCCCAGCATCCTTTCTAGCAGCAGTTCGTGAACGATGGCCCAATGGATATTATATTTACACAGACGGTTCTGCAATGGAAGGAAGAGTAGCTTGTGGTATATATGAAGCCAACAAGAATTTTGTATACGGATATAGGCTGTGGGATAAGAGTTCAATATATACAGCAGAGCTGTACGGAATAAATAAAGCCATACAGAACATCAACAATTCCTCAGAACCCAGAGAGCAAAATAAAAGAACGTGCGACCTGAGTCTAAACTAAACCCACTGGGGGTGAATATAATAAACACAAACAACTGCTGCCCTTAATAATAGAAACGTAAAATTATGTTTTGTGTGGGTAAGAGGCCTCCACAATATATCAGGAAACGAGCGGGCGGACGAAACTGCGCGACGAGCCATTCAAATGGAACATACTGCAGTTGAGGCTAACTACCCTTACACGGACCTCTATACACATTTCCATCGAGCAGCAGTCCGAGAATGGCAAAGTGAGTACGTCGGATATCCGTTTGGACGAGAATATGTTGATTGCTTCCCAAAAATCCCTACGCACCCCTGGCATAATCGAGAAAACTACAACACAAGGGCATATTTCAGGACAATTGCGAGGATAAGAACCTATCACTGCCTAACCGGAACATATGTGAGGAAAATAGGCATAACTCGAAAAGATTACAAGGTTATGTGCTGCTACTGTGAACAAGTGGAAGAAACAATAGAACACATTGTAATGGAGTGTGATAGTTTGTTCAGTGAAAGACTAACACTGTATAATAATATCTGCCAGGAAGTGCCACACCCTTTTAATTTCCAGACAATGAAAATTGCAGCCAGTGAAAAAATTCATAAGGAGCTATACTCGTTTTTATGTTCAATTAATTTTCGGGCATGAAACCCAGTAGAAGTTGATTTATCATTTGATTTATTAAGTAATATGATTGTTAAATGAAAATGATGTATTGCATAATATACATGTAATATGGCTGAAAGAAAATAAAAACTGATGCAAAAAAAAAAAAAAAAAAAAGTACTTCTGTAAATTGATCTGCTTGATGGTTTTCACACTCTCAACACTCATACATAACATATCGAATTGTCTCTACTATCTAACTGTGAGAACTGGGTGGAGATATCGAAAATCCCTAGGCAAATGGAAGTCTAACTTAGTTATTCACCCATATAAAGTCATTCTAATCAAATAAAGTCTGGTTAGGCCAAGATAGATTCTGTAAATTTCACATTTTACTGAACGCAGCGGCATGCAAGTGTTCCCTTGGTCCCCCCAGCTCCTTCTCCAGTCTCTGGCTCTTGGCCACTCGTTTTTCATTAATTGTCCGCACAAAATGTACTGATAAGGAATTTTTTGGTTGTTCCAAACGATCCAGTTTTCCCATATTGTGTTCTCAAGGTCATGAACAAGTAGGCAATAATGTTTAATATGGAACGAATAGAATACATTGATAGATGTGTAGACGGAAATGTATTATAGATACATACCCGAAACTTTCAAGACTAGTGGATTTGGCTTTGATACAACAACATGTATGCTTGAAAGAGCCAATACTTTATAGGAGAACTTCAAAAATCCACAGTCCAAGCTACATAAGTCCAGCAAATGCATGGTGGTTTCATAAATTGGATGGTTATACTGAGGGACAGAGACATCTTGGCTTTCTGGTTCTTCTTTCTCGAGCATACCTAGAAGTTGAAGGAACCCGAGCACCCAAGCATTGCTCGTAGTTACCGTGCATCGCCATTCCAAGACCTGGAAATTGGAAATCAGTAAATATAAATATGAAACTCAGGAAGATCAATCATTTTTGTTTCAATTTCATTTGGAAGAACCATGAAGAAAAATCATGAAGTGATGTGGCATAAAACAGAATATAATCAATAACTTCAATATCCAAAGTGAATTAAACTTCCGAAGTAGAACAGTAAATTTTCATTTAGCCATGTTGGTAAGCCTTGACAACTTAGTGCTTACCTGGACCATCAAGTTTTCCATTTTGATTATATCTTGGTCTGTGCAGGCTCCATCAGTTATATATGCAAAGTCTGATATTTTAGGAGGATAGATTTCCTCATACTTAGCAGCAATCAAGAGGGCTGTGACACCTAAAAATGAACCAATAAACAATATAAGTACCAAAAGAGTGATAAGTGGACACAAGCGGACACTATTCATGGTGTCAACTGACGATTCAACAATGCAAGACAACATAGATAAATAGTAATGGACGAATTTTTAAGATTATATGTAAATCAATAGAAGTGTTCGTCAAGAGAATTGAAATCAAACTCAGAATAGGAAAAACTTACCAATCAACTGAAGTTGGCCTTTGGAAATGTTCTCAGAAAGGCATAAATATCTATCTAGGTAATCCACTGTTAAATGGTACGTTTCTCTGTGTAGTTTATAGACATCACAAACCTGCAATTAAATTTCGGTAACAATATTATCATTCTAATATGGAAAACAAATCAAAAGAAACCATATTAACCTACACATACTTGCTTAGGGGTTTTTGTACATTCGTATGACTTACCCCTACAATACCAAATGAGCAGCAAATAAAAAGGGAAATATGGGTTAGTGAGTTGATAGCTCAAACGAAATGCACAAATGTGGAATTAAAAACTTGCAATTACCTCTACAATCCATTCTAGAAGAACACTTCTCATTTTAGGCTGCAAACCTGGATTTCCACAGAATATTTTATTTCGGTCTTCATTCCCACACCGGAATTTGCGTTTAAAGAAATTCATAAGCTCAGGTATAGTAGCAAAATGTCTCTTGGCCTGGAAAAAGTTCCTGGAAACAAGTTTTTGAGGTTAAAAAACAGAACAAGCATTCTTGTCTCACTGAATAACTTCATAATCTAGAGACCAAGTAAAACACCAATGCTTTATCTACGAACCTTTCAAATGAGGTTAGACGAGGAGAAAAAGAATTTTGTTCAACGTAGTTATCTGATGTAACATTTTCTTCATTCAAAAAAGGTTCTTTATTTTCTTCAGTACTTGGAGCATCTTCATCGGTGTTTTCTGCGTCATCCACCGCAATTGAGAGATCTTCATTACAAGCTTCAAGCCTGGGAGAAAAAATACGAGTTTAATTATGAGTGAGTTAAAGAATCACACAGAATGGCAGTAGGCACATCAAATTCCGGGGAATTAGTATGTATTGCAATAATCAATGGATGGTTTTATCTTTGGGCTCGGAAGAAGAAAACTAGGGAATATTGATCTTCCTTAAGAATAATAAGAATGAAAGCAAATTCAGTGTGAATACAATTTTGATTATATGTTGATTCGTAAAGGTTAGAGAAAGGGTTCTATATGGTCTACCATTCGTTCGATAGATTCCACTATAGTTCTAAAAGAGTTTTCGTTAAATGAAGGGTATTGATAGACAGAGGAATATTTTGTCATTCAATGTCTCATTGTGGCCACACCAGATCACAAAAAACAATAGGTATATGGTTATAGGGTGAACATATTAGTCTGGAAGCAACAAACTGGAAGTGTCCAGAACCAACCTTTCAAATAATGTTGGCTGCGGGGAATTCTGTTCTAAATAATCATCCACTAACCTCATTTTAGGGGGTCGTACTTCATTTTCATCAACACTTGCGGCATCTTCAATTTCACTGCCATCTAGGTTCCCCCTGTCATCTTCCTCATCACCAATTGAGAGGTCTTCATTACAGGCTTCAAGCCTAAGAAAGGGAAATGTAAACATCAGTGACTTGAGAAGATCCACTGTAATTGACTCATCAGAGTTTCATCCTTTGGTAAGATTAAAGGAATCAATAAAATGACCTCTTCTTTTTTCAAAATGAACAGAATCAAAATTGCATTCTGTTCATTTTGAAAAAGAGGAGGTTAATAAATTTTGATAACGTCCAGTAAGTATATGTGGTACAGTCAATGTGTGAAAATAGGCATTATATGCACTGTTTAGCCATTATATAGAATTGCTATTCAGATACAAACCGGCAGGAGTAGTTATTATACAAAATGCAATGTCAAAGTGTGTGAAAAGTTGAAGAAAGAAAGAAACGATATATTTTAGCCTAGTCCAGATGAAGACTTTTCGTTCCACAACATTGTTGCGGGTCTGAAACTCAGTATTCTTGAGTCCAATCGAAAATGGGATTCACAGCAACAATGTTGCACAACAGTTCATTGTGGACGCGTGTTCGGAACTGCTGCACGTCACAACCTTCCTTATAAAATGATTATTTTCGAGTCGTTATCAACTCGCGTACTCAACATGTGGACCACTGAGGTAACCTTGTCGAAGATCTTCATGTATGGCCATTTTGCAAGACGGGGGACAATTCGTGTCACCAAGCCAAATCTTTGAGTCTACAGATTAAGTTTCTAAAATTATTGGTTTATGCTATTGCTTTGAGGCACTCTATCAACCCCCATCACAGCTTTTTCAAGTTTCGAGAATATTTTCGAATTATATTGTTAAGGATGGCCCGGTCGTCATTCCTGTCACGTGTCTCTCTGGTAGGAAACTCACCTTCATGCATCCACATTTGCTTATCCACAGAACTTTTCCAACTTTCTCATAGACCAACAGTATTCCCTATTTTCCTTCTCCCTAATCCTACAAAAAGTGGGAGGTGAAAAAAATAATTCAAATTTCAAGTGAAATCGTCCACCATCTTGCAAAATGGCCGTAGACGGTTGCTTGAGGGATGTCTGTTCCTCAGATTGTTATGTTTTTTTCCAAATTTTTAGTTGATAAAGTTCTGTTCTAAAAATTACAATTTAATTTGTAACTAGTTTAATTAACCTTGTAAAAAAGTTTAATTAACCTGTACCAGTCATCTAGTAGGCTTGAGACTCATGCTTAACAACACAGGCATTGCCTACAGTTGTGCATTATTATTCAAAGTGGAATCAATGGTACAGATCAATTTCTACCAGTTGTATTCATTTTCATTATTCATTGAATAAACATTTTGAATTACATAAATTGATTATAAGAATAGGCACACAAGAAGTGCGGCCATGGTGGGATTGGCTGCCATATAATATATTATAAAGTGTCGGTGTAGGGGAAATCCTTTCTCTGTAGTTGGTGCACCCTTTCGAAATGCGAGGACCCACCAATTGTAAAAGTTCCTCTAAATCGGTCGCCTTTGGGTGAAATTGACAAATCCACCTCCATCCTCCAATCTCAGAGTGTCCAGGAGATCGAGGCCATGTTGACTTGCCCTGAAAAGCTGACGAACCCACCAACGTCTCAATCTCCGTCCTGTTCTATTTTCGTCATCAGCCGCTAATAAAAGCAGAATCGGTGCAGCAGCAGCCGCGAGAATTATTTACCGAGACATCGCGAATGAAACTGCTCCCCAAGTGTGGATACGATGCATTGTTGCGGGGCAGCTCAAAAATGTTTTCCGAAATTGTATCGGGACAGTTAGGAACAGCTTCGCAACAATGTTGCGCAACAAAAAGTCTCTGTCTGGACTAAGCTTTTGAGTAACATTATATGTAAATGACTAGTCATTATATAGAATGGCTCAATTATACATATTAACTGTAACACTTAAGCCCCACAAAACACGCTCCTTGTAAAAATCACTCCGCCTCTCAAATACAGCAGCCGGATGTAAGACCTGGTAAGACGTTTTTATTACTAAATATCCAAAACATAGGTGTGTCGTAATAGAAACGTCACGCCATGACGCCAAGGGAAGATTTCGAAACGGTTACGGTGTTTGTGAAGTGGTTAAGACATCTCTCTAGTTGGAAGGAAAGGTCGGGAGGGGAAAGTGGATATCATAACTTTTTCCGGCTGCTGTAGAATAATTTTCGAGTGACATCTTTTTGAAGTTAAAACGACCTGCAAAGGCAATATGCAAAGGTGAGGGTGGACAACCAGATTTTTGAAACGGAGCTCTGTGCAAAATTTCAAGCCAATCGGTGTAGCTTTGGCCGTCAGAACAAGAAGGAGAACAAGGTGAGATTAAAAAAACCGGGTGTTTGAAGTTATATAACTCGGCTCCACTTAGAACCAGCGACTTCAAACTTCCAAGGCTTTCTATTATCCACACCAAGAAGACCCACAGCAAATTTCAAGTTGACTGGTCCAATAGGAGCCGAGATATGAATACCTGGAAAACGCGTTTTGTGACGTCCGGTAAACATACACTCGGGACCGTTCATTCTTCTCAACTTGTGTGCTTGGCGGGGCGGAGCGCAACCGTGTTCCTAGATTTGTAAAATCTAGGAACCCAATTCATAACAAGTTCAGCTAAGAACCAGTACAGACTGAAATGTTATGATACACTAATACTTCAATAACCAACCTTTCAAAGGAGGATGACAGAGAGGAAGGTGAATCTTGTTTGAAGTAGTCCACTAGTCGCCTAATTTTTTGGGATGGTTCTGCATTTTCATCAACACTTGCGGTATCTTCAACTTCACTGCCATCCAGGTCACCCTCGCCATCCCCAAACGAGAGGTCTTCATTGCAAGCGTCCAGCCTAAGGAAGGAAAATATAATGAAGTTGAGTATTCACGAACATTTGTACTTTCTTCAAGTACTCAAATAGAAGTGTGAAAGTTTGTTTTCAGGAATATCAGTAAAAGCAGGGCGGGAACAATGAATCAATGATTTCTCTCCCAAAAAAGAGAAAAGAAGAACAGGTACAAAGTGTGCTATGAGCGCAATTAATAAATGCTAGTTCATTGTACTCGAAGTACGACGAATAGGGAGGTACTTTGTTTCTCCTGTAATTCTCAAATCCAACGAAAATATATGGATTTCAAGTTTGCATTATTTAAAAGAAGTTTGCTATTCTTCTCGGTAGCTCATCTTGTGAATTCGGCAAAAAAAGTGGGAAACTACAAAAATGCTACAGGTAAACATGAAATCAATTTTTTCTAAAAGAAATGTACCTATTTCTGCAATAAGTTTTTGATTTTTGTGGCAGTGAAGGGAATGATCACCTGTCCAAAATCTTCTTTTTTTTTCTCTCTTGGAATTTTGGAAATTATGTCTTTTCTGATATCCGTTTTAGAACACTGCTGAACAATCCCTTAGGTATCTATCTACTTTTTGTGTAATAAATGCCTGCTTTGGCCAACAACAATCAAGACAAGGTCAGCACTTGTTGTACTTCAAGTTCACTGATTAATTACAAGTACTCGTACTTGCATCTGAACGAGTACAAGTCTTGGTGTGCTTGTAATTGTAACATTCAGTATAAGTATCAATCCGTGTATACCTATACCAATATGTAGAAGTTAGGAAACAAATTCTGTACAGCGGGAGCAAATAGATCTAGTAATCGTTCAATGGGTGTTCAAATTGAATAAAATTTTGAAAATATCGAGCAATAATTCGTAATTGTTTGTGGTCACAATATAATATAGCTTTAGGAGAAATTAAAATTTAAAGAAAAGGGGAATTTAAGAAAAGGGGAACTCATCTGTCAAGAAGCAACCAACAACTGTCTAAGTAACAAGATACATACCATTCAGCGTCGCTGCCATCAGTGTCATCTAACGTCTGTGAAACTGGCAGCTCTGTGAGGGGAAGTCGTTCTTCCGTAGTAGACTGGTCAATATCGCCCAGATGGCTTGCGTGCTAAATTAAACAACTTCTGTTATTCTGAGGGAGTAATTCACTATCCACAAGGGTTTGCCCATTCTACCACTTAGCGCCCTGAATGGAAAATTTTTAACTCTTTTCAATAATAAATCCTTGACGAATTCGGAGAAGGGTGTTAATGGATTAGATCTATGAAGGAGGGGTTTATTTGTCAATAAACCTAAAATCATAAAGTTAGTTCGGTTATGGGTCGATTGATGTTGAGGTGCATACCAGCCGATGAGGCATTTTAGAAGAAGAAACTAGGTTTATTCAGCCTCCAATACTCATATTTGTGATAAGCGAGAAAATTCCAGTGGGTAGCACATGAAATTGTGTGATCGTCGAATCTAATGCTAAAACTTTGGCATCAGACAAAAACGTTACCATTAGGAAATATGCCAAAAGACGTGGTTCAACACCACACTAAGTAACATACATCGGTATAACCACAACTGGCTATACTCAAATATTTGTGAATCCTGCATAATTGTCTGAAGAAATTCAATCACGTATTTTACAACTTGAAATTTACAATCCCAGAAGAAATAAATAAATTAATTTATATTGGAATGTTTCAATCAGCCTTGCAGCATGGTATATGGGTCTGGGGAGGGTCCTATGCTACAAATTTAACTAAACTAAACAATCTCCAGAAAGCGGTATTAAAAATTAGGCTCTCCAAACTTTGAAGACTCCCTTCTAAAGAAATATTTGATCTTTCAAAAGTCTTTACAGTATGGCAATTGTTTCTAAAAAATTTACTGCTACATTTTTATAAACATCCTAACATAATTAATTATATAAATTTGCATAATTGTCCTACCAGATATAAAATGGAGGGAAATGTTGTAAATCCTAAACCGCACTCAGTGTTGATGACCAACAGTCCAAATTATATATTATATGTAATATATAAAGCTGAAGTTCCCTGAGACATTCACCAGATCGACATATAAAAAAGAAATTTTCACCTGGCTCATTAAATTAGGTTACGAAAAAGCTGGAACGATAATAAAGAGTGTATATGTTAAATGAAGAAAAACAATGTAAATAGAAAATAAAATAAGTAAATGAATACATTGTAAATAAGAAAAGAAAGAGATCCTAATTTGCAACTCTGGTGTAATTCTAACGGGCCTATGCCTATTATTACACCATAATTGGTATTATTTCTCCTAGCTAATAATAATGTAGACAATAATAATGTAATGTATCATATAAGTTTTATAATGTAACATGTTGTTACACCATTATTACACCATAATTGGTATTATTTCTCCTAGCTAATAATAATGTAGACAATAATAATGTAATGTATCATATAAGTTTTATAATGTAACATGTTGTCTGAGTAACTGATCCAATAAAGCTCTTTCTCTCTCCTCCCAGATTCGGTAGTGGATCATTTTCGAGATGTAAGAATTCATCAAAAAGACTACGATAAGGATTGCGACTACTTACATCATCTTCCCTCGCACGTTTGGCTTCACAAACTGGTGAGTTTTCGACGTCCTGCAACACAACAATAATTTACATTTCATCTCAAGTAAGGAGTAGTTGCCAATTGAAATAGTCAGATATAATATAATAATAATTTAATATATAATAATATAATATAATAATAATAATGCGTTTGGCAAAAGAACAACCCACGATTTAGGATTCAAAATTTAGAATTTCCAGTCCAGAAGTCAAAGTTGCATAGCGAGGATATGTGAAGGAGACGGACGTGTCTTCATCTTGTCGCTATATCCCCATTGGACTCTGGCAAGGGGGCTACTTTGTATACTTGGAGGCAGGAGTTGAGCCACTATTCTTCTTCACGCTTTCTCTACACTTCAAGTACCTGAAGAAAGTGGCGAGTATGCCAGCGCTTCGTTATCCGCGTGTGGTGGCTGGGGAGACGGCTGCCCGACAGGTTTTCTGGAGTAGGACTCTTATGAATTTTTGTGAAAAGTATGCGTGTGCCTATGAGTTCACATTCGAGCACAGTGGAGTTCTGAAGAATTGCCTTGATACGCTGCAGATGAAGATCAGGGATGCCTGGATGGCGGACACCAGAGCCAAGGCTCTTGCCTCCCAGGACAGGATATACCGTCTTCTAGATCACAACGTGAGGAGCATTGACCTGACCGCCAAAACTCAGAAGGCATCATTGTTTGTACTCAGATGGGTATGTAGGGTTCGAGGTGATCTTTTGAAACTCAATGGCCGGCCATATTCAACAGCTGTGAATCCAACATGTTCACTCTGTAATGAGGGAGTGCCAGAGGACATTGTGCATTTTTTGGCGGACTGCCCTGTTCTGGGCGAATTTAGAGCGGCGAGTTTCGGAAGAAGAAGATTGCCATATGACGACATCATCAACATGCTCAATGGAATAAATTGGCTACCACTTGCCAAGTTCTGTGCTACTGCGTGGGCGTACCGAGCCGATCTGGTGTATCAATTCAATTGGGACAATCAAATGTGATAGGTATAGCTGCATCAATAATAGCAAATATAGCGATGGTAATAAACAATATAGTATAATCAACTAATGCAGAACTCTGACAGACGGGCATAGCCCACAGTCATTCCATGTATTTATTATTTATTTTTTGTTGTTTTTCGAATTTCAAATACATGTATTTTCTTCTTCTTCTTCTTCTTCTTCTTCTCTGGCAAGGGGGTCCGAGAGGATGTTAAGAAACGGAGGCTGTGAATTGCAAGCCTATAAACGAAATATATGCACGACATAGTCTAGCTACTCATCGTAAAAATGCTGGGGAAACTCTAGATCAATATTTACAGGCCCCTAAGGTATTCAGCGAATACTGTAATTCTCGAGCTGTTTCAGCACAGGGTAATAAGGACAATAGCATCAGAGACGCGTTTATTGCTGGCTTACAATCACAGCTCATACGACAACGACTCTTAGAGTACTTCAAGCTGACTCTGAAGGAAGCATTCAACCACGCAAGAACATTAGTCATGGCTCAACAGCATGGCTCAACCTATCAGACTACAAATGTACCTCCTGTAAGTTCTATAGAACATAGCGACCGCACAGAGGACTGCCAACACCAAGAAACGGATACTGTTGGGGCAATGACCAAGAAATCAGCATGTCCTTTCTGTGGGGGGAAGTCGCCATCCTCGCAAACTTTTTCCTATAGCAGACACCACTTAATAAGTGGCCTTTTTTGCATAGTGTGAATAAGTGGCACTTATTCACACTATGCAAAAAAGGGGACACTACCTAACAGTTTGTCTTTCAAAGAAACTCACATCTTTATTACAGCAGGGTTCGTGCCGATTTTCAATTTTCAATTTCCCTGACTTTTCCCTGATTTCCAGACAAAAATTTCGATTTTTCCCTGACTTTTCACAACGTTTCAGGATCCTTTAAACAGTAACGTTTTGCATGAATCGAAAATTTTAGATGCGCAAATGAAGAAAAAAACTCTGCAAATTCTTGACACAACGGTTCATTATCTTCTTTGTACAGATCACCCTTCTGTCTAGATCACTAGGTCTAAATGTCTAGATCCTAAATGTTAGATTAATTATTATTATGAATTATCACTAATTATTAATAATTTTATCAAGTACCTACTGAAAATTATTATAATTTATTGTTAGGTATTAATCATTCGTATTTATTATTAATTATGCTTAATTAATACGATATAATTCTGGGGTTTTTAATACTACGTCGGTAATAATTTTTCTATAAAAGAAGTACCTACCAACAAACATTCGAAAATACCTTCATTTCCGTAGCACGAAACGCACCTCAGAACAACAAACTCGACATCACTTAAGCCATATGATGTTCCAAAGAGCTTGTTAGTATGAAAATGGACCTGTATTTCAACAGTTTGAGTCACGATCGTGTTGTGAGGCACAATCTTTGAGCCGTCATTGTGAACGAACGGCTGGTCGTACAGAGCTGCGGATGGTCTTAAAAAAATCTACGGAACAAACTCTATCTAAATATGAAATAAAAAACATACCGTTCCATATGAATTTTTCGAGATATGAAATTTTCAAAATTTCAAAATTCGTTTTGAACCCCTTCCCCTTGACCAAGGGTTATGAAAAGTTTCGAGGACCATTGTGGGGCTGGTCGAAACCCATAATAAAAATTTCGTAATTTTAACTCAACGCTAACAGGGCAAAGTGGCGCGGACGGCGTACGGCGGACGGGCGGATTTTTTTTTTATTTGATTTTCTGAATCTACGTATCTTGAAACGTAAACCAACAAATTTTGAGGGGGGGTTAAAAAAATTTTTTCTTTGGGCGATTCCAATGGTTCATTATCGAAGATAATAAACCAAAAACGAAGTTTACTTAAAACAAAGTAAGAGATAGAATCACAAGATAAAACACATAAAAGTTTTGAGTACGTGGTTTACATAAACCATACCTTACAAAGGTAAAGGGGTTTTCGACGCGTATCATGGATTTTTCGCAATTCTGCACCCGATTTGAGATTTTTCCCTGACCAAAATCCAATATCCCTGACTTTTCCATGACTTCCAGTGCCCATTTATATTTCCCTGACTTTTCCATGACTTCCCTGACTTCCCTGACCGGCACGAACCCTGTACAGACAACTTGAGCATTAGGATCGCTAGGAGTAACAGCGCCTCACTAACAAAATCAACTGTAAAAGTAACGAAGCATTTGCACTGATTGCTCTGCTTACTCTTACGACATTGTCTATCGGCCAGGGGAAGAAAACCTAGTGGCAGACCTACTATCACGTGGGGCAGCGTCTGCAACCGAGAACCTAATAACAGTAGCGGTGCGTGGGCTCTGAAAATGGTGGGCCACCAAATTCGGAACACAAATTAACAGCTCTTTCTACAAAATACCTGTAAATGTTTTCCAACAGGAGTCTTCTTATGAGAGATGGTTGTATTATAATCAACCGCAGCTCTTAGCAAGTCAGAATGTAAGCTCTGTGTTCACAGTAGTTCTGACCAGTACCTACCCGGGATTACCAGAAGCTATAGCTTCATACGAGGAGGTGGCTGCGTGTATGTACAAAAATGTGTGAAGACAACGTAAAAAAATATGAGTAATGTCGTTAGGTAAGTAGCCACCACCACTTTCAGAGCACACAAGAAAGAGATCACGAGTTAGGACCATAACATCATGACTGAAGAGTATAGTGACTAGATTATTCATGGCTAGAGTAATGACTAGAACCAAAGTACTACAGAAATGACTAAGTAAAGACTAACGAGATTAATGGCAGACAAAAGAAATAAGAACTAGGTGTAAAGGTAAAGAAATGAAATGACTAAGCGAACGAAAAAAAAGCAAATAACTACAAAATTTGGTATTTAATACCAAACTTTATTGTACGAAGTAAAAATATTTCAACATTTTAGGCTCAATAAATACAGTAACTGTAAAATGAAGACACTAATACTGACAAAGGAATTCCATTAAAAAACTCAGGAATTAAAATTTATAAGTAAAATCCAGCCTTCGTTCTTTTAGAGATGAGAAGTACCTACTCCATAACTTTCTTATTGAAATCAGAAAAATTAGCAATCATTTCCTTCTCTACTGACAACATTGTCAAAGCATTAAGTCTCTCTTGGGTCGTAGTTGATCGAATAAACGTTTTTATTCTTTTAAGGGTAGAAAAACAACGCTCAGCTTCTGCAGAAGTCATTGAAATTGTAATCAATAATGTTAGTAGTTTCTCAGTTTCAGAATAGGTATCAACTAAATTATTGTTGTGCAAAAACAACAAAAATGGTATTGCGCCTGTGAAATGAGTAAAATC
The DNA here is from genome assembly GCA_963920205.1 of Stenodema calcarata. Classification (NCBI taxonomy): domain Eukaryota; kingdom Metazoa; phylum Arthropoda; class Insecta; order Hemiptera; family Miridae; genus Stenodema; species Stenodema calcarata. The sequence goes on from OY986048.1 coordinate 6,389,746, forward strand.
GGTTCTCTGAACAATTGTCACCAATACAGTTTTAAGTTTCCGAGATTCTAGGATAGAGTAAGCAGTGACCGTGTTTTCAAAATCTTCAGTTGGAAAACATTTTGAAAAATTCGGAAAACTTGCAGTATCAAGCAGTTTTGAAGCTGCCAAATGCCCCCTGAACGAATATCTGCTTCTAGCTTGAGCTATGATAATATCACAAACCTCCACTGCAGTACTTATCTATGTATGTTGACATTGATCAATCCACAAGACCGCAGACAGGACATAACGCACTTAATTACCACGAAAAAATTCAAATCTGTCACGGAAACTCGAATCCGAACTCCGAATTCACAAGTTTACTATCGAGATGACAAGATGAATTGAAACAATCGAATCGATTGTGAACACAAACGATTTTTTGATGGAAATCTGGGCCCGGGGCCGAAAAGAGGCGTGTCTTACCGAATTTCTACTCAACTGAGCATGCGCGGCAGGGCCACTTTTCTTTGTTTCCATGGGTTGCCATTAGCAACACCGGGCCACCGGCCCCCTGAGTTTCAGAAGCAAAGATTTCGATTGCAAGACATCGATTACTGTAGCTATATTCCGATAAAATGCTCGAATATCCATTATGATACTCTGTCTTCTTCTTCTTCCCAGTTACTTGTCTTGGCCGCAGCCATGCCAGACATAGGTTCGGACAGCGAGAGAGAGAACTCTGTCGAGTCGCTGTTGACTTAGTGAAAAATGCTAGGTGCACTATACGGAAGGAAATTCGAATGCCAACTGGTTGGCTTTTTTTTTTGTGGAGTTTTTTATGTTTCTGGATGCCGGGGCAGTGGCCCAAGTGGCCTTATGGACGCAACGCCCCTGCCTAATAATTATTGGTCTTCACGAGGCACTTTGTCATCCGGGAGTCCACACTCAGTCGAGCTAAAGGATGGACTACAAGAGACCCTTACCAACCGCAAAAGGAAGGCCTTATCAAGATTTTCTTTTGCCTGTATTATGCTCAGATTTGAGCCACTTCCACTTGAATCTCAAACTTGAAACATCTGTTCTCAGTATTTGGCATGCCCTCTTACGTTCACTCGGATAGAAGAGCAAACTTCATGTCAAATGAGCTAAAAACATTTCTTCACACAAACGGAACTGATCAGCCAAACGACTCCGTACAATCCGCAAGGAAAATGACAGGTTGAACATAACAATGGAATATTACGGAAAGCTAGCTTGCTCTGAAAACACACAATCTATCAACCAGTCAATGGAAAGAGGTCTTTCAGCAAGCATTGCATTCTATTCCATTCGTTTTCTTTTGTGCACCGCTACCAATCGAACGCCCCATGAAAAGATGTTTGTTCATGCACCCTAGAAAATCATCCAGTGGGGAAGCCTTACCAAGTTGGCTCTTTGAACCGGGAAAGGTTCTACTGAGGCGGCAAGTTCGTTCCAGCAAATATGAACCGTTGGTAGATGAAGTTGAGCTAGCTGAAGCAAACTCGCAATATGCACACGTTTGGTACCCAGATGGCCGCCGAGTCGACGGTTTCGATTCGGCATTTAGCACCGGTAGGCGAGTCACGTCCGACAGCGACCTCAACATACAGCAGAGTCAGGCCAGACGCAAGAGGAGACAGGGAGCCCAGCAGAAATGCATTCACAAGACAACGTCCGACCCGCTAAGTGGAGAGACTGAAGAGACTGACTTGAGAAGAAGTGAACAAGCAAGGCGTCCTCCAACTTACTTAGCAAACTGCGTGACAAGTTCCACCCTATAATTATTGTCCCCAGCTCCAGTTGCTATGATATTTGTTTATCCTCAAATCCCTAAATACCAATTTCATTTCTCGTCAAATTTTTGGCCAATAAAGCCTTTTTACTACCTATCGTAAAGGTTTATCTCACCAATTAAACCAGAGCACAGTGCTACGACTAAACAGAGTGCAGAACAACCGTTCCTACAGACATTTCTATGAAAGTCAAACCTACGTAGGACCCATACAAATTTTACCTTTTTAATAGAAGAGGAGTTGGTCAATGGACCATTCCTCCCCCTCACGTCTCATGTTAAGTATTTATTATTATATTCGTTATCTGCAAACCTAAAATGTATCTATTTATTTGTACATTAAAGTTATTATAGTTCTAAAAAATGATGGATAAAAGAATATGGCTTCATCTGGCGCCAAACTCCCTCAACTTCTCTCAATTCCATTAAATTTGGAAGAAACGGCCCAGACGAACACGGATGCAAGGATTTCACGTTGCATGGCTTAGCACTACAGACAGACACGCGGTTTTGGTCAAAGGTTGGTCTACGCAAAATGCGAATGCACATTTTGGCTTAGGAGGACTATTTCGTCCAACAGTGTAATCATATCAGCAAAATTTGAATAATCGATGACGTGCATGAAGCTGACACCAATTTACAGTTATTCAAACAGAAACACACCAGCATCCCACGCACCAAACTAAGCCAGGAATATTGATTAAAAACAAGCGATTAATGGTAAATAAGATATTTCACCATGCATTTTTGCTTACCCCATTGCTGGCTGAAGATCTTCGTTTTCGCTTGCATGACCTGAAGTGAGCAAACATAACAAATTATGAGTTCTGTAGCACTGGGAATCATGCATATCGAACTTCAAAAATTGTCTCTGTCAGATCAAAATTGAAGCAGAGACTGGCGGAATTACTCTCATCATCCCTCTAGATACTCTTCTCTTTTCCCCCAACTCTTGACGATTTTGTCCACATTACTCAAGTCCAAACATACACTTCAATTTATACACCTCGCTTCATCTTGAACGTGAAATCCATCTTCAACTGAACTCAATTTCCAGGAATATGAGTACATACATCAAATTTCTTGTAACTGGAGATGGTCAGCCAAGATGAGAGAAGGGATGAGAATCGGTGGAATATAAATACGTGTAACAACAACATGGATGTAATTCCCGAACCACTGGGCCCAATTGAATAATACAGGTATTATTCACGTATAAGTAAACGTTTAAATTCGTACATATAGCAGATGGTACATCAACACACGATTTCTCCCCTTTTCATTTCCTGATACCAATCATTAGGTAGTTAACAGTTAACAGAAATGTAGTTGAACAACTCACCCTTCCAACTGCATACTTTGGAGGATTCGTCGGATGTCCAGGTCTGAAACATAAAACAATCTTCATCAGCTTTACTAAGTACATAGTCAAGTGAAGGTTTGAAATGACTGTGACCTGAATGTGTAAGTCGAGCAACCCTTGTTTTTCAACGGAATATGAAGCAATTTGTCGGCTGGTCTGATGGACTTTCAGTATCAATATCGCTCTTATCGTGGAAATTAATCCACCGACACAGAATCGACCCGAAACCAATTGCGAAGCGGGAGAAACAAAACGCAGAAATTTTCAACAGCTCCATATTTGAGGCACGAAATCCTCGGGATTTTAGCGGTTCAACACGACAAGATAAACTTCTCAAACCAGCCAACCTTTCCCCCTCTCCCAATGATATAGGTGGACTTCCGTATTGTGATTAAAATAAAACTAATATAGAACGCTACACATGAGGCATTATAATTATAAAACGCCAAGAAAAAGTCTCAAGTTAGAAAATTATGGCATGTGAGGTGCCAGACAATCCTATACAAATTGTTACTGAGAGTAAATTATTATCTAACGACCAACTTTATAGTATGCAGCAGACCTTCTGAATGGTTCTCTCATTTCAGAAAATGTTATTTTTATATAAATAAATCGCGAGCTTAAATTAAAATGTAACCAAAAACAAATGACGATACAAGCGTGGGTTATAAATGAAGAGTCCAGGAGAGGAAGGGGCGATATCCATTTTTTCGGTCTTTAGTTAAAGTTGTAAACATATAGCCCTCAAAGAGTAGTTTCACATGAGCTATCAAAACAGGGAAGAAAGAAGGTGTCTCTCTGAGAAATTAAGGTTTGAAAATATCATATACTGGGGAGAAAGGGGCGATGTCCATCGGAACCAGGAAGACAGTACGTATCAGTACGTCGGTGGATCGCACGTGTTCACACCTTTCAATCAGTTCATATTCCCATCAAAACTGTTCAAAAAGCCAATATCAAACGAGAAGTATAGAGACCTCGATCACCTAGAACAGTTTTTTAGCTCAAGGCAGTATTACCTCACATGACAAGAAATAAGAAAGAACGAGTGAAAACAAAGAATAATATTAATAAGGAGAAGAAAAAACAATCAGCAACAAGAATGATCATCAAGTCAAGTTTTCCCGTTTATTTTTTAATGTCCTGATGATGTTAGTTAAATTATCGCCCCCTTTCTTCTGTATTTTGATGGACATCGCCCTTTTCTTCCCTGTTAAGTTCAAGTTTTGGTTGCATTTGAGTTTTGAGAGGCTTTAATTAACGGTACGTATTTTATTTTTAATTCCTGCTGATTCATATGCATTAACTACAGGTTCAGGAACCCACCGGATGATTCAGCAGACATGCAAGACATGTATATAAATTTTGCTGAAGTTTCAAACTTTTAAATTTGTTTATCTTGAAATCAGAAAAGATGGATATCACCCCTTTCTCCCCTGGGCTGATCAAATCAAAATACCTAAAAATACCTACTACTATTATTAAAAAAAAAAAAAAAAAAAAAAAGTAAATGCAAGACGCTGAAGGAATGGTATAACTCCATCACATTGGTATAATTCAAAAATCTGACTCATGATCAATGCTCTAATCGGGGAACAGATGGTTGAGTGCTATGGCGGGGTTGAAGGTACGATAGCAGACGGAAAGCACCAGTCGCGTGCTGGTTGGAGATCGAAAACTCAACGCCAGAAACGAAGGTGAGTCGTCGAGCGCGAATGAACATCGACTTCAATGGATAAGAGCAGTCAGCCTTCACAAGTCTTCACAGCAGTGTAAACCACCAAGTCCAAAGCTGAACGTGTAAATACTTCAGAACAAGTTTATTTAGGCCAAAAAGATGATAGAAATGATTCAGAAATATCAGATTAGAGCAGATGACTCGGGAGGAACATCTCAAGTAACAACCACGTTTCTCCATCTTCAGAGTGCTTCAGTTTGAGAACGGAATAAGATATCGCACTTCTGTTTAAAAAAAAAAAAAAAAAAAAAAAAAACCAACCTTAAAGTGACCCAATAGCCTAATTACTTCACAAGCACCGTACCCGTTACGAATTGTCCTTAGTTGAAAAGAAAAGGGCGGGCGGGGAAGTGGATATCATAAGTTTTTCCGGCCGCTGTGGAATGATATTTGCGAGGCGGGGTGATTTTTACACAGAGTGTTCTTATATCACATCTTTTTGTTGTTGAAGTTGAAAAGAACAGTAGAGGCAATATGCAAGAATAAATTAAGCAAATTAATAAAATTATAAATTAGTTATTTATTAATAAATGAATAAATTTTTTTTTTCAAGTTATAAATTATTTAAATAAATAAATTAAGCAAGAGTAAAGGAGAGGCTGTAGCCTTGGCTAACTGAACAAAGAAGAAAAACATGATAAGGGGTTTTTGAAGTTATATTTATATTGTTATAACATCATATAAGTTATATCACTTCATATCATTTATATAACTTCATATAAGTTAGATAACTTCATATGTGTCATATAAGTGATATAACTCGGCCCCATTTAGTCCTAGAGACTTGAATCTTTTAAGATGTCTCAAGATGAAACGAAGCTCTGTGCCAAATTTCAAGTCAATCAGTGAAGGTGGAGATGCTGGAGCGTTGACCGTCTGAAGTTTAAAGAAACCACGGTAAAGGGTTTTTGAAGTTATATAACTCGGCTCCCTTTGCACCTAGAGACTTGAAACATTCAGGGCTTTCTATTATTACACCAAGAAAATCCACACCAAACGTCAAGTTGTACGGTCGCCGAGATTCCTGAAAAACGCGTTTTGTGACCTCCGGTAAACATCGGTACCGTACGTGGTATGTACATCGCTACCGCGTTCCTAGATATGTAAATCAACTTTGAAATTTAAAAAGATTCGCTTTTTAAAAAGATTTTTATTGATTACACACAAGACCTACTGGTGGTCACACGGTTGAATATAGACTGAACGTTGAGCAATGGTTCACCGGGGATTATATAGGTTCCGGGAGTACAATGGATGTATTCACAGCTGTTGTTATTTTATCGGAGATATAGCGGCGACAATGTCCAAATGCAGTGGTTGCGAAGTGATTGCGGCAACCTGTTGCTGAGATGGCAGGATCCGCTCGGTGCTAGGAGGCTACGATCCTGGGTTTGCCAGTAGAACTCCTCCCGCCATAGAATTGAGTATGGGGATGAGTCATTTTGAACCGTCACTCATTCTGTGCTGCGTTTTGGGTCTGCACAAGAAAGTGAATCGGAGAACTCACAGGCTGGGTTACAGTATGCATAGAGGTTTTGCTACGTTTTTTGAACATCTACACTAGGACGAGTATGATAGTGATGATCATTATCCACATGCAAAGTGGACTAATGAGAAGATTTACATAACCGCAATCAACATCTATACTTGTTGACAGGAGTGGCCAATGTTCGCTAAATTTGGGAATAGAAGAACAGACTTCAAGGTCTAGTTCAAGGGAAGGTGAATTATGATTAGAAATCTCGTCGGAGGGTATTAGAGGGATTCTTAGTATTTCATTAGTTGATATGGACGTTTAAATGAGTTAATTGGTAATTAGAATTTTGTCCAGAGAGGGTTGGAGTATCCTAGTACCTTTAATGCAAGTTAAAATGGTTCCTTAAGGTTTGTTGTCTTCTAGGATTGTTTCTTTTTGTGCGATTACGACGATAATATCGTCGTAATCATATTATGACCTGTCTCGGGTATTCGCGAGTGGTACAGATTTTAGTGTATTTACAATCTGATAGGGAGTTATTCTCAGTTATGGTTTGTGAACAATTGGATATTCCTTCACACGATATCACTGCATGGTTACAATAATATTGGTTAACACATTTGATTAGTATGATAATTTATATTATAATATTTATCCACTATAGTAAATGTATGCCTTGGTATAATGGTTACATAATATGTAACCATATAACCATATAATATATGGTTACATACCAAGTATGTATAATCGTAACATCCCACGCATAAAGGGGTTGCAGTAAGTATAGTTGGAGTTTTGTGTCTAATACACTGGTAATCTTATTATACATAATATTATATACAATTTGGTCACTATCCAGGGACCAAACTACATTCGAGTTTCTATGGTATAGTTTCGAGTTTCTATATTCTAAGGTTGAAAATTGTCAACTTGCCCGTGTGATTTTTGGTTGCAATTTTTATTAGCTCTGATTCGAGGGTACGAATTGATATTATGCTTGGATGAGTGCTTCCTAATTTGCAGAAGGTAAGGGACGTTTCTAACTCCCTTTGTTGGTTTATTATAATGTATATTTTTGAGAAAGGCTGTATCCTGTTAGTTCCTTTTTAATTTCCTGATTGTTTTGGTTTAGGATTGCGATTGTGTCATTGTATTATTGTACTAGGTCTGTAAGAATGCGAGGTTCGTTTCCTAATCAAATTGAGGTGTGGGTGTCCTTTCTTGTTAACTTTTTGATTAGATTGTCGTATTTGATGCTATCATCATCGTCCAGGTTTCCTGTGATGAATTTGACAAACCATCCTAATCCATTAATAAGGCCTCCTTTTTTGTGTCTTCTTACTGTTAAGTCTTTCCTATTTCTTAAGTTCAAGAAGTTTTCATTTGCTATGGTAACAGTTGAATCAATTCTTTCCATATATCCACGAAGGGTTTGTGTCTGTTTGGAAGTTTGTATGCTTCTTCTAAATTTCATAAACATTTTGTGTAAGTTGTCGAGTGGGGATCGTACATTGTTGATGTCACAGTGGATCAAAAGTAGGCATTCGTTCGTTTCCGTGTAGGCTGGTCCAAGTTTGATTGGTAGTAGGAATGGGTATCGGTTGGAAAAACATCGATGTTTACACATTCTTTATGGGGATCAGATATTTTCCTTTTTTGTTGGAATGTATGGTTTCTCTATATGTTTGGTGTTGATTCAAGTTCACGATGAGAGAGGGTGAATTTTCCTTTGGTTTTGGCATTGATTCTTTTGTGTGGATTTCTATTCTGGAAAGGGCGTCTGTGTTTCCGTTGCTTCCCTTTTTTATACATAACTTTGAAATCGAATTCTATCAGTCTGAGTTTCCATAGGAAAAGGTTGGAATTAAATTCCTTTAAAGAATGAAGCTATTGGAGGGGCTGCTTATGGTCCGTTTTCAATGTGAATTTTCGGCCACAGAAGTAAAGTCGGAAGTAGTGGCAGGACCAAACACATGCTACGAGCTCTGGTTCGATTGTTGATAGTTTCCTTTCCGTATCGTTAAGAGTGCGGCTCTCCGTCAAATTTTTTTCGTCAAATCTCTGGTTCCCTGTGAAATCAGATGTACCGCTATAATCGGTTTTATCTGGTTTCGCAGTTTGATGGGATGCTGTGGGTCGTACAGCAGCAACCAATTGCTGTAATTGATCTGGCGTAATACCAAGGAATTTTCGGACAATAAGGTGTGTGTCTGGCATAATATGTTAGTATTGGGGGTCTCTGCGATCGGCCTCAGGAATTCTCTGAGAAGACTCGATCTGTTACTAGTCGGGGAATAGTAACAGTCGGGGAATAGGGTCTAGCGGGTACTCTATATTGTAGACCGGTAGATTTGGACCGAGAACAATTCACAAAAATTTGCTAAAATTTTTCCACAACGGTTAATTATTTTCTACATAAATTACTGTTCTGAATACAATATCGTTGTCAGTCCCGATTACGAGATAATTAGATATTGTGCGTGCGTTCGTGACCAGACAGACCTCTTTGAGGGGTTAGTCTGAAATGTGGCCAGTTCCAATGGATTACATTGAAGATAATAGAGCAAAAACCGTACCCTTACATTTAAAGTTTCTAAGCAATGACCGAACGCGTTGGGAAAATTCTAACCAATTGACTTGGGGTTATGATTAGGTTTTAGAATCACTCCCGACGCAGTTGTAGCCCGCTTGCGAATCTTCATGTTCTAGGTCACTGATAGATACATATTCTAAGTGCTGCCAACGGCGAACGGGATCTTTTTAATTCGGTGTTCGGTTCTACGGATCTTTCAATAACCAACAAATGTTAAGGAGGTTTGATATTGTTCTGCCTTTATCAATTCCAAAGGTTTGTTACAGTAAATAATCTATAAATAAGAAATACCAAATCACATTTGCTGTATTCAGCTCTAAAGAGCTTGTCACAGGGTCTCAGGAGTCCACATTATCACTCGCTGGCTCATGCAAACAGGTAGGTTTTTATAAGCAAAAACGAATTAAAAATGTCATTAGTGAATTGAGAGTAAGTATAAATTGTGTAAGTGAGTTGACTGTCGCTCGCCTGAGGACGAATGATAATTATTATGATAATTATTAAATAGTCAATAAATCTTGCATACCTACGTAGAGTTCAACTTCAAGCATCCGGATGTTCTAGGGGAAGTCGCTAACGGGCGAAAGATTTCCGCCAAATTAGCAACAGAACTCCCTGCTATCTGAGTTTTCAATAGGGATATCTCACATGGTTATACAACGGCCTTATACATGTGTGTATGCATTTAATGCGATAATGATGTCATTTCTCCCTTTTTCCAACATTTTAAACCTCAAATAGTTACTTCCCATTTATTTGGGTAAAATTTCTCAAAACAGTCAAATCCTACTCAGCCATGTCGTGTACTCCTTGGGATTGGTAATATCAAACAACATATCATCGAGGTCCCTGATGAATCCCAATACCCAGTCGCAGCATGGGAGACGCCACCCTGTGGAATGTGAATGGCGCATTAACACGAGGTGTGCGAAACGCAGTATTTTCTTTGCCTCCGCCATCAAGACTTTCTAGTAAGTCGAGAGCGACGAACCAAGAGCTTTCTGTAACTGCACTCACCAGTTCATATAATTTTGGAAGTGGGTGACAAGCATTCCTTGCGATTATGAGCTCTCCATATATTCATCACAGAACCTTATTCATCAACATGTTGCTATTCCGATGGATATTATATAAACTCGCAAAAGAATCAAAAGATTATTTGAAGAAAATGAAGCAAAATTATTTAAATTGATTGAATCCACGACCAAAGGAGCTGATTCGGCCAAGGGAACGTGCAAATATTTCGATACCTAGTGAATGGAATGAAAGATCTTTCACGTCGGGCACATCAATCGTCAAAGCACGCTTTACACAAGAACCGCCTTGTCAGAACTGTCGATTTGACAAGAAAATTATATCGTACACTTTAAAAAACCTCAGCAAATTCTTGACACAACGGTTTATTATCTTCTTTGTACAGGTCACCCTTCTGTCTCGATTACTGAATGATAGATTAATTATTATGAATTATCATTAATTATAAATAATTATTATCAAGTAGTGTAAATTATTAATATTTATTGTTGGTTATTATTAATTTTTATGCTTCATTATTAATAATTATTATTAAATATTATTCATTAACTCGATATTTGAAAGCCATGTGCTGTTTGAATCAGCTGGGCCAGTTTGACAATGGACCCGACAGGCTGCCTTACGATTCACTCTCATGTTGACGATTTTCGATCTACTCCAACTTTGACTTACTCGAAATTTTAGCTCAAAGCTAACTGGGCAAAGTGTCGTGGACGGCGTACGGCGGTCGGGCGGGTTTTGGTTTATTATCTTCAATAATGAACCATTGGAATCGCCCAAAGAAAAACAATTTTTAACCCCATGTCAAAATTTGTTGGTTTACGTTTCAAGATACGTAGATTCAGAAAATCGAATTAAAAAAATAAAAAAAATCCGTCCGTCCGCGGCACTTTGCCCAGTTAGCTTTGAGCTAAAGTTTCGAAATTTGTGTAACGGGTTCCGACCAACCCCACAATGATCCTCGAAACTTTTCATAACCCTGGGTCAAGGGGAAGGGGTTCAAAACGAATTTTGAAATTTTGAAAATTTCATATCTCGAAAAATTCATACAGAACGGTGTAGTTTTTAGTTCACATTTAGTTAGAGTTTATTGTTTAGAATTTTTTGAGACCATCCGCAGCTTCGTACGACCAACTGTCCGTTCACAATGAGGGCTCAAAGGTTGAGCCGATATGAACCAGTCAACACGATCGAGAATCAAACGGTTGAAAATTTCAATACAGGTCGATGTTCATACTAAGGAGCTGGTTGGAACATCATATGGTTTTAGTGATGTCGAGTTTTTTGTTCTGAGGTACGTTTCGTGCTACGGAATGAAGGTAATTTCGCATGTTTGTTGGTAGGTACCTACTTCTTTTATGGAAAAATTAATGCCGACATACCAAGTATTAAAATCCCATCACCATGGACGACGATGAAGTGGCCGAACAGATAAGTAGGTGGACTGAAGAATTAGAAGGAAGGAGGAGAGAGAAAAGATGCAGCGCGATTGATTATATTAATTCCAATGTTCATATTATTCGTATATTCATATTTTTGATCCCGTTCTTTGTATTAAGTACCTCATTTTTATCTCGGAAACATTCTTTATCCCCCGAATCGCAAAGATATCTGAGATTTCATGAAGATACGCGATTTTACCCATGAATTCCAATTTTCGAAGTCATTACTCTTATATTTTTATAACACATCGTCCTAAAATGTTAAAATTCCCACATAATTTATATATTTTCCGAAGATAAATTCTCGGATGATTTTCTCGTCATTCAAAGTCGCCAAAAACGGTAAATACAACTTTTCGACATAAAATGAGAGAAATTTGAATTTAAATTTCTCCTCCTCAATAATGAATAGATAAAAAACTATTTTCTCCATTTGGCATAACTCACTGTCTGGGAGGTCACGGAAAAAATCCAGAATGGACCAATATCGGCGCAAATATAAAACAATTCAGATCGAGAATTGTCACCGACGGGTCGGTACTCTAAACCTCAATGTCCCACCAAAAATTAGTGTTTTGAACAGAATTGGTGTTGGAAGTGAATCGTGATTGGCTTCATACGAAACTCAAGGATGTTACTGTAGGGAAGCCATTGCACCTACATGATAAATTCTTGGCACGCTGATGTCGTAAGAATTAAGATAGAGGTAGACGAAGCACTCGGTTATATTTCAATAATCTATATAAACAAGGGTTGGATTCGTGCAAGGGGTACATTCTCCATACCCCTAGGACGTTTTCATGCTCAGAAGCTGCAGAACCCTGGTTTTGCTCTGTCACGCTCAAGAGAAATGTGACATTTTAGATAAATGAGCCTACTGATTCCCCAACGCACAAACTGCGTTCATTCTACTCCAATGCTATGGTCAGTGCACGCACGGTGGGTTTTTCGTCAAAACCGTTGAAACCCCTACTTTCCTTAGGGATTTAAAGCGACTAAATAGGTAGCGTCAGTAAATATTCAGAGAATGGGTTCGTTTAGAATTCGAGTGTGAATGGAAAGAACTCAGCCATCGTACAGCTAATACTTGTGCTAAATGTACATATAATGGTCCTAATGAGGGATTATTCCAGTAAAGTACTTCGGTACTTGAATTCACGTACTGAAGGTACACGAGCGGTAATGAGGAGCATTAAACCGCACTAAACCGCTTTCACAGTAATTGGCTTGCAAGTCACTAGTGACCACATAAGCACTAGTACATGGCAGATGTTAGCATTGGTACTTGATTTGAGGAATTATTTAAAATATAACTAGTTTGAATATATTATAGTAATAATCTTAATTTAGTCCAAAAAAGTACTAAATGACAAAATTTATATTTTAGGTATGAAACATAGAATAATAAAATTATCTGAGATTAATGGTAAACGTTTACAATGATGATTGAGTACTAATTAATCCAAAGAATGGTGGTATAGCATAAGTTCTTTCTAAGAATTATTAAATTTTCTTATTTTCAATTTCGAAAGAGGATAATTGCTTCATAGATTGTGAAACTTCAAATTTACTAATATCAAAAGCTTCCTCTTCCAGCAGTTGTCGATTTTTTACAATTGTGATTTGTTCATCCATCTCTCGTTCTATCGTTTGTCAGCTGATGCATTCTGCCTTTTGGCAGAAGCTGATTTGAAATCCTTGGTCAGTGACATTCTCAACTTGGCCGCCAATTGACTCAGTATGGTCATGAACAGACCTTAGAGCTATAAGCGAACTTTGTCCTAAATTTACGAAAAGAAAAACTTATAAAACAAGAAAAATTATTAGAAAAACGCATAAAAAAACTTATAAAAACGTATAGAAGAAATTCCACGTAATCAGCCTATATCCTCTCACAAGCAGTGTTTCCAATGCAATTTGCGTTAGTCAATACTTCCAAAGCAATCAATTTGTACTCTGATTTTAGCTGTTTTAGGTACGCGCATCACAGTGGGCGATAAACTGCAGCACTCCTGACTATATCGTACTTTAGAGGATATTTTTCTTTCAATTTCCTGCAGTTATTTTGTATAAAATTCGGTCTTATTAGAGAATGCAAAATAATCGTACTCAAAGCAGTACTTAGAATTTAAAAAAAACGGAATTTCAGAAAATGGTAAAGTACAATTCAAGTACACCTTTTGGCATTCAACTACAACTCAAGTAGCCAAGGACATTCATGTACCTGTTACACCTTCCATACCCTCATGAAAGGCCCTCACTGAGGTCATGCATTTTGCAAAATGGGAAATGGTGATGTGCACACCCCATTAGCTTCGTCGTTATTTTTAGAGTAACGGTAACTGATGTTTTCTACGGATGCGTACCTACCTGTTTTGGGTAGGGATCGGTAACTGAAAACTCAACAGGGTTTCTCTCGTCCCATTTTCCATCTGTCGAACTACTCGCGGTGCTGTGACCTACCAAAACGTTGAACAGAAGTCGAACTAACTCGGAAGTTCGGATTTCACTTCATGAGTCGCTAAACGAAAAGTGAAGGTTACATTTGATTTTCTTTACGTTGCCAAGTAGTTATTAGTAGAAAAAACACATTGGGTGTTTTTAACCCTCAAGGCTTTATAACGAACGAATATTATGAAAATATTATACAATATTGTATATGATATTATTGATGAAATAATTGTCTACTTTATCTCATTGCCGCAGTTTTTTTTTTTTTTTTATTTCACGAGATTGATTGATGTTATAAGCCGCTTCATAAGGTCTGACTGACACCAGTTGCGCCAATGGTGACATCGTAGTCACCTCAACTTATCTTGTGACTTTTCAAGATAGATCCAGAATCAATTATATTGAGATTAAGGGTTGAGGTTGTAAAAGAAGGAGCTGAAACTTTTCAACACATTGTTTTTATTGGTATGAAGTTGAAAAAAGTGTTGAGTATTCACATTTGAAGGACTGGAGGATGTGGCGGGCTCCTGGTTAACCGGCAACGTGGAGGTCAAGAAAAGAGTACGTCAAAGGTACGCAGAGAGTTCAAACCGAACAGCACCGCCAATTATGATCAAATTGCAAATTATGATCAGCGACTGAGGGGTGAAAAAAACTTCGGATGCCAAGATGTAGCTCACTGTACCCTTGGCGACACTAGGATGAAAGTAGGGGCTACATTCAATAGTGAACCCCTTAGTATGCTAGGGGGGGGGGGGATCATATTTAGGTACTTCAGCACTGAAAAGGAACCAACATAGAATGTATTTTGTGGACAATTATATGTGTAGGGTAGTAGTTAACAGCCTCTTATAACCTTCCATAAAAAGAAGATCTCAGTATAAAAAATAATATGATGCCCAGTAATTCTAACGGGGGGGGGGGGGGGTAATCGTTGCTCTAGAGGGCAACCGTGGCCCCCCCTAGTTCCCCCAACGCACTGTATAACTACATTTTCAAAAGCTGCATTTTTGATTTAGTGCGTCTTTTTATTTGAGGGAGTGAGGCTGACCTAAATTATGACTGAATCCCAAACAATATTGTCGACAATCTCTGACGTTTCCCTACATCATCAAACGCCTCTCGAGGTTGTTTAGGTATCACAATTTCACTATCTTGTGAAATAACGTTTAGGAGGAGGGGGGGGGGGGGCTACAAAGAAAGACCCGCTTTCACAGAAGTGGGTCAACAACATTTAGCATCAACCTTGAACGTAAACACTGACAACACTGATGAGACCGGTCATCGCTCCTCGGTTTCGTGTTGCTGACGTTTGTTGATAAATAAGCTTTTCTATTTAAACAACCTGCACAATCTGCACCCAAGTAATCCACCAAAACTAAGAGAGACTATCCTACGATTTCTACTGCTGAAACTGCGAGGGAGAAAACCACCTCAGAAAGCGTCCTCGCAACCACTGAGGAATTTACCGAGACAATTCATCAGTTCCACGAATATATTGACCAAAAAGACCATGAGCATTTACCCAAAAATGAACATTCTCGTCACAATAAAGGAAGAGTTCCCTTCCCAACCTCTTCATGATCCTTCTTTACCCCACGAGTGTCACGTTAGTGGACACTAGCGGCACGCTGTACCTCACGTTCATTTCCTATCATTTCTCACTATTTTTGGGTCTTAAAATCTAGTTTCAATTAATGGGATGGACAGAAGAAGTTGATATATTTCAGATAATGAAGATAGCTATAAAAACATGAAATCCAAATTTATTAGTCACGTCAGAAAAGTGGTTCGAGATTCATTATCAAAATTAGTAGTAAGTAATGAAATCAATTCCAACATATCAGATACGCACTAAGGGGTTGAACAAGAGCAGTTGAATCTCTACAGTTGAACAAGAGCAGTTGAATCCCTTAAGTTGAACAAAAACAGTAATTTAGGAGATTTTATCGAAATCTTCCCCACGTGTAAGCACACTGTGAAGAAAGATCTAGTCATTCAGCATGAGCTAATGAGCAAGTTTCTCAAGTAACGTATCTGCTCAATCCTCCTTTCATTACAACATAACGTTATTTATATTCTTTAAAACTGGGTTTTATATCAAATACACGCCTTTCTCTATTCGTTGTTGATTTTACGTAATTTATTTTAATTTTTTAATCGATCATCATCTCGGATTAAAAGCGATTTTGGAGTTAAATTGGAGCCACCATAACCATCTGAACGTATTTGGTAAGTTGAGTTTGAGCTTTGCATTTCAACATGCATAATGTACTATACCCGACAGGTCCTGTTGGTTTATTATCATCGATAATGAACCATTGGAATCGACCAATGTATAAAATTGTTTAACCCCCTCAAAATTTGTTGGTTTACGTTTCAAGATACGTAGATTCAGAAAATCAAATAAAAAAATCCGTCCATCCGCCGTACGCGGCACTTAGGCCAGTTAGCGTTGTGCTAAAATTACGAAATTTGGTTTACGGGCTCGGACCAACCCCACAATGATCCTGGAAGTTTTTCATAACCCTAGGTCAAGGGGAAGAGGTTTAAAACGAATTTTGAAATTTTGATATCTCAAAAAGACCAACCGCAGCTTTTTACGACTAGCCGTTCGTTCAAAATGAGGGCTCAAAGTTAGAGCAGATCGAAAATCGTCAACATGAGAGTGAATCGTGAGGCAACTTGTTGGGTCAATTTTCAAACTGGCTCAGCTCAATTCGACCAGCACATGGTTTTCAAATATCGAGTTAATAAATAATATTTAATAATTATTATTAATAATGAAGCATAAAAAATATTAATAACCAACAAAAATATTAATAATTTACACTACTTGATAATAATAATTAATTACAATTCATAATAATAATTAATCTATCATTCAGTAATCTAGACAGAAGGGTAATCTGTACAAAGAAGATAATAAATCGTTGCGTCAAGAATTTGCAGTTTTTTTTTTTTTTTTTTTTTTTTTTCCCCCAAGGAAACCAGTTGCACTAAACCCAACTCAGAAATTTAAACAGATATTTCACAGGGAGGATCATCCGCTACGGTTCAGTTCAGGAAAGCGCAAGGCTCCAAGTACTCATATGATGTAGCCTCGCACTTTTCTCCTAATCAAAATAATGAATGGCCCAATTCAATCTCAGCAGCATGTCGACCCAACCGGTGACCTCTCCAAGTCAGTCGTCGAACGGCTCAACATTCACAGTAACAATTTCAGGATTTTTTTAAATTATTTTTTCAACTCTAGTACTAAAACATTAGTTCAGGCAAATGCACGTCCTCTTAGGAAATGAGGATCAGAATTTATTCCAATCATTTTTCAGTGGAGATGAGTTTGCCAAACAGCTAAGTGAGTCAATACTTGGACAATACACCACGTGTCACCCATCCAAGTACTAAACACGCTCGAGGTGACTGACTTCAGTGTTCAGACGAGAACCGGTTTAAATAACCAGATATGGTCGTAGGGCAAGCCACAAGAATCGTTATGCTCAATTATTGTTTGGACATAATTCAAAACAATGAATACGAAGCAAAACATAAGACTCCACATTCTATGTTAATCTCAATTAATGTATTGTAAGAACTATTTGTAGAACCCGCTGTGAAATGTTAAATTTGAATTATAAGCCGTGGATCTTGGAACGCACCTACACGTGTCCACGTTGAGACGGTATTGCATTTTTTGGCCCAGTGCCATATCCTGAGGGGCATTTGCAGGGAACATTTTGGATGTTTGTATTTGTCTGGTGAAGCAGCGAAGGAATATTTAAATGGAAAAGATTGGTTGGCACTGGGCTGGTACATACTGAAAGCGCTCAGGTATAGCAAGACTTTGGTGGATGAATGGAATTTTAATGCCTAAGAATTTGTTGTACTTATTCATATGATGTTTATTTTATGTAATTTGTTAAATAATGAATGTGTGTTGCGTTATATGGTTTGTTATATTATGAGGTTGTTTTTTATTGTTATGGTTAATGAAGAATTATTGTTGAGAATACCTAAGTAAGTGAGCGACCATATGATAGAAAATAGTAATTTATCTATGTATATTAGAAAAAATCAAATGCAAATTACATTGTTATTTATTATGAAATCCGAACTCCGGCTCATAGCTAAGTGCTATAGCCGTATAATGTCTTGTTAGAGTACTCATGAATGAAGATTTTGTTTAATAAAGCATTTCAAAAATCAATCAATCATTCTAATTCTCCAAAAGAGAATTAGGGTACGCATCCACTGGACTCCTTAGAAACATCGTCTTCCAAGAGGGTGGGCTGTATAGCTTACTCAGAAGCCATGAAGTGGAAGTATGTACCAACATTGATCAACAATTGGTTGACTGAATATTTTAATTAAGAGAGGAAAATGCAATCTTTCATTCCTCAAATATCATGAAAATTCAAGGGCGAGCGAATCAGTAATACAGAAAAAAAGGCGGTTTATAGAATGTTACGATTCTATAGATGCGCAGACTCTACTATAGTTTCAATAGCGAAGTAATTTGGGGATCAGTGATTCATCAATTTATATAGCTGGGTAGTAGAGATTTAAGATGAATCACACATCTTTAAGATGTATACCTATTCATAGTTCATAGTGTTGTCTGAAACTATTGGATACCTAGATTTTTTTGGAAATGTTTACTAGTACTTGATAGTACCAAACGATTAATAGCAATCAGAATGAGAGATCAGTCAGGAGGCATGATTACTTGGAAATTAGTACTACAAGCAATACGAACCCCATCACAATTTGAACATCGATAGCAACTTAGTGACGTTGAATTTTGAGGATTAAATGGAGCATTGAGGGCGGAAACCTACAGTACGAGTAAATACAGAAAACGATCATCAAATTGCATGGTCAGCTGGTAATAATTTGGATTCATTCCTTGTTATTGATCTGGAAGCACATATTTATGAAGTGAGGTGAAAGGCACATCCATGTGCGAGTCCATCGTTCATGAACTTCTCGTAGACCTTTTTCCGGAAAGGTGAATACCCGATAGAAAGACCCTCACTCGAGGGGCCTGAGTATAGAATTTCGTCCCTTACTGACTAGTTGGCCAGGCTCGGTGGGCAAAACGAGGGGCGATTCCAGCCTGTGTAGGGCGATAATAGTCAGTTTCGAAGATTTCAACAATAACGAACAAACCTGAAGGTCACTTCAAAGAATTTCGGAGGCAAGTGAAGAACTTTTGAACTCGCCCAACCCGAGGAATAAATGTCTACAATGCTTGAGCCATCGATTTTACCACTTCCAGACCGACCAAGGACCAATGGTTTTAATAATAGGAATAAATTACAAACCTTCCCATCAACTAATGTTACAATAACAACAATTAAATTGAACGTTGAAGTCGAACACACACTACTTGAACCTTTCTATATTTCTATTTGCAGAGATTTTCAAGTAATAAAGAGACCATTCTGCCTAGGATTCTCGGTGATTCTACTATTTTTGACACCAATGAAACTCGACTTAGGTAAATCGTTTGTGCCCCTCAATCGCTGGCAGGCCAAGAATCCATCCATACTAGTCCACCCATAATGTATATTACAATACTATTATAAAAGAGGGTCGTGCTACCAGTTCGGTGAACCTCATCTACGTTCCCTCTGATATTCCGTACGAAAAATAGTGACGATAGGACCATTTGTGCCAAGTAGAATTGATGGTATCGAGAACGTATCTAGATCCACTCCGTAGCGACTATCTCAGAACTGTTTCGTATCAGAGTTTTTTGACAATCAAAAATCAGTTGACGAAAATGATGACCGAATTACCTAATTAGAACGGACGGAAAAAACCGTTTTTATTATTTCTTTATTTAACGGGACAAGCCCAATATATATTATAAAATCAAAATATACCACTATAATCAGAGGAAAAAATACAAAGCAAATGAAGAGCAAAAAAAGGACAACAAATCTCTAGGTGAAAAAAAATTGAAGCTTAAACGGTAGCCAGAATACGCCAACGCAACTAGTGTTCGCGCCAACATAACAGAGCCATTAGCGGGGAACTAGATGAGGGAGCTAGATGATATTTGAGTTTTAAAAGTGTACAGCGCAATTCTAGACTCGTAATTGTTTGTTCCAGTAGGAAAAGTGGTAGATAATAGAGTGTGTTGTATGATATGAGAGAAAAGTAAGGGATAGGTAACTGAAGAAAACAAGGCGTACCTACCTAACTAATGCCCGTAATAGCCTGAGGCCTAAGGTAATACGCTCCTTGATTTGAAAGGATATAACTGAACAATAACGACTCACCTGTGACTTGAGACAGCACACGACATATATGAGAGCGGAAGTTTCAAAAGTTTCCCATCGCCTTTCAATAAACGGCACCGATCCCCAGGAGTCCGGTAGACGTTGGGTGTCAATGCTCTCGCATGTTCGGGAAGTGTAACGATTCAGCCGGAGGTTTTGGCTCTGGCTCATAGGCGAATTCGGTGGTAACACAAGAACTTGCAGAAAAAAATTAGGTGAAAACTGGACAACGAGAAACAAGATTCTCGGATGAGGTTATGCGAACAACTAAGTTGAGCTCGAGAACAACAACTGCCAGGGCCCAGCGGTGATGAAACGCGGGAGAACTACGAGTGTGGTGGGGAGCAAACGCGGGAACTCAGCTGGTGAGCCACCCGCAGGATGGATAACTACTGGGCCCCATGCCCTGAAATGGATCCTATACACGAATTCCATTCATTATCCACGAGAATGAAGCATCGGAATGGACCAAAGAAAAAACAATGTTTTCTCTTAAGCATGTTTTTGTTCTGTTTTTTTTTTTTTTTTTTAAACATGTCATGTTTAACCCCCCCATCAAAATTTGTCGGTTTACGTTTCAAGATACGTAGATTCGGGAAATCGAATAAACAAAAAACCCTTGACCTAGGGTTATGAAAGCTTCGAGGATCATTGTGGGGTTGGTCCGAACCCGTAGGTACCTACACCAAATTGCGTAATTTAGCTCAACGCTACGCTAAAGTTAACAGTTCTGGCGGAAAGCGGACGGACGGATTTTTATTTTATTCGATTTTCTGAATCTACTTATCTAGAAATGTAAACCAACAAATTTGAGTGGGGGTTAAAAAAAATTTTCTTCAGTCGATTCCAAGTTCATTATTGAAGACAATAAACCAAATCTCTGCATATTCTTGACACACCGGTTTATTATCTTCTTTATGCAGATCACCCTTATGTCTAGATCACCAAATTATGGATTTATTAGTAATACGAATTATCATTAATAATAATTATCGTCAATAATTATTATTGATAATTTTATCACGTAGTGAAAATTATTAGTAATTAGTAATTTTATTTATTATATTTAATTATTATTATTATTATTATGGTTAATTAACTCAACGTCTGAAACCATGTGCTGTTCGAATCAACTGGGCCAGTTTGTATATTGAACCGACCGGCGGCCTCACGATTCACCATCATGTAGACGATTTTCGATCTGCTCCAACTTTGAGCCGTCATTGTGAACGAGCTGCTGGTCGTACATAGCTGTGGATGGTCTTAAAAAATTCTAAAAAATAAACTCTATCTAAATATGAACTAAAAAACTCCGTTCCATTTGAGTTTTTCGAGTTTTGAAATTTTCAAAATTTCAAAATTCGTTTTGAACCCCTTCCCATTGACCTAGGGTTATGAAAAACTTCCAGGATCATTGGGCGTATCCTAAATAGAGTCCTTATTTTTCAGGAAAGATAAAATCGTGGAAAAATTTCCGAAAGATTGGAAAAATTGCCGTTTTTTTTTTTACAGAAATTGAACATGAGGAGCTCAAAAAAAATATTATGTTTGATCTGTTATGATCATATGAACTGGTCTTGGAGAGATATTTTGAGGACGTAGGATAATAAAGTAGATAAAATATCATTTTAGAGCAAAAAGCATTGCAAATTTATTAAAGACCGAGCGTCGTGCGCGGTGGTCGCGGGAACCGTAGAAGGGGAGTAGTGATGCAAGATGGCCCTCTCACCTTTTCCGACAGTCAGGGTTGAAAAATCCGTTTCCACACCAAAAAATCCCACAAACGCGAAAAATGGTATTTAGCGACACTATAGTTTATTTTTGGTTACAAATGATCGGAATACAAATTTTTGTTACCAAAAATAAACTCTGGTGTCGCTACAGTTCAAATTTTTTTTTTTTTTTTTTTTAATGCATTTATTGACAAAAACAAAAATAGGTATTTACACTCATTGAAAATAAATCATAAATGCTACAACCCCTCTAAGAAAACTTGTGTAGGGGTTGGAGTAGAGTAACAGAAAATAAATAATCATAACTTGTAGAAAAATAAATAAATTATTAAATTACAAAATCCAGGACCACGTAATGGAATAAACATAATTTCTTATTACACTCTCACTTTTCTTTTTAATGTAGCTTTAAACCTCTGCAAACTCATTTGTGGGACCTGGTCTGCAAATCCTTGACTTGGTTGCGCCCCAATAGTCAAAACTTCTCTGACCTGCTGTAGTCAACCGTCTAGGAATTTCAACTTGTATTTTATCCGTCGCTCTGGTAATACTTTTATTTCTTTTAAGTTTTCCTGTTTGTATTAGTTTATAGATAATGGCTAGGGTAGTTTTTTCTAATAGGTTTTCTAAATCGCTCCTGAGTGCTCGCCCAGAGAGTGGTTCCTCGAAAACAGGTTTTCGGAATTGAGGGACCTAAAGCTGGGTTCACATCGACGGCATCTGCGGCATCGACGGCAAGACCAGTAGGAAATGGAGGGGGGACGGCAACGCGGCAAGGAGCAGCGCGGAAGACCTAGGAGTTGCCATTTTTTTATTGTTATCATTGTTATTATCATTTTACCATTAATTCTTTGCTTTTCCATCGGAGTTTTTTTTTTCTTTACCTACTGAAATATTATTTTCCCGGTAAGTACATGAATATAGACCAGACGAGACTGAAGACGTGACCAGCAGAAATTCATCAAATGGAAGTAGAAGAACAACACACACACACCTTGCGCGGGGACCCACTGCGCATGCGGCATCGACGGCAAGTATCCTAACATTTTGATATTTGATGTTAGCCGTCGCGGCAAGCGCGTCACCCCCACCCTTTGAGGCGCTGGCCAATCGGAAGCCTGCCGTCGTTGCCGTCGATGACGCGTCCATGTGAACCCAGCCTAATAGAACATTTTCATTGAAGAAATCAAGAGGCGCATGCGCGGAGCGGGAGGTTGCAATCGATCAGGTTTACAGCCTTCTTCCCTCTACTTTTACTACGTTACGTGCTGTTTTCAAGTTTTTTCCGCAAACAAAGATTAAAAAGTACTGTTTTCGTAGTTTTGATAGTACTGTGAAATTTTGTGCGTTCTAGCAGCCTTGTTTACAAGTGCGGGAAGCGGTTCTGCTGCAGTCAAAAGAGGAATCGTATTATAAGTACGTGCCTCGCGATAACAGCCACACTCGTAATCGCATTCGTCTTGAGTGAAACTTTTATTTTTACCTGGTTTTATTTTAGCCTCCTTATGTTTTGTACTGAAATTCATTAAAACGATCTCAGACTTACAGCATTTAGCCCTGATATCCTTGAAATTACCAATCTGAATCATATACCTACAACGGATAACGCCAAAAAAATTGAGAATCCGTTTGATAATTAAGTACTCCGTTTCTGGTAAGTACTCGTATTTTTGTAGGTGCCGACTGTTTTTCCGCATTCACACTTGAATTTCTCCATGAAATCGAAAAGGAATCGCAAAGTTGACCATACCAATAGAAAGCTGATTAAGTGTGCAAGTGTTTCTGAGATTTGACAGCTTCCAGCACGTTTTTTGGGAATGTAGGTACCTAACGTACAAGTATTTTCAATTTTTTTTTTTTTTTAATTGTCAATGCTTGAATTGCGGTCGTTAGGAGTTCGGTTTTGATTACAAACGTGCATTAGGCGTATGTAGAAAATAACGCTGAATCCGAAAATGTGGTCAAAAGTAGAGAAACATTGTTTCAAAGTGAAGAAAAAAGCCTTGAAAAAATCATATCTTGGGAGCGAATTTTCGAAGAAACAATTGGTTTTATGTAAAACGTCTCCATTCAAGAACATGATGTCCATGAAGAACGTCTCAGGTAACAACCACGTTTCTTCATCTTCAGAGTGCTCCAGTTTGAGAGCGGAATATAGCAATTCTGACTTCCCCATCTTATTCAGCGTGTAAAAACCTTTAAAATGAGGTGTCACTTGACAAACCGTTTCATGTTTGGAATTTATGGGTGACTTCCCCCCCCCCTCCGCTTTTCGATATTTCAACTCTAAATACGATGGTGGAGTCAGAATTGCGATAACCAGATCAAATCATCAACAGTTGAGTGTCTGAATCCAATTTATTTAATCAAGTTTTTGTAAAAAATCGACATGTCATCTTGTTCAGTGTTGCTCACTCTCTCGCTTTGACAATTTATTTTCACGGTATGAATTCAATATCCCATATCATCACAGGGCTGTTGCTAATAACGCGATGTATGGCGCGTACCTTAGTATCGCACGGTTGTCACTTGGTGGTGATATGAGTCAAATTCGGGAGTCGCTGTTTAATGACCCAGGCACAATCTCGATTTTGGGTAGTCAATTCGTGCTAAGTTCCCGAATCCGGCAAATTCGGTAGGTCCCTAAGTACGGTTTAATAGGAAATTCCGGATTTGGAGGTCGAAATCCAGTTCAAGTTTATCGGTTAAAAATTCGGAGTGTTCCAAAACTTTTTTCGAATTATGAATATGATCAGTCACATGGTTAATATGAATCACATGGAGAGATATACTAGCTGGCGAGGTACGTATGTGTATGTCGAATGATCGTTCGGTAAGGAGCGTTCTTTGAAGGGGGTTTTAAGCTTTGATTTAGCTGCTTGTTTTAGCATACTTTTGAATAATAAAAAAGTTTTAAAACGCAGATTGGTTCAAATAATTTTCTCATTACCAAAATAGACGATCATTTGGTATGTATTGTTCGCCATGGACTTTGACTGCCTTGATCAATAAGACATCCACTTTTATTCAGCCGGATCATTTTCTTAAATATGGATTCATCTTTCAGATGAAGGTGTTTATAGGAGAAATCATGAACCACAGGCATCAGATACCTACTTATCGCAAGATACCTTACCATATTATAGAGGGGGTTAATGAGATGCGCCCGTGAACAGGGATAACTGAACCACCACCTGCCTCATCTGACGTCCCTCCACCACAGCAGTAGACTTCACTCAACACTAGGCACCATCAACGCTATGCACGATTGCCGCCTCTGCTCGCACATGTCGCATGAGCAGATGTGGATTGTGCGTGAAGGGGGTACCTTTGTAGTCACTTCGCAAGGTGACCCTTTTATGCTCAGATCCCTATGCCATACCTTGAATCTGTCATTCGACTTTTTATCATTTTTATTGCGAAGTTAATTTATAAAATATTTATATTTCAAATTCGCTACTGACGATTACTTTTATGTACCAGTTATTGGAGTGACTGACTACCATAGCGTTTCCCGGCCACCTGTCGCCTCGTAGGAAATAATTTAATTGACGTTTTGGACAAAATGTCATCGTAATTTATTTAGTTTCGCCTCTAGGTTTCAAATTACTGCCGTCGAAGAAAACATCTGCCGAGTGAGTAGTTTCCAAAGGCGCCTATATTCATTAAAATGAATATTATATATTATGAGGAGTCTTTGAAAACTAAGGTCGAAGTCTTCAGAATAAGGTAGAAGAATGGAGTTGTACCAACTAGGAGCATATCGGACGACCTACTAGTTGGACGGTTGTAAATAAAAATTTCTACAAAAATTCTTTGAATAAAAATTGCCTCAAAGATCAATTGCATTGACCTTCATTTTAAATCGTATGAAGATTGCGATGAAAATTTAAACGTTATCCGATCAGTATTATCGAAAAGAAAGGGTCAGACGGGGTAAATGTAAACAGGATTAGCATGTTTCATTCCTTACTCTGCTGGTTTTCCTACAAAGCGAAAATACAAACCTCATCTACCCTCAGAATAATCGATATCACCACGTTGACGTGTGATCGTAGAAATGATTCCAAAAGTAATTCCAAGTATGATACGGGATATTTAGAATTATCCCATGTAATTATAATTATCTCTGATACGGACGGGTATACGAGAACATCTTTCTCCAGTATTACTTTAATGTATGGAGAGCAACACCAGAGTGCAACATTTACCGTACATTGAATATCGAGTGCATCCAGAATATAGATTTTCTAAAACTTTGTTTACAATTACCCCAAATAGCTGTTTACATTTCTTCTCAGCCCCAACAAATTTTGTTAAATACTACATAACCATAAGTTTTGACAGCGAACGAAATTATTGTTGTGTTGGACTGCCCACCCATTTCAGGACAGTATGTAGCTTCATTGGTGGACATTGTAACAATTTCAACAACAGCATCTTCTTCCAGTTGTTCATTTTGAATCAACTTCATTCTCATTATCAAGCTAGTAGGTCCTCTTTCGCAATTTCGAATGAAGTCCTCTGTATCTTTAAACGTCTTCCTCTTTCACTTTACGGCTGTTCATCCAATTGTCCCTTTTAGCGAATTTTCAGCTCCACTTCTTTTTGTTTTTATAAGACATTTAGCAACCTCTCGCCTGAACTTCTTGAGAGTCATGTTCACTCCAGGGTTGTCCTACTTGAAGAGGAGCCAGGATCCACCGTTACGTCCAATAAGTACCATCTGAAAGATTTCAGGGGAGTCTTGTAGAAAAAGAAAACACGGGAAAATTCAGCCTAATTAGTTAGGATCCTTCTGACAAAGCTGATTCACCTACACTGAGCTAGTCAATATTATTTGTTGTCAACAAACGACCCGCAGCATCCAGGGTACGTTCTTACTGAATATCGTAAATCATGTTACTGTTCTTCACTACAGAGAAAACAAAATTATGACAAACTCCGGCAAGTTATCATATTATTCTATGGATATAGAACCAGCATGTTTCGTCGGTAGGCAAGCTTGAACGCACACTGTTGCTTTGAAGCAACAAATACCCCAATGATCTGAGAACTGCATTGCCCACTGTTGCTTTGAAGCAACATGACTAAATACGATCCTTACAACTGTACTATCAAGAAAAGCACCCGTTTCAAATCATCTTTAGGTAATATAGACCACAATTACACTAGAAAAATTGGAAGTTGATCGCTAGAAAGAAAAATAATAACGGAAAACGTCATCCAAACTTTCAAACGCCACCCTATCAGAGGAGACCTTCTTGTTCACCGGCATGGTCACGAATGATACCGTTTATCAATGTTAGATTCTTCTGAGCACCACAAATAAGGCAACAATGGGTAGCAGAGATCCTAATACGTTTCAGGATTACCATCCCAATGTCGTAACTCTACCCGCTCATTTTCAAAAATTCATCAAAGTTGATGTTGCTTTAAAGCAACACTGGGTTCTCAGGGGCTAGTGGCCGTAGATTATCTTCTCGAGGGTTGCCGAGATTTGCGGTGAATATATTGGCCAAATATTCCGCAAATAAAATCTGCTTTTTCCTGGTTGCTTCTGGCCCACAGGTAGGTTTTCACGTTTTTTTATTGGCGGTTTGTGAAGCATTGGGTCTCTTGAGGTACCTGGTAGCCTTCCAAAGGGAATAATCAGTGTCTCTGTGATTTGAGAAAAATGTGATGAATTCTTCATTGGTGGCGTTATTCATTTCTCGGATCATCTGTCGAAATTTATTTGCGGCTGCCTACCAGATAGATTTATTCTCTTTAGTTTGCAGTTTCTGCCATTTCTGCCTTGCTTCTCACTTTTCTCTATTGACAGCCAAAATGTCACTCGGATAGTTAAATCCTTGGAGGCGTTTCAGGATAGCTGGGGTGTTGTTTGCGGCCGCGGTTTGCATGCTGCAGACAAGCTGTGTGAGATCTCGATCAATGTCTTCTGGGATGTTAAGTGGTTCATTGAGATCAATAATTGGTTTATTTCAACCTTGAAGTTATCCCAGTTTGTTTTTTTATTGGTCAGAACTGGATTGCTCGATTTTTGGATGACACAGTCACTTATTGTAAGAATTACGGGTGAGTGATCAGAGCTTAGATCTAGGCAATCTTCAACTAGCACCTAATTTGCAGACATTTTTTGTAATGAAGAAGTCGATGAGGATTGACAGCTGTTGTTGTTCATGTATTGAAGCAGTTGACGTCCACGTCCTGCGGTGAGACGTGATCCTCAATACGTATTTTTAGCGTTGAAGTCTCCTCAAATTATGAACCGATTTCCTAGTTGCTCAAACGTTTGTAAAAAGTCCGACTCTTGCGCTTGGTATCTGGGTGGTATGTAAATACTTGTAATTCTAGTTGAGTAAGAAGTCATTTTTATCTCTATTGCGCATATTTGAAACATATCTGTCTCAATTTTAATATAATCATGATGATCTAAAGATTCTTTTATTAGGACCGCACTCCCTCCTCTTGGGGTATTACTTGGATGGAGGGCGTGGTAACATTTATAGCCTCTCATTTTGTAATACGAGTGTTTCGTGAAATGTGTCTCTGACATGATTTTATTGATTTCAAGCGCTGTCTTAAGCTCCGCAAGTCACGTTGCAAGCCCATTAGCATTCCAAGTCATTATACTTAAATGTCTCATTTTGATTTTATTGTTTGGCTTCAATAGCCCTAATTCTTTGATTCAGTTGCGAAAATTTGTTGTCCATTTGTTCAAGCCGATGCACGATTAGCTGAAGAGGATCTTGTTGGCCCTGGGCCCTTGTAGGTTGGCCCTGTTGCTGGGTTCGGGCATAAGCTCTTGTGAGTCCTATAACTAAACCGGAATAAAAACGTTTGAGAAGTCATTTCCGAGTTGGGGGTGGAAGGTCGGTAACTAGTTCAGTGATGGTCTCTTCGATTTTCCATCTAAATCCCGGTCTGTCCTAATAATAATTAATAACATTATATTATAAAAATAAATATCTTATTCTTCAATTATTTTTAAAACTAACCAATTATTTATTTATATTCATAATATGAATATATTATAATCCTTGGGCTTTTACTTGTAGGTACCGACAAGTAAAATCCCATGGATTATATGAATATAAATAAATAATTTGTAAGTTTTAAAATTATTATGTAGCCAATAATTTATTTCCAAAGGAATTTTTCGTCTGTTCTGGGACCAGCCCGAGGATGAACGTTCATAATTGGGAACAGGTGTTTCAAATAACCCATGATTTTGTGATCTCTAGTTTCTTTTTCTCAGATTCGTGGCTATGGAAAGAAGGTAATTTCGAATATTTGTTGGTAGGTACCTACTTCTTTTAGCGAATTTTCGAAGAAAAGGAAGCTATTGTTCTCGGTCCAAAATTTTTAAAACTCGAAATTCCGCAAAATTTGTATACCAAAATCCGTTTCAGACCATCCTGAATTCACTGCCAAAAGACACAAAAAATCATATGTATATATTTACGTATTTATGTATGTGTCATTCCAGACGATAACTCTCGATAGAATTGAGATAAAAAGTTCAAATTTGCACACAAAATCTGTCTTGGCAATCGACAGGCTAAGTTCGAAGATGGGCAGAATCGGGCCACTCTAAGGGGGGTGTAGGGGAGTTTTAAGGGGGGGGGGGGGGAATTACCCATGAAGTCCAAATTTGAAACAGTCTGACATGTGACACCTCATTTTAAAGGTTTTTTCATGCTGAACACGATGGTGAAGTCAGAATTGCGATATCTCATTTCATTTCCAAACTGGAGCATTTTGAAGATGAAGAAACGTGGTTTTACTTGAGATGCTTTTCGCGGTTCATCTGCTCTAATCTGATACCGGAAAGAGATATCACAATTCTGACTTCATCATCGTGTTCAGTTTTGAAAAAGCTATATCCTGAGGGGGGTTTTGGGGAGTTATGGGGGGGAGGAGGGGCATTACCTACCCATCAATTCCCAAAATGAAACAGTATGACAAGTGACATCTCAATTTAAAGGTTTTTTTTAATGCTGAACACGATGGTGGGTTTTTTGGAATTTTAGGTATGAGGGGGGGGGACCACCTATAAATTCCCAAAATGAAACAGTCAGACATGTGACACCTTATTTTAAAGTTTTTTTTTCTTATGCTGAACACGATGGTGAAGTCAGAATTGCGATATCTCTTTCCGTTCTCAAACTGGAGCACGTTGAAGGTGAAGAAACGTGGTTGTTATTGAGACGTTCTTCACAGTTCATCTGCTCTAATCTGATAACGGAATGAGATATCGCAATTCTGACTTCATCATCGTGTTCAGCGTTGAAAAATCCATAAACTGAGGTGTTACTCTGCACGAAATGGAGACAATATTTTTTACCTACGTATCCAACAAATCTCTTCTGGATTTCAAAACATTTTTCATTCCCCTATCCCAACCTAATTTTAAAATGAGATGTTCCAAACATCACATTTTACATAAAAGCGGTTATTTCTTCGAAAATTCGCTCTTAGAGCCATGCTGCATGACTGGAACTTTTTATTCTCTTGTACTGTTAGACTTCTTGTTCGTCATCAACGTCATCCTACTTGACGGTCCCACGGAAACCACGCTGATTTACGCCTATTTAGATAGTCATTCACTCAACTAAATCGTTTTATTTCGTACATAGAATTTGATCCGTCTCTAGTGATGTCACCCTCGTTACGTCAGCCAGTAGACGCCTTGACAAGGTCTAGACGCATGAGGAGACGATTGAGTTTCGTCATTTTGAAAGAAGCGGATCTACAAGTCCGCCCTTCAAGGGTCGCGAGCTCTTTAAACCTTCCCTTTCCATCTTATCCATCAAGTCCCGGTATTCTTCTTTCTGCAACCCCACGAGCAGTTCGACTCCAGGAGCAGACCCTTCTCTTTTCAAGACAGCTTGAGCCCCTATCCTCGCTCCCCTCCCCACAACAACCGTTACGTTCAAGACCCCAACTTTCTTTCTATTTGTCCCTCGCATACTGTGCATCACTAGGGTCGTTATAAAACTGCTATGGTGAACATGTTTTTCTTCCAATAAGGATCCTCTTCCCCCCCCCCCACCGTTCTTGAATGCAGTCTTGTTACATCCCTACTGACGACTCCAACCCTGCCTGCTTATCTTTCGCATCTGTTCATGCTAACCACCCCTTTCTCAATTCAATTAAGAACGCCCATTCTTAATTAAAAAAATAAGACATTGGAAGATACCTATGCAGGGTAGAAGAAATAGTATGTATTTGAAAATGCATCGTAAATCTCATTTCATGATATGAATGGTTACTAGGGTCCTATACGCGCTTGAAACCACTAAACATTCAATAACTGGGAGCTGCACAAGCGAAAATATCGCAAACCATTACAGGGATCCCGAAGTGCTCTGTGCAGAAGTCGACTATTCGAGCTCCAGCCCAACACCGCCGCATTCCGCATTCGGAATGCGGCGGTGTTGGGCTGGAGCTCGAATACAAGTCTTAATACAAGTCTTGTATTAACTAACAGAAAGACTAGTAATCCCCTCCTTCCACGCTCTGTATTATTTCTCCATTATTTTCTGTAAGAAGGTTTTTTCTTCCAATTTCATTTCTGATGCAAAATCCGAATCAGAAGGAATAAAAAATCTCGGATATCGAAAAATACAATTGCATCCGATTCTTTCACTAATGTTGACAAACGGTTTTAATTGGTTCCAAAGGATAAAACCATTTTTAGAAAATATTAACGATTGAATAGTAATAAAACATTCAACGAATGACCGGACAGTCAAACCACGTTACTCAATGTCGCAGATCAACAACAATTAAAAATTCACAGTCATGCAGCATGGCTATAAGAGCAAATTTTCGAAGAAATAACAAATTTTAGGTAAAATGTCTCCATTTTACTGGTTTTATAACAAACTTTGTCTCCTTTTTTGCCGAGTAACACCTCAGTTAATAGAATTTCCAACGATGAAGACAATGGTGGAGTCGGAATGGCGATATCTCATTACGTTATCAGGTTAGAGCAGATGAACCATGAAGAACATCTCAAGTATCAACCACGTTTCTTTGGCCCAGTTGAAAACGGAATAAGATATTGCAATTCTAATTTCACATCCGTGTTCAGCGTTAAAAAAAA
Organism: Stenodema calcarata; assembly: GCA_963920205.1. Classification (NCBI taxonomy): domain Eukaryota; kingdom Metazoa; phylum Arthropoda; class Insecta; order Hemiptera; family Miridae; genus Stenodema; species Stenodema calcarata. The sequence continues at coordinate 6,421,756 of OY986048.1, forward strand.
CCCTGTATGCGGGCTTGTCACTGTTTCACTTTGGGAATTTATGAGTAATCCCCCCCCCCCCCCCAATCTCCAAATTCGAAAATTCGCTAAAATAACAATTTTTAATCGGAGAAGTATAATAGGTAATAAGAGTGGTAGCGCAGGTGGTTCTGACATTAAATTGAACTTGAAACATTATATTGAGGCATTGAAATTGAACAATTTGAACAATTTCCTGTATGACGTTAGAGAAGGGATTTCTATTCTTTCTAATCTATTCTTTCTGGTCAATTTTACCAGAAAAATATGAATGGAGTCTCCAAACCACTAGGTTAGTAGAACCGGAAACTTAACTTTACTATTTCAGAGACTTGCCCTCAACTCATTTCCAGTTTTATAATTTGGTACACGAATTCTTGTCACGACGAGTCTAATTTCTTTGCTATGGACAAGGTAGTAACTTGTTGATTTCAATATCACTTAATTAATGCTCACATGAAGTCTGGTGAGAAACCCCAACTACCTTGAGCATTTCTAATTACTGCTTTCCAATATTGATTTGATTGGATTGTCTAAAGCCTAGATAATCCAAACATTTTTCACGCTGAATCGTTGTGAGGCAAAATCATTTGGCATCTATCCTACTGCAGCGTCTCGGGGTTTACATCACAAGCTTGAGTGAAACCTAATAGATTCATTTTCATTCAAAAGTTACACCATTTGAATTTGTATAGGTTTTTTTTCGATTTTTCACTTTTCTCTAGTAAATAAGCAAACCTGGATAGTAGAAACGTAATTCCCAGATGGCTTCATAAAGTTTGCCAGTTTCTATTGGAATTCTATCACCACCAATTGTTACCTCGTAATCATACTGTTTTAACTTTAGTTTCTGCCTCGACACACTGCACGCGCAGCTTACTAGTAATTATTACGACTGCGAAAAATCATCCCCTTCCCACCATCAGAAAAAATTTTCATGAGTTGAACTAACCTTGATGTAACACTGAGTTGTTATACGTAAACTACACCGATTCGTGATTCTCCTGCGCAAAACTAGACCTAAAAATATAGAAATATTTCCACGTTCCTAATATTTCCACGTGCAACAAGTAACCCAGGTAACTTCTTTTACCTCCCTTGTAAGTATTTTTGAACCCTGCCAATGCATTAGGGTGGGAAAAGTGGGCTCCTTTCGAGGGGTTCTATTGTGACCCGAGCAGGCCTTTAGGGGGACTTTAAACTCCCCTATTTCTTTGACACATCCACCTGGTTTCCATACTGTTCGAATGTACACAATAACTCCAAGGAGGACGGCCGCCGTGTCAACGGAAATAAAGCCGCCAAGAAATCTGGAAAAGGGAGCCCCAATGGCTGGGGAGCTAGTTCCCTTGCCCAGGCACACTTATCCATTCTCATGACTTCCTGAAGCAGTCAGTCACGAAAAAAAATTGTCTTGATTTTGATGTAGGAGAATCTCTGGATCTTGTACCAGGGTAAATGTGTTCATCTTGCAATACTTCTGAGGAGGTCTGTTTCTAGTAAAACTCCCTAAAACTGTTGACTACTTCAAACATATTTGAAACTTGTTTTTGACGCGAATTATCATTTAATTGACTGGCACCCTAGGAATTTGTTCCACCTTTTTGGTCAAAATTTGATCCTACATTTAATGCTACATCTTATGAATATCAAAATCTGATTTGGGCCTGGTGAGTTTCTCTAATGAATCGTCACGTGGGATGAGTCACACTAGCTATTCATGTGAATTTGAAATAGTTCACGTGAACTAACAAACCGACGTATCACCAACGGCCTCGCCTATACGGCGAGAGTTGGACCACCTTTATTATGCTCTTCAGTCCGAATACATCCTGAATTAGATTGTCAATGAAGAAAAATATAGTTAATTTCAGGGATCTAGGGACGCTGATACATCTGAGACATCTGTATAATGATTCTCAACAACAAAAAGGTGCATAATCCCAACAAAAAAAAATTCTTTTTTTTTTGTTTTTATTTTTATTTTTTATTTTTTTTTTTTTAATTCAAACATTTTTGAATGTTTTGATGTTATGCATTTTTGAACCATCATCATATTAAGAAAGTATCACTGTACCAATGCAAAAGACGTGATATCCCCCCAAAAACAACTCCGTTGTAAAAACTGGTCCGCCAAAAAACCTCCGCAGCCCCAAAAAGGATCTGTAACTATTTGACTTGGAAAAACGGGACGGGTTTCATTTTATAGAAAATTTAATCTTTTTTAAGGAAGAATGCAATAAAATTTTTCCAAATCCGCACAATTAAGGAGATAATCCGAAAAATGATATCTAGAATGAAGAAATGAATCTAGAGCTCCCTGCAGGTGCAACGGAGGAAACATATTTGGTGAAACCGAGGGGGAAAGAGGGGTTGTCGGAAGAAGACAGGGAACAGGAAAAAAAAATTGGTGGTGGTGGTTAGGGGTAGGAGGATGAGGTTTCTATATGCACACTCAACAGCGAGGTGCGAAGCACCGAGCATCCTATATACATGGCTGGCGGGCAAAATGAATATCGTTCTATCAATCTTAGTGCAATCCTTTTTACGTGTATCTCAAGGTATGAGAGTACATGTATACTTGCCTTCCATATGCCTCTCACTCAAAAGATACTGGAGTAGATATTTTCTGATTGGGATTTTATAATATAAATATCTGTATAGGTATTATACAGATTTGATTTTTTTAAAACTATTGTTATTGTTGGTCAAAATTTCATACCTGTACGTAACGCTCATATTTGTTTTTATTAAAATATATCAATAATGACGTTGAGGGATGTCGAGGGCACATAAATCATTTTTCATTTGACCGACCCTCGACATCCCTCAACATCATTCTTACTGACGGTCAACAAATCACACACACTTATGTCAATAATATATATAAATATATTGTGTTGATGGTATGTTATATATATATAAATATAGGTTGTATAAAATGACCAAGCTAGTCTTTTTTTCGTGTTTATTTTCTCACGACGTTTCGGCAATGGAACAAAGCCCTATTCATGCGAGGTTACATGTAGAAGTGAAAAGTTTTTACATTAAACTGAAGAACTTTTACATTAAACTGAAGAACAGTTCTTCAGTTTAATGTAAAAACTTTTCACTTCTACATGTAACCTCGCATGAATAGGGCTTTGTTCCATTGCCGAAACGTCGTGAGAAAATAAACACGAAAAAAAGACTAGCTTGGTCATTTTATACAACCTGCTTCTTCACACTAGTCAATCCCATCAACACTATATAAATATATATATTTTCAATGATCATGTATTTTTGGAGAATTTGTCTTAAACCCTTTATTATGGTTTTAAATCTCTTATTTATATTGTTCTGTTTTTACCTATGTTTTATGAACAATCAAATTTCGACCCCGATGAGAAAATCTCGTTCTTGTTGAATCGTTAATATCGGAACAAATTATCGATATCCCCATAATGTTGAAATTTGAATATCACTATTAAAATATCGAATATCGGACCCAAAATGTGGATATTATTGATATCGATATCCCATCCCTACATAAAATACTCGAGCCAGTACGCGTACATTGTAAAATCTCATTTTAGCGAATTTTCGAAGAAAATGTAGCTATTGTTCCTATTGTAGCTATTGGTCCAAAAATTTTCCAAAACATTTCATACCAAAATCCATTTCAGACCATCCTGAATCCACTGCCAAAAGACACCAAAAATTATATTGTATACAGGGTGGTCCCATGAAATGACCCATTTCGTATTGCCACGGCATTGAATAAACATTTCGCGTCCGTAGGGGAAAAATTATAATTTTTCCCCTATGGACGCGAAATGTTTATTTAATGAAATAATTATTTAAATTTTTATTTATTAAATGTTTATTTAATGAAATAATTATTTAATGAACTCCCAAAAAGGGATAAGGGTGAAAACAATTCAGCCTATGTTACACGACGTAAAAAAGTTGTGCAACATTTGACTATATTCAAGTAAGTTACCCCTGACGACATCTTGAAAGTTATTTTCGATCTTAAGGGTGGCTCGGCCCTTGGAGATGTCGGTATATCTGTTACTACTCTTAAAAAATTGCACAAGTATTTATCGGCTCCTCTATCATACTTAGTTAACATTAGCTTTAGGAATGGAGCTGTTCCAGATTGCCTCAAAAGAGCTATTGTCACGCCTTTATTTAAGGGAGGCGATGACCTCAGCCTAAATAACTTTAGACCGATATCACTACTCAGTAATCTGGCTAAGATTTTGGAAAAATGTGCCAAGTCCCAAATTGTGCATCACTTGAATGGGAACAGTTTACTGTCAGACTCGCAATTTGGCTTTGTTGAGGGCAGGAGTACGCAGGATGCAATATCTAGCCTCACATGGAAAATAGCCAATGAGATGGATTCAGGTAATAAAGGAATAGTCGTCTATTTGGATCTAGCCAAGGCATTCGACTCGATATCTCATGAGAAGTTGGTGGCTTGGATTATTTGACTATGGATTCAAGGCAGATGTTTTAGAATGGTTCAAAAGTTATTTGAGTGAGCGGTCACAGAGGGTGAGATTTAATGGAACCTTGAGCCTCTCGGAATCACTGAAATTTGGAGTGCCTCAGGGAACTGTGTTGGGGCCTTTACTCTTTCTGGTATTCTTGGACAACATTTCGCAACTACAAATCGATGGAGACCTGGTGTGCTACACTGATGATACGGCTTTGCTATTCAAGGGGTCGCAATGGGACGAAGTATACAGGAAAGCAGAAATAGGCCTAAAAATCGTTAAAACCTGGCTGGACGAGAATGGACTCACACTAAATGTGAAAAAAACTAAATTCAGTACCTACACACTTAATTCCCCAACTCAGCCACTCCGTAGCACGATACCCATTCATCAAGGTGCATGTATCTCGTATGTGTGTGATGACTGTCCTAAGATGGATAAAGTGTCGTCTGTGAGATATTTGGGGGTACACGTTGATCAGTACTTAAAATGGGATATCCACATTAATAATGTGGTTGCTAGGGCACGTAAACTGCTTTATATATTTGCTCGTCTGTGGAATTGCTCAAGTATTACCACTTTAAGATCCGTTTATTTTGCCTTAGGGCAATCGATTCTGCAGTATGGGATTGTAGGCTGGGGCTCAGCAGTGAAAACTACTATGCTGCCACTTATTAGAGCTCAAAAAGCACTAATTCGAGTTATGGAAAATGTGCGTAGTAGGACACGTACCTACTGCTCCACTGTTCAAGAAACTTGAATTCTGTACAGTGGGCCAATTATTTATAAAGGTGTCTCTCTTACAACTTAAGAAAGAAAAGAAAATAATTGCAATTAACCATGCAAAAGTTACCAGAGCGCAGGTTGAATTGATCTGCCAAATCCCTAAAAGCAATACCAGTTTCTTTCTTCGACAGTATAATTCTATAGGCTGTAGATTTTTCAATACTTTTCCTACTAGTCTCAGGCAATCTGTGGTTCAGGTTAATTGCAAGTCTCTAATCACTAGCTATCTCATTTCAAACAATGTTCAGCTCTACTAATTTACTACAACTAATGTAACTAACAATTTAAAAAAAAATCCACTGGTTTTTTCTAGCATTATTATTGGGCATCCACATATTGTTCTTTCCCTTATCTTCCAACAAACTTAATTGAACTTTTTTACTATATTACACTACTACTTTTTTTTTCACTTTTTTTATTTAATTTTTTTGGACAAACAAGAGGCAGAGTTTACCTGGATTTGTATTGCTGACTCCTCTCTCTGCGCGGTTCTTAACCTTTCAGAGAGAGTAATTTTTCCAGTCTACAATATGATATAAGCGTACATTTATGTTTGAAATATGATTTTATTTTATTATTGTAATTATTTTGTACTTGAAATGGAAATAAAAATAAACAAATAAAATAAATAAAAATAAATTAAAAAATTAAAAAAATGTTCACACAACACAATTTCAATGTTTCACTCCAATTCGTCAAGTTCTTTTGGATTGCCAGTAAACTTCTCCCCCCGCACCACCACACACAACCTGTACCCCCCCTCCTAAATTGGTCAGAAACCTTCCCCAATGTTCACTCAACATATTCCCAAAGTTTCATTCAGATCAGTCAAGTAGTTTTGAAATCCCGGTAATCCCCCCCCCTCCCCTAACTGCCTTTAACCCCCCCCCCCCATACGATTGACCCACCCTACCTGTTTAGAAACATTCCTCAATGTTCACACAAAAATTCCCAAAGTTGCACTCCAAATGGTCAAGTAGTTTTGAATGCCTGTAGACCCCCCCCCCCCCCTCTCAAAACCTGCACCCCGCCCCCTCCCACTAACATCCTGATTGAAGTACCACTTGAAAGTACTCGTCGAGCTGAATCCAGAGACTACTTACAATCGGAATCTGTTCAACAGTTCAAAAGTTATCCTCATAGAAGTGATTATAACACGTTTCTTAGTAGTATTTCATTCATAGCGTTTCAACGGATGGACAGATTGATTCTCCATAAACGCGGATTCTTCATAAACCTTCCCAGATAAATTCTCCGTCAAATGGTACCAGCCGCAACTTTCTACGTTCAGCCGTTCTCAATTGATGATGAGACAAACAGACAGACATGATTTTATTATATAGTATAGAATCTATACTATAGGTATGTACTATATTATATAGTATAGAATCTATACTATATATAGAATCTATATCTGATATGAACTTGAATGAATGAACAGGAGGGTTTTAAAGGTTTTTTATGCTGAACACGATGGTTACTTCGGACTTGCGATAACTTATTCCGTTCTCAAACTGGAGCACTTTGAAGATGGAGAAACGTGGTTGTTACTTTATCTTCATGGTTCCAGGCCCCCTTCAGAGGCCTTGGTGGCCAAACGGGTTTCACTGGTGGCCTCCGTATAATTAGAAATGCGCTAGTGGATTTGAAAGGATATTACTGAAAAGAACAACTCACGTGTAACTATCACAGGAAAGCACATGCGTGTATGTTTCGATCGTTTTCATCCATCTTTCAATATACGGCAACCATCCTGAGGGGTCCTGTAGGAGTTTGATGTCGATGATGTCCCATTTTCGGGGAACGTTACGTCGCAATGCGGGTTTGCTCTGGCTCATAAGCGAATTTTCGGTGGTAACAAACTTGTTGAAAAAATAAGGCGAAGAGTGGATAACAAGAACAATGTTACACAAAATCTGAGAAAGTTGAGGGGACCGACCAAGCGGGGCTCAAAAAAACTGTGAGTGCCCAGCAGTGTTGCCAGATACTTGGTGGGTGGATTAGCCGCTAGAGCGCGCGTAAGTAGCCCAAAAGGAGCGAGCTCTCGTCAAATCTCTTAAATTGCCCAATGCCGCGAGAAAATTTAAAAAGGAGCCCGATTCAGTGACTTTCTCAGCGAGTGTAACTCTGTGGAACTGCGAGTGCGAGAACACAAACAACCCAAGGACGAATACGAAAGATCGATATCGATACCAACTCTCGAAACGTAACAGGCATCGATACCAACTCTCGAAACGTAAATATCTTGAAAAACTGAGATGAAACAATCGGTTTCGTGAAAGTAGCCCAAAACATGGGATTTAACACCTTTGTAGCCCAATTGGCGAAAAGTAGCTGGAGGCAATTTTTGATCGCCATTTGACCATAAAAAATAGCTTAATCGGCGAAAAGTAGCCCAATCTGGCAGCACTGGTCAGTGCCCAGCAGTGTTGAACCCTTTCTGTTTTCGCGGTGTCTTTGTTGGTAACAGTGTAAGGCTCTTCTTACACTGTTACATTCATAGCATGAATTTCATGCTAGTTTTCTAGATTATTTATTCAACTATTGTTTTGGCTGAGATCGGATATTCAAAATCAATTTACAGTTGCTGCTTATTAAACCTTTGAAGTGGAACCTTTTTGAAAACTTTCATTTTCCCTACAATCGACGAGAACATCCCAACATTTGGCGACTGTGACAGGACGTACTAGTAGGTAGTTACCTACTCATACTTGCGTTGATTGTGGTCGAATTTTGTTTCGGGCTTGTTTAGTGTTAGGGTGGAGTGGGGTAAATGTGGTACCATTGAAAAAATACAGTTATTTTGTTACCAGACGTCGGGTTTTTGTTTTTTAACCCTTCCAGCTTCAAAATCAGGCCTCTAGTGCAAATTATTCACGCAAGATTAGTCATTTGAAAAATGAAGATGTCTCCAGATGGCGCAAAATAGTTCATTCTGGCCATAAAAAATTGGAGGAGAAAAACATTGATTATAGCGTTCTGTTCGTCTTGAAGTGACCTGGCGTGCATATATACCCCATTAATGCAACTTGAGGTTTTTACGTGTTTCACTGGCCGTTTCTACATTTGCCCCGATTGGTGGCAAATTTTAAAAAATACAGGTTTTAACCATGAGAAGTTAACCTTTCGTATAACTTGAAGAGCGTATCATAATCTACGCAAAACAAGCTACTCATTAAAAAAAAAAGTCAACATTTAGGGTCGCAATTGCCCCACTCCACCCTATTTCTTCTTTACGGATACTATTCAAGATGATAAAAATGGACTCAAAGGTTCGACGAGTACTTCGGTCAGTCTTCACCAAGGAGGTGAAGAGTCTGCGTCATCTGGTGGAAACTGACAGCGATCCGCTGGAGCTACGAGCGCGATTGGACAGAATCTGTCCAAAGAAGAAATACGGTTATCTGATAAACTTAAGCGGGCCAATGCCGAAATACTTGAAGCGATGGTGAATGATACACAAGTTACTGAATCCGATCTGGAGTCGCATTATCTTTCTAATGGGGAGTACGAGTTAACTGACCACATAACTAGGGAACAAGTACTGACTAAAATTGACAAGAACTGACTCGATTCTTTGTCCCCTGGCTCCCCTGTTGGTGGATTCCCCCCTTCTAGGGAAAATTACAAGAAAGCTGTGGAGATATTGAAATCCCGTTATGGGAAGGATGAATTTCGAATAGAATATTACGTAAGAGAGCTGTTGTCACAACAGAAAAATACGCTGCCATGATCTTTCCTTGAGAGTTGAGTAGGCAGTCCCAGAGCACTTATTCAAGGTTTGGGACTGGCATAGGATAAGTAAGAATGCTTCTATTAAAGAACCCGGCGATTGTTTGACACAGCTTCTTGAGTTTTTGAAGATAGAGGTAGATTGGGAGGAACGGCTAAAGTTGAGGCAAAACTCTTTTGACGCTCGCTCCGAAATGTCTCAAAAGCGAATTACAAATAATTCTAAAGTACTTACCTAAAGCTGCTTCGCTGGTATCTTTGGGCAATCAGGATAGATCAGATGTTAGGGACAGGATCATTTGTATTTTTTGCGACAGAGGTCATTCGTCGTCTGAGTGTTCTGTAGCCATTGACATGTCCATTTCAAAGCGCAGTGACATTTTGAAGAAAAAAGGTGCTTGCTTCAAGTGCTTGAAGAAAAACCACCTCAGCTCCAAGTGCTGTACATTTGTGAAGTGTGTACTGTGTAAAGGTAAGCACTATACTATCATGTGTAACATGAAGAACATGAAAAGAAGGATAACTTGATAACAAAAACTCTGATATCTAATAATGATGCTGACTCGTCTATAAACATATTTACAGACCTTAGTTGCAAAGGTAATCAGCGAGGGACAAGAGTATAAAAATATAATTTTGTTGGATTCGGGCTCTCAAAAGAGCTACATTATTAGGTCCTCTGCCAAAAAATTTAAATTGATAAGACAGGGAAAAATTCTTATTCGTCAAGAGCTTTTTGGTGAACAGAAGACTTCAGTTAAGTCACATGGGAAATACAGTGTTACACGTCCTCACTGACGGGCTCCTTTCAGTGTTCCTTAGAGGTTTTAGACTAGGATTACTACTGTCAGTAGTCTACTGATGCATTGGATATTTCACAGGTTCATCAAGAGGTACAGTTACTCTTGGGGGCAGATGCATGACCAACAACAGTGTGCAGTTGAATCCGACTCTCCTGGCTACACAGACTAATCTTGGATGGACACTGATTGGATCGTCGAACCATGAAAGAGGAGTAACCTCAACGTTGGTAAGCTCTCTGACCTGTCAGACGAATATCCCTCATTTCTGGGATCTAGAACTTCTTAGTATTGAAGACCCCAGCTTGAAGATAACACAAGTCGAAAAGGACCAAGAAGTAAACGAATTCTTCAAGCACACCATTCGACGTGATGAAGTGGGAAGGTATGTAGTCAAAATTCCTTGGATAGGTACCTGGACTACCCTCGTTGAAGGAGAATAGAGACGATGCATTGAAAAGGTTAAATTCTACTACTAAAAAGTTGAAATCTATGAACGGGTTTGATGAGTATGATTCCATCATAAAGCTATGGCTAGACTTAGGGGTTGTGGAACTGGTAACAATGGATGAGAAGGGTTCACCCTGCTACTATTTGCCTCATCGGGCAGTTGTTGAAGAGAATAGTACCACACACCTACGACCAGTGTTTGATGCCTCTAGTCTAGACAGGAATGGAAGAAGTCTAAATGGGTGCATTGAGAAAGGACCAAATTTAATAGAACTTATTGTATCTGTTTTGACCATCTTTAGGTTGTTTCCTGTAGCTGTCACATCCGACATAGAGTAGGCATTCCTCCAAATCGATAGGTATTGACACAGAAGATAGAGACTTTTTGAGATTCCTGTGGTGGGAGGGTGATAAAATTGTGACTGAGACATTGTCGGGTGGTTTTTGGCGTCTCTTCCAGCCCATATCTTCTTTGTGATGTCATTAGGCACCATCTTGAAAGCTCGAAAGAATTATAGGAAACCGCTTCCAAACTTCTGCTTTCGTTTTATGTTGACAATTGCTTGACGGGGGTCAACACTGAGGAAGAACTTATCTCTTTAAAGAGCGAAGCAGAGCAACTATCGATTTCAGCTGGCTTTAATCTGCAGGGATGGGTGTCTAACATTTGGAATCCTGACAAAGAAGAGAATATTTTGGGCTTGAAGTGGGCATGTGGAAGTGACGTTTTGAGCTGCAATGTGAAAATTTTGGATTGTGTACCCACTGCTTTCACCAGAAGATCATTACTATCTATTGCCCAGCGGCTTTATGACCCTGTTTGATTCCTCACACCTGCATGTATTGTACCTAAGGCTCTTTTACAGAAATCCTGGGATAAGAAGCAAGGCTGGGATGAAGTTTTGTCGGAGGAGATACAATCTGAATTCAGGAGATGGCTATGAAACACACATGTACTTGGTCAGTGTGAAATTGCAAGATACATCCCCTTGAATGATTCTTCTACCATTCACATCTTTTGTGACGCCAGCAAGATTGCATATGCATGTTGCATATTTGTTAGAACTGAAGTTGAAAGTGAAGTCGTAGTGAGACTGCTGATTTCTAAGTCAAGAATTTCGCCTACAAAACAGTTGACGCACCCAAGACTTGAACTAATGGCAGCAGTAATTGGAGTGCGACTCTATACCCAAGCTGTGTATTAAAAGAGTATAAATGGTATTTTTGAAACATAACATTTAACACCAGTAAAAAATGGAAACACTCTTTTATTAAATGCAAGATATATTAGACGTTGGTGAACAGTCAACAAGGAGAATTGAATACCCTGAACAACATTCTGAATACATGAAGAATTAGTAGGTACACAAGTCTAAATGTAATGAATGATGAAAATACTACCAGCTTGATGTCTAATTATTGGTACTATAACTGACGAACAATAATGGAATTCTTAATCAAAAACGTACAAATATAAAAATTCAGAACAAACCATCAGTTATGAAGGGATGAAGTTTGTCCTTATTACGAGGAATGCTTAAAAAAGGCCCACTAATATATCGCTGTTTGTTTAAACCAACAAATGAATCAACACACCAACTGCAACTACGTTCAGAAAATAGAGAGCCAATCACTTTGAAGTAGTTAATGGGGACTTCATAACAGGTGAGTAAAGGGCACTAGGGAAAATATAGAAAGAGCCCTTTAATAAATATATAAATGCCCTTTTAGAAAATGCCCCTGTCACCCTGTTATCATTTTGCTCGTGGTATCTTTTCTTCAATGATATCCTGGGAATCGATAATTCCACCGGATAAGGCAGTTGAGCAAGGGTAATCAAGTTTTAGGGTGTCCAGTAAGAATTAACTGAATTGGAATAAGACCAGACAGACCAACCGCTATAAATAAAATAGGTTGTGCCAAGAACATAGTAGTGTATTAAAATAGGAAAAACAATGAAAATATTACATGAACATTACCAGCAAGGTAAGCACATACTTGAGTTCCAGAGTTCTTTGGTACATAATTTCTCATAGTTTTTATGTGATGAAATAATTAAAATTTTTGAAGCATATTATTGAATCATTTTGTGAACATTTTCAATCACCTTCATCTGAGGATTTAGTTCTGCCGATTAAAATGGTCCAAATAATTACATTTTGGCTAATCAGATATTGAATGCGTAATACAGAAACAAACAATTAGGGTATTCAACAACAAATAGTAAGTTTTATTAATCTACCCTCAAAAATAGATTCAAGTCGCATGATTCACGTAAATGTGAAAAAACTACAGTTTCCACATGTGTGAAATAAATCTACAAGTCTTTGGATTGGAACATTACAGACCACTAGAAAAAAAAGTCTCTTAAAATAACATAACATGACTTGAAACACTGGTTACCAACCTGTGGCTCCCAAAATGTTTAAAAGAGAGATAGATATACAACCTAAATTAGTAAATAAACTTAAACAGATGAGTGCGTTTGTAATGCTTTACTTACACAGAACGGTTTCAGTGTCCCAATATCTAGGAAACACCCCTTCTTGTTATTTTTAACGTGGGGGTCACATTTTCGATCAGCTCCAAACATGCACAACTCACATAAACCTACCGATCTACATAAGAAACCCCATTTTGTATCTCAGGTTTGGATTCATTTTGCCATTCAATGGAAAATCGACCCTCAACTAATTCAAACATTTACAACGTACCATTGATATAATTGGTCTCAGTTTATAAAGTCTTCCACACAGGAGTGGGAACAACCAGAAGTAGGTATACTCGTATCTGTGAGTGCATGTATGCAGTAAAAAATTTCAATTTTCAGGATTAAAAAAGTTGTTTCTCATGTCAGACAGAATTAAATTTAAAATGATTGAATACCATTCAACTCTCTATTTCTACCATCAGCTCTATATGTAGTATCCGACAGAACCCTCATGTTCGAAATAGAAGCAGAGGTTTCAGATTGCATTGCATGGGGGGGGGGGGGGGGGGCTTTAATGTGGATTTCTTGAAACCCTAGGTTCTGGGGTCCATGTGTCAAATAATTAACATGTTGCCATGATGTTGTTTAGTTTTACACCAAAAATAGGAATACACTATTATAACAAAAAAATGTTTTTTCGATACACAGACCATCCCTGTTCTGTACAAAAAAACGACATCTGATTTTCATGTTTCATAAAACTAAACTGGAAAGAAAACAATGAGAGACTAGCTTAATGGTTTACTTCAAATAAAAACGGCAACCTCAAGTACAGACTTGGCCTTCTAATCCCAAAGAATATAATTTCCCTCAGTACCACATAATAATAAATTAAAATTAACTTACACAACCGTCCGATTTAAAATAAGACTCCTAGCAATCACTCTTCATCACAACCATGAATAACCCACTAGTAGGTCCAGTACTCTTTTTGTTGCAATTTACAACAGAATCAGTCGATGTGGAACCCAACTCTTCATTTTTCACTGTGGAGATACAAAGGTAATAAAAAGTTGATCCAAGGGTAGTTTTAAATTGTTGAACTTATTGATTCTTGTCACATAAACAAAACAAGGAAATATTGAGATACTGTATTAGCTAGTGTGTGAAACCCCCTCAAGTTCTCAAGACTACAGGGAAAAACTTCATTCAGACAACTGGACTTTCCCATTAAGACTCTCAATGCGGATGTGACATGATGGACAACGTCAAATGTCAGACAAAAAGTATCTCCCGCCACTGACGTAAGTTCGGTTTTCTGGTGCTGCACTGAGAGTGTAATAACCCAATATTATACTTGGGCAACTAAGTACAGTAGCTATACAGGATATTCGGCATTTGGTGTAAAAGAAAAGAATGGGTGAAAATGAAGTAGAACGCCGCCAACCGCACCTTTCTATCTCAATCCATTCCCAAGATATGATTTTACCCCCCAGAAAACCACGTTTTTTGCCATAAAAATCCACATTTCTTCACTTTAAAACAACTTTTTTCTACTTTTGACCCCATTTTTGGATTCAGCATTATTTTCTACATATGCCTACTGCAAATTTGTAATCGAAAACGAACTCCTAAGGACCGCAATTGCAGTCCAAACATTGACAATTTAAAAAACATTTGTGAAAATACTTGTACGTTAACTGAATTTCCAAAAACTGGAAGCTGGCAAATGTCATCAATAGCTGCAAATTTAATCGGCTTTCTAGTGGTATATTCTACTTTGAGATTCCTTATCGAGTTCATGGAGAAATTCAAGTTTGAATGCGGAAAAACAGTAGGCACCTACAAAAATTCGAGTACCTACCAGAAAAGTAACAAACGGATTCTCAATGATATTAGTGATGTTATGGTTAAATCCATGCGAAAAAGAGCGAGGGCTTGTGTAAGAAACCATGAGGGCCATTCCGAAAACACTTCATAAGTATGTGCGTCGCGACAACAGCCACCCTCGTCATTGCATTTGTCTTTTATTTTTACCTTGTTTATTTTAACCGCCTTATTTTGTGTACTAAAACTCATTAAAACCACCTCGAATTTTTGTAGATGCCTACTGTTTTTCCGCATTCAAACTTGAATTTCTCATGAAATCGGTAAGGAATCTCAAAGTTGACCATTAATTTGCAACTTTTCATGAGATTTGCCAGCTTCCAGCACGTTTTTTGGAAACGTAGTTACCGTACAAGTATTTTCAAAAATTTATTTTTTTTTTTTAATTGTCAATGTTTGAACTGCAATGCGGTTTTTAGACGTTCGTTTTTGATTACGCATGTACAGTAGGCATATGTAGAAAATAACGCTGAATCCAAAAATGTGGTCAAAAGTAGAAAAAATTTGTTTTAAAGTGAACCTTAAAAAATCATATCTTGGGAACGGATTGAGATAGAAAGGTCCGGTTGGCGGCATTCTACTCTATTTTCAGTCTTGTTTTACCCATTTTGGTTTATTATCTTCGATAATGAACCATTGGAATCGCCTAAGAAAAAATGTTTTTAACCCTCCCTCAAAATTTGTTGGTTTACGTTTCAAGACACGTAGATTCAGAAAATCGAATTTAAAAAAATCCGTCCGTCCGCCGTCCGCGGCACTTTGCCCAGTTAACGTTGAGCTGAAATTTAGATTTTTTTTTCTTTTAGACCAAGTGCCGAACACCCTGTATGTGACATTACATTCATTTTGTCTGTGTTTCCTCAACCTGGGTTTTCACGAAGAGCAGGATTTTCACAAACGACTGATTTACAGTGGAATATAATCTAGAAAACTTCGACTACGAAATATGAATAACTAATCATGGAAAATATCCAAGTATAATGTGCGCTCTAGCAAGATATTGAGCGTTTTTTGAAATAAGATAAAAAATGAAGGAATTATTGCTCATCGACGATGATAACAACAGCCATGGGCATGCACAGATGCTTTTCCTAACAATTTTGGGGTCAAACAAGCCAAATATTTAAAAAAAAAACTGCAGTCAAGGATGAGCCCACAAACCAATACTTATGTGCCCTACAAATATAATAGAACAATTAACCATTAATCGGGATTGTAAGATACACACAAGTCCCTCTTGGAAATGGAAAAGCATCTTCAAAAACAAAAGCACAAATAGGAATAAACGAATGACTAAGTGAATATTTTTGTTATGTCAATCCCATTTTTGTGTTTTAGCTTCCAACTTGGACAAAACGTTTTTTCGAGACTTCAATAATAAATTAGGGTTTCCGTTTCCCTTCCTCAAACACTAAAACGCCTTGATAAAAGCTACTAAAAAGACATCACAAGGTTGAATAGATTGAAAGTGGTAGTACACACAATACACTGAGTAGCATATTGCTTGCCCTCCATGTCTAATGGACGTGAATCCAAATCACCAATATTCTCCATTGTCTGACATATGCTAGGACACTAAATGATTGGAAGTGATACTTTGTGATTCCTGGTACACTCTGCGTTGCATTCTCTGGAAAATAAAATGAATACCAGACATACAAGAATTTGGATAATACATACAAATGCAGACAAAATTGCGATATACGCAATATTATGAGTAGGTATATTGTCTATCAATTAATGGTCAAACGATATTGGAGGAGTGATTCACAAGTTTGATTATTCAATGGTGTCATGCATTTTATTAATGTCGCTTATAATATTTATCCAGATCGTTCAGTTTTGACCTGGATGGAATATCTCATAGAACAAGAACGAATTATTTGAGCATTACATACCATGCATATGCAGTATCAGGAGGAACAGCTTCAATCCCCACACACTCCTGATGCAATTGAGTTCTGAAAAAATATTTAAAATAACCAATGAAAGACTACGGATTTAAAATCTTGAAATAATGAACCAATGAGAGTAGGCCACAACTCCGAAACACGTGGATTGCAACTACTAAGATGTAATGTGGTATGGTACCCACACCAACAGCATGCAAATATTACATTAAAATCATTTAAGTGAGAATGGACATGAATTAGGCTTTCCCGAATATAAATGGCCAGAATAGTCAAAATTTTTCGGGAGACATACATCCCTGCAGTCATCTCTATACCCAAGTCCGCCAATAACTCTGACCGCTCTCCTCTGACACCTAAAGATCATAGCCGAAGCTGGCGTAAAATAGAATAGGATGCACATCCCAGCATAAACTAGAATAGGATGCACGGCTTTGAAATACTGCATGAAAAATTTACCAAAATTTTGGGGTTGACTTGAACACCTACATCAGACGAACAAGTTCTCATTTGTGGCCCATGACTCGCTATAAACTTTTCCAAGCTCTTAATTTTATTGAGCAACTCACATCTCCCCAACATCCAGGAATCCTCAAGTTGGTAAGCCTCAGAAACATAGTCATCAAGCTTTGATTTGTAAGTAGCTATAGATCTTTCCAGAAGTGAAACATCTTTCCTTATATTCAATTTTTCCTTCACCACTCCATCGGCGTAATTAAGTAGTTCAGCTAACGAATGCTCGAGACGATCAAAAACCCCATCAGGGCAATATTTCACTAATGATGTCAATTCTCCGAAAATTTCGTCAAATAATGCCATTAAAACTCCATCCTCAATCACGATGTTATGGAGCTCACCTTTGGATTTGACATCATTTCGTGTAATGTAATTTTGCTGCTTATTGAAATAGGTAAATACCTACTAAAGAGAGTCTTGTAGGGAAAAAATGGAAGTGATATTGAGCCAAGTACTGAGAAGGTTTAAATGAAGAGTACAAAGCATAACTGCTTGATGAGCGATCTTTAAAAACTTGTTTAAAACAGCCTAAAAAAAACCTTTATCTCACAGAGGAAAAAAAACCTTTGTCTCACAGAGAAAAAAAACTGTTTTTTTTTTTTAAATTTAATTGAAATAAACTGGTTTTTTTTTCAATCCTGCTTTCTGTTTACTACTAATATCATATCATGTTGCAAATTTCACACAGTTGTGGGACTCCATTCTTTGTTATTCAGTACACAATTGGACAATCAATTCTATAAACCAATAAACAATAAATAACTCTAGATAATAAATAATTAATAGCTTGGTACGGGAACATGGGTTACTCGGCTTTTACAAAATATTGAGCTGTGGGTAAATCAACACCAGGAGTTTTTTTTTCTAGCTTTCATAAAAATCAGTCAGAACTATATTAAAATGTTGTAACAGATAGGTACGTACCTTCTTGAGAATTTTGCATACTTCATGTGAGAGATTTTTCAAGATGGCAGCCTGGTAGGACCTCGATCCACGGTTCTGGGAAAAATAGATAAAAATCAATGAAAAATAAAAGGCTAATATAGCCAACATTTTAAGTAAGTTGGTTGCAGGAGCATAGCGTGGCTCTGGACATGGGTACCGCGCTCAATTCCAACCACCCCCCCCCCCCCCCCCCCCGGGCACTTCCTACCTCGCACATCACATTTAATGTCATCTAGAATGAATCTAGCGTCATAGTCATTGGATTCGTGATTCAAAGCAACCATCAAAGGTAGATAGCTGTAGGTAACTGTAACCAATTGAATGTTTTACTTTTGATTAAATATTTTGTTATTCTTAATTAATGTTTTCATCATTCAACTTCTACCTACATTCTTCATTTACTGTGGGGAAGCGCCGCTTACTGTGCTTCACCTGACTCTACGCCTCTGGTTGGTTGTGTATGTGTGTGTGCAGTCTGGTAGTGCGGATTAGAAATGCTGACCTCAAGTTTGAAGGTGATTCGGATAATTTGTGGAGGCTTGTGTGAAGGAGGAATGTGGTTCATACGTGCAAATACTGAAATATAAAAGTTCTCGAACAACAAAAATTTGTTAACCACTTGAGAACGAGACGATTACGATATGGAGGCCACATGAGAAGTATGCCGGAGGGTAGGGTACCGTTGGTGGTGGGAGAGGCGAGACCCGAAGGCACAAGGAGTAGGGGGAGACCAAGGAGCCGATAAGGCGAAGGGGTGGACAGGGATAAGTGCCAATTGGGAATTAGGGACTGGCTAGAATCTGCCAAGCATTGGGATCGATGGAGGGAAGGTGTGTGTCAACTTAAGGCTAAAGGGGACGACAAGTGTGTGAGTGAGAGGGAAGATTCCTGTAACGTAAGTAATCAGAAGTTGTTCTTCGTTGAAATTAATTTACTCAAGCAAATATGAGTCATTTCACGTCCAATTACCGTATTGAGCCACTCAATCATCTGATAAACAATCAGACCTCCAGAAAGACCCCATCACCGCTATAGTTCAATACGCAGTTTTAGCATACAATAACTCGATATTCTGTTTAAATTTTTCGAATGTATTGACCTGCTCTATGGTCATATTGGTTACAAATCCCTATTGGACATTGATATCGACCATTTAGTAGCGAACAACTTCCTTACCTGCCACATGGACTAAATACGTTCCTATACGTCTCCTATTCAGCGGGAGGGTACGATAGGGTGCGACATTACGCAAGACGGACTGATCTTTTCGCCTATGACATCGTTGTCTTCCCAATATTCAAATCAAACCACTGGCGTCTAGTCGTAGCCAATACTGGGAAGAGAGAGAGCTGACATATCTCGATTCCTTGGGATTATACGGTTCCGACATACTGATAGCAGTATTTCAATACCTATCCGATGAACACCAGAACAGAAAAAGGGACCCCATTAGACTTGAATATATGGGCATCGGTCCAACCACGCGATGTCCCGAAACAGGAAAATTCAGACGATTGTGGCGTATTCATTTGCCAATTTTCAAACCTAATTGCACTACAGAAACCCCTCTGTGTCAATCAGGCTGACAGTCCCCAAATCTGAGAACGCATGTGTTACAAAATACTTAAAGGCACACTTTTTCCAGAATCTTGCCCCTCACCTGCATCCAAGCCTGAATATGAATACAAGCCCCGGACTACTGCCCGTCAACCCAGGCCCCGCCAGACAGCTGGAATCCTACCATACTATTACACATTACTACGAACTGCACGACCTGTTCCTTCAGTTGGACCTCGTTAACGACCACTTCGATGCGGTACTCAGTATCATTGCCGCCGACAAATCTGTCCCGGAGCAAACACACCTCATGATTGATACAGTAAACCATACCATCAACATGTAGATGTCAAACTACACTACGTATTGATACCACGCAGACATAAACGTGTCCTTATTAACGGACTGGGTTCACTTATAAAATCACCGGCAACTTCTAAGATTCCAAAGACGCGATAAAATACGACAATATAATTGCTCATCTCAAACGCGACCATGAAGACGTTCGAGAACAGCTACAACATCAGTACCTACTGAATTACTAATGAAATCCTCGAACAATACAACACTGTGGACGCTATTAAATTCAACAACGATCAAATTGTTGATTGTTGTTCTTGCATCTAACCAAACTTACTTCTGAAAGCACTCACATCCAGAATGTGGAATCGGTATTGAATCACCACTAACTAATCTTAAACTCTATACTGGAAATTGCCCAAGCCATCGAGAACTCCCTAACATTTTGTCGCCTCGGTACTCTCCACCATCATCAAACCCAAAGAGAGCGGCTCCACCAACTTACAAAACTAGCGAAACATTATGGTGTCAGGCTCCTTCATTTCGAAGAAGACAACCTGTTCAAAATTCAATCACACATTAAAGTCAAGTGCTGCATTAGCACTGACGAAATCATATAACCCCCCAAAAAACACTCCGTGTAAAAATATCATTCTAACTAATACTTGATGGTGGTTAACGTTTTATACAAGTATTAGTTGCTTGTGGAAGTAATAAAAACGTCTCGCAATAGCGCCAAGGGGAGATTTCGAAAGGGGTACGGTGCTTGTGAAGTGGTTAAGCTTTTTATTATACTTAGCTCCTTAATGAGGAAAAGGGCGGGCGGGGAAAGTGGATATCATAACTTTTTCCGGCCTCTGAAGAATGATATTTGCGAGGCGGGGTGATTTTTACACGGAGTGTTTTTTGGGGGGGGGGATATCACATCTTTTTGTTGTTGAAGTGGGTCATTTTATAAAGAAGGTCTATGCAAAATTTCAAGTCGATTGGTCCGGATACCCAGGCTGTAGACTCGTCAAAGTTGCCAAAATTAGCCTAAATTTCAGTTTTTTGTTTCTAAAAGTTTTTGGGTTGAGATAATGGGTTAAACCTTTCAAAAGGCACTGTCTGATGTTGAAACGAAGCTCTGTGCAAAATTTCAAGTCAATCCGTGAAGGTGGAAATGCCTAACTGATTAAGGAGAAGAAAAACAGGTAAGGGTGAAAAACCGGGTTTTTGAAGTTATATAACTCGGCTCCCTTTAAAGATATCGACTTGAATCTTTCAAAAGGCACTTGCTACACTTGAAACGAAGCTCCGTGCAAAATTTCAAGTCAATCGGCGAAGGTGGAGAGGCTGTAGCCTTGACCGACTGAAAAAAGTAGAAAAACATGGTAATTGGTTTTTGAAGTTATATAACTCGGCTCCCTTTAGACCTAGCGACTTGAAACTTTCAGGGCTTTCTATTATCCACACCAAAAAGATCCATACCAAATTTCAAGTTGATCGGTCTACTAGGAGCTGAGATATGGCCATAATTAGCCTAAATTACCCTAAATTTCAGTTTTTTTGTCCCTAATTTTTTTGGGGTTGAGATAATTGCTTATTTCGTTCAAATGGCACTGAGCCATGCTATAAAGAAGGTATGTAAAAAAATTCAAGTCGATTGGTCATTTTACCCAGGCTGTAGACTCGTCAAAGTGGACAGAATTTTCCTAAGGTTTCTGTTCTTTTGTTTCTAAAACTTTTTTGGGTTGAGATAATGGGTTAAATCTTATATAAGGCTCTGTCTCAAGGTTAAATGAAGCTCTGTGCAAAATTTCAAGTCAATCGGTCAACGTGGAGAGGCTCCAGCCTTGCCTGTCTGAACAAGGAGGAGAAGAAGGAGAAGGAAAAGAAGAAGAACAATCTAAGGCCGAAAAACCGGGTTTTTGAAGTTATGTAGCTCGGCTCCCTTTAGACCTATCGATTTGAAACTTTCAGGGCTTTCTAATATACATTCAAAGAAGACCCACACTAATTTTCAAGTTGATCGGTCAAATAGGAGCCGAGATATGGATACCTCGAAAACGCGTTTCGTGACGTCCGGTAAATATACACTCGGCACCGTTCGTTTTCTCAACTTCTTTGCTTGGCGGGGCTGAACGCTACCGCGTTCCTAGATTTCTCAATGTCCCTATATACAATACCATACGATTCGTATTACTTACCCACTTACCCCATTCTACCCACTTCTATGCCCTTAAATCTCGGGCCACCCAGGAAACCCTCACCCTTCGCAATAAATGCGTTTTCGAACATCCGTACATATGTTACGACTACCTGACCACTAATCTGAACTCCAGTTGCGAGCGCAACATAATAAGTTCCTCCTCGAACGTCAGATAGGCAATTATTATGACTTTCGTTAAATAGATACACTGATTTATAACAATTTCATTTTGTCAAATTGGCAATTGTCAAATGAGTACACAGGTTCGTAACAAATTTACCTATAACGGAAACGGGTTATCATACCTTTGCACTAGGTAGTGCGGGGAAGAACGTTAGGAGGGTTATTGCTTTGGTTTACCAGAGCAATTATTGCTTTGGTTTACTTAATTCACTTTAATTATCTTCAATTATTATATGGTATTATTATCATTATTTATCTATTTTTTTGTGTATATAACATGGAGTTAGTATAGTACTTTTCTGTTTGAATATCATTTCCAGTGTCTCAATCAGGTGTCACCTTTAGCTCCCACTCTATCCTGCCCCCTTGAAAGTGCTTATCTTCATTATTTGACTACCTGCAGATTATTCAATTATTTTAGTTGAATTATTTAACTCACTTTATTCATAGCAACAGTAGGGATGAAATCGATTGGCAGCAATCTGTTGGTCATTTCACCATATTTTTTCAGTAGCTGACTTCCTTCTGAACCATAAGCACAGATTTTCACATCATCCCAACTGACTCCATATTTTTTGCAGCACTGGAACAATGAACAATGACAGAGTCAAATTACAATGACAAATTATTATGTGTCTTAACTCTTGATATTCACACAATGTGTGATGTCATCACCAAATTTTACAACTGTTGTACAGCCATCAACAAACCATCTTATTTTCTACCACTTAGTAATCATGGCGCAAAGATGAAATACTCAGAAGAAGGTTAATCTACCAATATAATATTCAGAATGAAGTGATGAAAACTTAGCAATACACTGGAGGATTATAATGCAATTACCTTTTCTCCATAAGTGGGCTGGAAATATTCTTCAAAAAGACAACTTGTAACATTCACACCGAGGACATTGTCGGTCAACGTTTTCTCAATGACACAAGCGTGTACTTTGTTACCAAGACACTCAGGCGCTCCATGTTGACACTTGAATTCTATGGTTCCACCACTAACAAATGTCTGGAAAAATGAAGCAAATAAAATATTGGCCAAAATCAACATAATGACACTGTCGACTTTCAATAATTCGTCCTTGAAGCGAACAGGAAAAGAATTATGGGTATCAACTGTCTGAATTAAAGAGGTTATTAGAGGTAATTAGAAGGTTCGGAATACTGAGAGTAGTCACATTTAATCTACCTCGTTGAAACAGTTCAATACTCCCAACAATTCCCTAAGAGAAACTCTGTTTTTTGCCCAATAACCATACAGTTCAACGTGTGTTTTTTTACCGGATAACTATACAGTTCAAAGTTATCTTACGATTTCGGCAGTAGGAGGTTATGATATTGTTCATGACCACTTGATCAACGGGCTACAACATCGAGTTTTTCATATCAACAAGGATCGAAATATAGATAGGTGACTAACAATTTATCAGTACATATATTCTTTCTGTAGAAGATTTGGTACCAGGTGTTTTTATGGGTGTATCAGTCTACATTCAAGTCACTGTAATCCTCTTAATCTCAATGAAAGATCAAATTAATACGTGTAAAGACGTGTTCAACCAAGCTGAAGATTGACAGGTAGATAGGAGCAGGTTCACTGATGGTCCCATATCGTAATAATGGCAACCAAACTATGTCAAAGAAAGTTTGAATACGTATATGAAATATAGTTGGGATTCATTTCATTCTCCATTGCTAGACACTAATTAGATTAATATTAAAGAGGAGGCCTCCATTGTGTGAATGTGCATTTAATCAAATGGTGGATCAAAAACAGATATTTACATAAGGAACTAATACAAATATGGAAAATCCTTTTACTACCTACCAGTCAAACTTCAACAAAATCGGACGAGGATTCAGTGATCGAATAGAATTGAGCACATTTTTCAAGGTGTTGATACATCCATTGTTTCAATTTCAATGTAATTCATGTGGGATCATCCAAAACACATGCCCCTGAAAATTTCATCAAATTGGTTGAATACCACAGAGCTTGAAGTGAGGCTAGGGTATGCAACACATATACAGACAGAACAACCAATTATTTATTTAGTAGCTGAAACGTTTGACAGAAACATTACACATTTCCACTTTGTGGGACAAAGGTGATCCTTCCTATAGATGTTAACTTGATTCATATTCAAGGCAGGATCCTGTTTCCTGGACTAGCGTCAACACAAGCATTGATTGTAAGAGAGACATCAATACCACAATGGAGAACCAGCTTTTCCTATCCAATTTAGACGTACTCGTAACAGCTTCTTGTAGCGTTTAACGTACTTGTAACGTAGGGGCGATTTCTTACTAATACAGTGAATTTAGACATTTATTTCAAAACTAAGTCAATCACAGCCCGAGATATCCTTCAACAACTTCCCGACCTAGGTCCTGCATGCCCTTAAGGCAGGAGATTCCCCTATGGTGGTACAGGATGATGTGCGTAGGGCACCAACATGTGTGTCCTTGTTGCTCGCTCTATGATTTTGAACCGAGTACAACACTCTTTCCAGCTAGCAAACCTGTTGTAGGTTGTTGGCCTAGGGCCTTGATCTTTATGGCATGTTTCAGTCTTTTCCAAGTTATCTACATGAATGAATCGTGTTGAGGGATGAGGATTCACGTCGGTAGCGGTGGCCACACTTATTTTTCAGAACTGGGCTCCCAGTGACAATACCTCCGCCCTTGAAGTATTGATGGGGCAAGGTAGTAACTTTGTTGTCCATCCATTGCAGGACAGGGGAACTTGAAGGTTGTGACAGCTGTTAGCTGCAGTAAGAGCCTGCAGACCTCTTTACCCAAGTCAAACTGACTATGACGTTCCATAGTTTTTCACGCTGTCACAACAGTTGTCCCTCTACATACAAGAACTGTTGTTCTATGCACAAATGTCCTATGCACAATAATGAATGAATACTTCTAAGAATATTCTACTTACCTCAGCTCTTCCATACGGGATCAAGTTTACAAACATATGATGGCTCAGTTTGTGTACTGTCGGAAGGAGCTCATTTATGAAGAAGCTTCTGGAATCCGGACACAAGCTTTCGTAGTACACGTCCACACTTACACCTTTCTTTTGGCCATTAGTGATGATATCGTAGGTGAAATCGGAATTATCTTCAGGAGGGAACTAGGGGAAAAAAAGGAATTATTATACAACTATGTATAGCTGGTTAGATCATTGTTCTCATTTCTGATTTTACCGAACACAGACCTCACTAGTTAAATAACTCATGTTGAACGTTTTGAAACGGCATCTAGTGGCATTAACGTTTTTATGTCATTATTCCAACAGTCCAACAGATTTTTATGTCATTATTCCAACAGATTGGTAGTTTTCAGGTAGCATTCAAGGTAGTATCCAACCCCAGGAGGCTTGGTTAGTACTCAGGGTAAAAGGAGAGGACCGAGGCTTATTATAATACCTAGTACGGAGCATTGCCATGATCTCTTAGATGTATGATGGACTCAGCTCCCACACAACCAACCGTCTTGAGAATCAGAATGCATACTTAATGTTGAATAATCAAGAATATCATACGAGAACTGATGCCAACCACTTACGTGCACCACCATATCAGTGGAGGCATCAAAAAAGGGTGAAAAGTTGAAAAACAGCGAAAAAAGAAACGTTTCTTCGCCCATTCCGTTTCCAAGACAAAGGAACACTGAAGTTTCCACTGGAGCAGACTGGTTTCAGTGTACTAACCCAAGCCTGAAGTTGGAATTACTAATGTCGCATAATTTGGAACCGAGTTGCACAATATTCGTCTGACTCAACAGGCAGTGGAACGAATTCAGATAAAAAATGCCGAACTGGGACAATTCACAGTACGTACCACACTGGTTGTTATCATACATCAGTGCAGCTGTATTTCACAATTATCTGAGTCAATAGTTTTAAATAATAATTGAGACAATGTACTTACTTTGCTGCTTCGTAGTATGAAATAGTAAATCGCCCATAGGCCGATCGCCAGAACCGCGAAGGCGAGGACTCTCAAACGAAATAATTTGTTGAAAACCATATTCCGAAGACGATTAGGTTCTAAATTGTTATC
Organism: Stenodema calcarata; assembly: GCA_963920205.1. Lineage (NCBI taxonomy): Eukaryota > Metazoa > Arthropoda > Insecta > Hemiptera > Miridae > Stenodema > Stenodema calcarata. The sequence continues at coordinate 6,448,018 of OY986048.1, forward strand.
AAGTTCCATTCAATTTATCAAAAAGCTGAGGACCCTAGACTGGATTTTCAGCTTGATTTTGAAAGACAGTCCCATAGCAAGCTGATAGACGGTTACAAACACGATCAATTCTTATAGACATAATAGCTTGGTCTCTAATTAATTTGTCAAGGAGAGCGACTGTTTCGGAAATAACAAACAACAACAACGGCTGCAAAAATTTGGTTCAGTTTTATGTTTGATTAATTGATATAAACGCGCAATCAGCTGGAAGTCGGGTTGTAATGACACTGTTGTTTCTACCTCGGTTTGCTGAGAACTACCGCATCCATGGGACCCGCGTCGGACACAAACCTCGGCCTTGTCATGGAGGTTGACACCAGTACTCAATTTTTCTCGTACTTCGTGGGAAGCTTCCAACCAATTTCATTTTGAGCTAGGATGTTCTTCCTGCTTCGTTAGTATTTTCGGTCCAATACCATTGACTCCCAAGTTCAAGTATTTGTTAAATAAATTTGTTGTAGGTAGGAGTAGGTACCTTGCTCATCTTGGCTAGAATTACTCGAGCGCATGCTACCGGACGACGCCCGAACCCGCCGTGGTAGGCTCACTGTCCTATGAACGTACACCCACAAAGAGGATGATGCATCATTGCTTGGAAATGAATATTATATCAAGCAATATTTTGATGTATTTCAACAAGAATGCTCGTTTTGACACTTTTTAGATATTTTGAGCCCTTTTTTAGTTCACATAATATGTAAATACCTATTCTAATTGTAATATTTACATAATAAAGTAGGTACATAAATATTTTCCATTTGGGGCCTGATCTATAGTGGAAAGATCAAAGTTTAGAGCGACTGATGTGCTAGCATGATTCTGAGTAAATTGTGTGATCCACTGACTGCGGTTTGTTACACTTTTGTCCAAATCTTTAGGTACCTAGGGTGGGATGGAAGTAGGTATGGCTCACATGCTCATTTTGAAATTTGCTTTGATCCTCTTGAGTTTGAAGCCTAATGTTTAGAGCATCTCTATGATTCTAAAACTCTGCAAATTCTTGACTCAACAAGTTATTATAAAAAAAGAAAAAAAAAAAATTAAAAAAATAAATAAAACTGGGCAAAGTACTGCGGACGGCGTACGGACGGATTTTTTTTTTTTTTTTTTAATTTACCTATGCGATTTTCTAAATCTACGTATCTTTGGTTCAATAACCCAAAAAGTACCTTGCGTAAAAATAAATGATTTTGTGAGAAATGTCTTTTTTCGATGGAAATGTTTTTTTTTTTTCCACGAGTGTCCTTGAATCCTTTTTTTTCTGGAAATTCTCAAAATTACCTTTTCTCTACAAAATTCACAGGTCACTCAACAAGGTCATTTTTTATGAATTATCGCTAGATGGAGCAGCCCTTAATCTCTACACTAATCGTCAATATCGTCATCAGCATTTGATCTTCCTCTCACAAAATCTGTTTTTTAAAATATTCAACCGCCGAATTCCAGCATTTCTTATAGTACTTTCAGCATTTACGCCCCCCCCCCCCCCACCCCACCCCACATTCATTTTGACTCAGATTTCCGCCATCCGTGGTTTTTTCCTTGGTCGATTCCAATGGTTTGTTATCGAATATAATATTATTAAACGTGTGTACACGGACTACAAAACTTCGATAGAAACAGAATCACACAACTACCACGGCGGGTTCATCACTTTGCCGCACTAATCGCTGGGTGAAATCTTCGCGGTACCAATTCATCAGGCATGCGTGGTGTAAAGAAAGTATGTGGTAGTACATAGAAATTTAATTCGTGGTATTCAAATTAAAATCGGGGATGATCAGTGCACCTCACTAGTATCAGAGGTAGCTTTTGGTTTATTATCTTCGATAATGAACCATTGGAATCGCCCAAAGAAAAAAATTTTTTAACCCCCCCTCAAAATTTGTTGGTTTACGTTTCAAGATACGTAGATTCAGAAAATCGAATAAAAAAAAATCCGTCCGTCCGCCGTACGCCGTCCGCGCCACTTTGCCCAGTTAGCGTTGAGATAAAATTACGAAATTTGGTTTCTGGGTTTGGACCAGCCCCACAATGATCCTCGAAACTTTTCATAACCCTAGGTCAAGGGGAAGGGGTTCAAAACGAAATTTAATATAACGAAATTTAATATAAATATACTGAACCGTGTAATTTTTAGTTCACCTTTGAATGAACTAAAAAATCACGAATCTTTTAAGACCAATTGGATTTTTGTGCGACCAGCCGTTCGTTCACAGTGACCGCGCAAAGTTTTAGGAAAAACACTAAACTTTCGCGTCGAAAACGGCCGTTATGTGACCCAACCCTCAGACGCCCAGAATAAAACTACCTTTTGTCATCTTCCCGGTAAACTATAGTCTAGAAATTTTAACCGTGAGTCGGGGATAGACCACATTGCAGTATTTACTCGGTTTCTCATCTGTAAAATTGTTTAAATAATACCTTTTCGTAATAATACAAATTAAATTTTGATGCTGAGCTATTGACTTGAAATTTTGAAAATAGGTCAGAACTGGATCACAATGCAATATTCACTCGGTTTCTTGTCTGTAAAATTGTTTAAATAATACCTATTTGTTTAAACAAATTAAATTTTGATGATGAGCTAGATACTTGAAATTTTAAATATAGGTCAGAAATTGATGACATTTCAATATTCACTCGGTTTTTTTCTCATTTCAAACCTGTTCATTGTGTACCCAAGATCCTTCCCTAAAAGACCTGGCGCGGGAAATATTATTCAACGTGGTTTGAAAAGGGAAAAACAAGTTTTGTAAATCCCAATGCTCTAGGTAGTAGTCGATACCAGTGACCAACATTTTCTTCAGTAGTCGACATGGTTTTGCACTAGTAGTCGACCTACATGTGTTAGAAGTCGACAGTATCACTTGAGTCAGTAGTCGACAGGTTTCGTCATTCCATCGTTTTCGAATTTTACGACATCTAAATAAAATACATTCAACTGTGAATCGGAACTTGAAAATAGATTAATAAGATGTAATAAAGTAGTTATCAGACTTTTTATTTGCAAACAGCTCATTATCAGTCTCAAATTGCAATCAGTCTCAAATTGCAATAAGTAAAAAGGTATGAAAACTATAGTCGAAAACTCATTGTCAGAAAATTGACATTACAGTTGGGCTTAGGTACCTATTTACACATTTTTTTGACATTTTCATGTCTTTGCTTTGGCACATAAACTGAAACGGGAAAAATTTGTTCCCTTGATTCACCCTTTCCCTCAGATCACGTCAGAACACAAGCGACCGGCGGGCCATTACGTCAGAGCCTATGACGCACGAGCGTATAACGTAAGACGGCTGGCAGGAGGCCAATTAGTGCGTCAGAGCCTATGACGCACGAGCGTATGACGTAAGACGGCTGGCAGGTGGCCAACAAGTACGTCAGAGCTTATGACGCACGAGCGTATGACGTAAGACGGCTGGCAGGAGACCAACAAGTGCGTCAGAGCCTATGACGCACGAGCGTATGACGTAAGACGGCTAGCAGGAGGCCAACAAGTACGTCAGAGCCTATGACGCACGAGCGTATGACGTAATACGGCTGGCAGGAGGCTACTAGTGCGTCATACGACGAGACCTTTTATGTCTCTGCGCCCCCTCCCACACCCACACCGCGTACCTCGTACTTCATTTTGGTTTATTATCTTCGATAATGAACCATTGGAATCGCCCAAAGAAAAAAAAATTTTAACCCCCCCTCAAAATTTGTTGGTTTACGTTTCAAGATACGTAGATTCAGAAAATCGAATAAAAAAAAATCCGTCCGTCCGCCAGTTAGCGTTAAGTTAAAATTACGAAATTTTTTTTATGGGTTTCGACCAACCCCACAATGGTCCTCGAAACTTTTCATAACCCTAGGTCAAGGGGAAGGGGTTCAAAACGAATTTTGAAAATTTGAAAATCTCATATCTCGAAAAATTCATATAGAACGGTATGTTTTTTATTTCATATTTAGATAGAGTTTGTTCCGTAGAATTTTTTAGGACCATCCGCAGCTTTGTACGACCAGCCGTTCGTTTACAATGACGGCTCAAAGATTGTGCCTCACAACACGATCGTGAATCAAACTGTTTAAATACAGGTCCATTTTCATACTAACAAGTTCTTTGGAACATCATATGGCTTAAGTGATGTCGAGTTTGTTGTTCTGAGGTGCGTTTCGTGCTACGGAAAAGAAGGTAATTTCGAATGTTTGTTGGTAGGTACTTCTTTTATAGAAAAATTATTACCGACGTAGTATTAAAAACCCCAGAATTATATCGTATTAATTAATCATAATTAATAATAATTATTATTAATAGTAAATACGAATTATTAATACCTACCTAACAATAAATTATAATAATTTTCACTAGGTACTTGATAAAATTGTTAATAATTAGTGATAATTGATAATAATAATTAATCTAACATTTAGGATCTAGACATTTAGACCTAGTGATCTAGACAGAAGGGTGATCTGTACAAAGAAGATAATGAACCGTTGTGTCAAGAATTTGCAGAGTTTTTATTTTGGGGTTACGACGGCAATTATTTTTCTATAAATGAAGTACCTACCAACGAACATTCGACATTACCTCCATTCCGTAGCACGAAAATTACCTCAGAACAAAAACTTCTACATCACAAAAACCATGTGATGTTCTAAACAGCTGTTTCTTAGTATGAAAAGTGAGCAAAAACAATAAAAAGTGAGACAAATAGATAAACTGCTGGAGATTGGGTGGACGCGAATTTCGACGTTACTTCTAGGATAGTTACGTTGGACGTTACAGCGATGCGCCGACGTTACAGCGAAGACAGATCCATGAGATACGTTCTGTCGATACGTATTCAGTTTCGGTCCACTTTAACTCTCTATAAAATTAACTTCATGTTAATAAAACTTGAAATTGGGTCTTGGAACGTATAGTGTGTTAACACTATTATAAGCCCTTGAATTTTGATTGTTGAGTCTATTCCACCTTTGAAAAAAAAAAAAAAAAAAAAAAAATCAATAAATAAATCACGATGGTGCTAATTTTATACAACTAAAAATTATTTCAATAACACATTAAACTGTTTCATTGAGAGATTTTCATTGTTAAAAACTGAAGAAAATGTTGTTTAATCAGAAGGATAGATTGAGTAGGAACGTTCCTCTAAAAGTTAAGTTAAGTTGCTTAATCGAAACTTTCTCCGCTTGAGCGACCGGTGGTATCTGATCATAAACGACCTCCCCCACCCCCTAAATTTATAAGTTCGATAATTGATTCAACATTCCAAAGTCCATAAAGAACGATACCTATCTACCGAGTATTTTCTTTATCATGGTGACACCAGCAGCGATAGTTGTTGCACTGGTGACGTCAAAGTTAACCAAAAGCCATCAGCTAATTGTGGGGGCCCCTAAAGATTCGGGGGATTACTTGATGAGCAATCCTGCTGAATAGGCAATCCATACCGACTCTCAGTAAATTCTATGGAACCCTGCTATCATTCGCACACACTTTCCGGAACACTATATTTCACATCCACTCCGTTCATTACTCAGCCTTCATTTGCTGAAACGGCCTCGGTAGTATTTACCCGGGCTCGGTGAACGGCTGATTTTTATTGAGAATAGGTACCATGCTAATAACTAGGAAGGTAAACATATTTTAACTATTCATTGTCAACAGGACTCGATTACGTCAGTCGCTGTCTGACGTACGAATTCGGTATATTTTAGCATCAATTGCAAAAACCTGCGATTTATCAATCATGATATTTCGAACCATGATGGTTGCTTCAAAAATGTATCACATAAGGTAACTAATACTCCTTGCGTCACACAAATGTCTAAAATGTACACAGTTTTGGAAGGAACCAATTAAATTTTCGATATGACGCAGGAATTGTATTCCCATGTTGAAATTCTTTTGAAAATATTGGTTTAGTGCCTATCGGTCGGCCGGTATAGTTTGAATAGATTGAAAAGGATGCCTATTGAAAAGGGTTTCGACAATTGGCGTCCAAGCCAGACCTGACAAAGAGGGAACTTCTTCAATCGAAACGTAACAATTGTGCTGGCTAAATTATCATTTTGGGAGTTATGAGCTGAAACATAAAAGTCCGCCTACCAACTTGAGCCTCCGGCATACCTGCAGTTGGTGGATTACTCATGAAGAAATTCAAAAATATTTGAGTTACAAAATGTACGATTTTGTATTGAACAGAAAGTATTTACCACCACTAGGTCACGGGGTTGTGGGACGTTATTCCCGTAATACTGGACGGAGAATTATCAGAAGTACTTTAGCTTGGAGGTAGAGAATGGCTGACGGATGTCTTAGCTGGGCCTCCACTGAAAGATGTTCCTTGTTCCCACTGCAGGAAGGAGAGAATGCATGACCGTTCGATGTGCCAGATCAATTTACTGGCTAGTTGATTGTTACAGAGAACTAACTGATGTATATTTCCGTTATCGATAAAATCATCAGTTCTGTGATGGCTTCCGCGATCATTTCTCCTAATCTTCAAGCTCTAGATAGTAGAATATACAATTTTGTACAAAATTGAAAAACAAAATATTGTTATTGATTACATTTCAAAGGTTCATGCAGCTATGGTATGATAACCTCAACCTATTGTATGGTGGTTTTATTTATATTAGCTTCTGCTCCTGCGGAAATCTATTTTACCCAAGTATTAGGCAGTTTAGGTGAACAGATATGTGAAAACCACTTACTTCGTCTCATTTCACTCAAGTTAAATATTACAGAGTGGTTTGCAGGCAGTGGTCAATTAATATATACCGTCATCTGATTAATCAATCTTGGATACACCGAATTAATGAGTATTTATTTATAAATAAACCGATAGATTTTCGGGTGGTATTGGTCGGGCAACCCACTAGTTTGTAGGCTAGGATATTTATTATTATTCGAAAACGTTTGGCAGACACAAGCGCTCAAAGGCGGACTTTTATGTTTCATATAACGTGTTATACCTCAATAAACACTTTAGGTTAATATAAACAGGTTGTTAGAACCTGCAGTACCTTCAACACACAGTAGGTTGAAGGTACTTTAAAAATTCGCTCATCAGGTACAATGAAACGAATGTACGGGGAGAGGGGAGGAATAGTTCGTGAAATTACCAGGATGCAGTTTCTGCATCTCTGTCAGCCGTCAACCAATACCTAGATTATCCAGGCATTTCAACGTTATTATTAGGATTAGAAATGGCACACTTATCTAGACGAAAATTTAGTTTTCCATGGTTTTTCAAATTTTACTTTTACATGAAGAATATTCACCTAATTTATTTATTTTACGCTCTTGAATTGTAAATATACCTTATCCCGAATTTATCAAGTTTCCGTTTCTTTTCGTTTCTTACCCCACAAATAGTAAAGTTTTTGCATACACTTATGCATTTCCTTTATTAACAAATCCCTCAGGTTGATTTTTTTCCTCAACTACATGTATTGAGGTTTCTACACATGTACATAGTTCCCACAACTAGCATAACTGCGTGGGAATACTTTCCAAAACAGTCATAATTGTTAGCTGAATTCTTATTACTAGCAATTCTCTTGGAAATACTGTGAACTAGTTTAGTTCATGCGAGCCTCTCCATCACCGTTTCTCCAATAATTAAACTGGGTGTACATGATTCACCCCTAATTTCGAGGAGTAGGTATTGATTGTTCTGTGGCTAGGAATAGCTAGTACCCACATGATTGTAAGTTACTAACTTGTGTGTACAATGTACTGAATGTATAATCCCGGTTTGATACCAAAACTTTCTGTAATTTAGTTGATATATATATGAACTAAATTACAGAAACTGAATTATAGAATGTCTAAGTATACTTAGACTTTTTATAATTCAGTTCAGCAACTGAGAAGTTCTATAATTTAGTTCAGTGACTGAGAATTTCTGTAATTCAGATCAGAGATAGTTATTGTTTATGTCGAAGACAACGTTCATATAAGCTAAACTTACGGCGTTGGACGCGAGAAGAGTCGCCGTCATCAATATGCTAAGCGGTTCCATCAGACCTGGCTGGATTCACACTGATCGGTTCTCGCTTCCCTTTCGCCCAACTTTCCTCGGTCTGTCGGCATCGCCCGGCGTTGGATAAATTATTGACACAGTTCGAACTAACGGGCCTACCCGCCTCTACACATGTTAGCCTTTCTGTCGAAGCTCAGGAAACGGATGAACCCGTTTGCAGAGGAAGAGCTTCAACTGATCATATTTGGCGCAGCCATTCGTTCCGGACAACTACTCAAAGGTTGCTATCTATATCCGGTAGTTGGAGGTAACCGTTTATTTTCAATCAATAGATAGGTAGATAGCACAGAAAGGGCATTTAACTCAACACCCCCTCCTCACTCTCACCCCAAATGCACTATTTCAACTAGGTATTTGGGCACAGGTTAGGTTTACCATTGTTTTGTTATGATACCACCCGAGGTGGTTGTAAATTGATGCTACCAAACTGAACCACTGATGCTTGTTTGATCTTTGTGGATCTTGATGCTTGATTGTTCTTCGTGGATTTTGGGATTCTGAATCAGTACTTGACACATACCAATGCTGCAAGTAATGGCTCCAGTAATAATTCCATTTATTTTGAGTTATACCCCTCCCCCATGTCTTGCAATACTTTTTATATTTTCTGATTTTATTCATATTTTATCTTGTTTGTAAACCACGCCCTCCTGTCTGAAAACTTCTTCGTTTCAAGTATCGATCGATTCAGATTGCTATGCAAAGGTTCAAATGTAGATAATTCATATATTTATTCTTTCAATTTATCATGGATAGTTTAACCTTTAAATTGAATAGTAAAGGATGCCTTAAAAAAATGACTAAAATATGAAGCCGAAGTTACTGAATTATTTACCACCTGTTAACTAAGAATTAGTAAGTTCATTACACCAACAAAACAAATGGAAAATATCCAATTGTTAATGTAATTAAGGACTTCATAAAACACCTTCCCACCCTTGATTATAAAACTCTAATATGTTCTATATTATAAAGTGTAGACTAATATAGAAGTTGCAACGGAAAAACAAAGGAGGCAGCAGAAGTAGAGATCAAAAATCAAGGTAGTAATTTTTTTTTTTCCGACAACGATATAATATGATATCCAAAATAATGAGATAATGGCTCTCTTATTTCTTTTGGATGGTAGGCATTGTTTTGGATAAACTCACTGAAGTTTAGCCGCTATGGCACATTGATTGCGCTGTGAATTACAACAATTACTTGCAGGGTTCAGGCTTCACATTTTCCTCACACAAACGAAAGATTTTTCCTCAACTGCATTTTAACCATTCGATTACTCAAGTATTGAAATACTGCACTGAAAAACTTTAGAGGCAAGTACCTACGATAACAACTGGTTCTTCGAACAATATGCAACTTTCATCACTTTTTCAAATATATTTGAATGGACTTATACAACACCCACTTCTCTCATGATAGTCTAGTGTTTTTCTACAATTTGTTGGTTTAGTATTTTCAATTATGCGGGTGTGGACCGGGTCGAGGATGCTCCTGTAAGTCAATTGGAAGGAGGAAAACCGGGGTTGCCTACTTCAAAGGTTTTTTAAAATGAATTTGAATAGATGGATCTCAGAGAATTCTTCTAGAAAACCCGGAGCGTTTTCCCGCGTCTACAAAATATGTTACAATTATTAGGTAGTATATATATGTTATTTGTGAATATATATTTGTTGGTATATTGATATAAATAATTATATAACTACGAATATAATTATTTCATTCTTAATTTATATAATTAAGTTAATATAGGGCCAGCACAGAACTAGTTGAAATTCGACAAAACCATCTCTCAACTCCCCCTCCTCCACTCTGAAATGCCCATCTGGTCACCATGCTAATCTTGTTACAACCATTGAACAGAAATCATGATATGATTTCTAAGAACAAGCCAAAATTAAATAACTTGAAGAGGAGACTCATGGAAGAGTTCAAGATGAAAGATATGGGGTGAATTCACTATTGTCTCGGTCTTGAATTCGATTACAAACCAGAGCAGGGGAAGATGCATATTTCGCAGAAGAAATACATCCAGGAAATTTTGAACAAATTCAAGATGGAAAGCTGCAAACCCTTGAGTACTTCGATAGGCCCAAATGTCGAGTTGGGGGAGCTCCAACATCCAAGGATGTCTGAGGTCATCAAGCTACCCTATAGAAACCTTACAGGTTCACTGATGTACCTGACTATGGAGTCTCGCGTTGACATAACATACGCTGTGAACTTTCTCAGCAAATTCAACGCAAACTACTCAGAAGTGCATTGGAAGGCGTCAAAGAGGATATTGCGATACACGGGACACGATATTGTACACGGGACATGAAACTGACGTACCTATACGGAGACGCAGACGACACTGATTGTCTATGAATAAACTTGTTCTTTATTTCTGTGATCTCACAGTAGTCTCATTTCTCGTTTTTATATTAGAACCAACAAGCTTTGAAGAGTGGAAAAAAATAGTTAAGATTATAACAACGATCCTCAAACGCGAATGGCGTAGATGCCATTACTTTTTTTGAACATCGGACTTGTTCCTCACGAGCTGGTGATTCTGAGATTGAACATCAGTTCAATCTCATCTATTCAAACTAGATATGTAATGAGATTGAGATGGATGAGATAGTTTTGTCCGAGCCATGGAAGAGTTGCAATCGGTAACACATAGCAGCGTGGATGAGAGTATATACGGCGATTGCAGGCACAACCTTCGGCCAAAAGAAAGTAATCAACTCGAGTTTATCATGTTTTCATAAGGTGTCACTTGTCAGACTTTCATTTTTTGAGTGACGAGAGACCCCCCCCCCCCCCCAAACTTCCCAAACCCCCCTCAGCTTTTCGATATTTCGACTCTAAACACGATGGTGAAGTCAAAATTGCGATATCGGATTCCGTCATGATTAGAGCAGACTAACCATGAAGATCATATAGATCCTGATATATCAAGTAACAACCACGTTTCTTCATCTTCAAAGGGCTCCAGTTTGAGAACGGAATAAGGTATCGCAATTCTCACCATCGTGTTCAGCATAAAAAAAAACCTTCAAAATGAGGTGTCACTTGTCAGAATGTTTCATTTTGGGAATTTATGAGGAATTCACCCCCCCCCCCAAAAACTCTCCAAAACCCCCCCTTAGAGTGGCCCGATTCTGCACATCAATTCTGCGAACAATAGCTACATTTACTTCGAAAATTCGCTAAATGATATTTGCCTGCACTCCTCCCAACTGAAACCCAACCTCCCTGCTTCTACTAATTTGTGAAGGACTCGGAATGCTCTGAGGCGGAGTTATCTAGGAACGCGGTAGCATTCCGCCCCGCCAAGCAAAGAAGTTGAGAAAACGAACGATGCCGAGTCATGTTTACCGGACGTCACGAAACGCGTTTTCGAGGTATCCATATCTCGGCTCCTATTTGACCGATCAACTTGAAATTTGGTGTGGGTCTTCTTTGAGTGTATATTAGAAAGCCCTGAAAGTTTCAAATCGATAGGTCTAAAGGGAGCCGAGCTACATAACTTCAAAAACCCGGTTTTTGGGCCTTAGATTGTTCTTCTCCTTCTTCTCCTTCTTCTTCTCCTTCTTCTTCTCCTTGTTCAGACAGGCAAGGCTGGAGCCTCTCCACGTTGACCGATTGACTTGAAATTTTGCACAGAGCTTCATTTAACCTTGAGACAGAGCCTTATATAAGATTTAACCCATTATCTCAACCCAAAAAAGTTTTAGAAACAAAAGAACAGAAACCTTAGGAAAATTCTGTCCACTTTGACGAGTCTACAGCCTGAGTAAAAGGACCAATCGACTTGAATTTTTTTACACACCTTCTTTATAGCATGGCTCAGTGCCATTTGAACGAAATAAGCAATTATCTCAACCCAAAATAAATTAGGGACAAAAAAACTGAAATTTAGGGTAATTTAGGCTAATTATGGCCATATCTCGGCTCCTAGTAGACCGATCAACTTGAAATTTGGTATGGATCTTCATGGTGTGGATAGAAGAAAGCCCTGAAAGTTTCAAGTCGCTAGGTCTAAAGGGAGCCGAGTTATATAACTTCAAAAACCAATTACCATGTTTTTCTACTTTTTGCAGTCGGTCAAGGCTACAGCCTCTCCACCTTCGCCGATTGACTTGAAATTTTGCACGGAGCTTCGTTTTAAGTGTAGCAAGTGCCTTTTGAAAGATTCAAGTCGATATCTTTAAAGGGAGCCGAGTTATATAACTTCAAAAATCCGGTTTTTCACCCTTACCTGTTCTTCTTCTCCTTAATCAGTTAGGCATTTCCACCTTCACGGATTGACTTGAAATTTTGCACAGAGCTTCATTTCAACATCAGACAGTGCCTTTTGAAAGGTTTAACCCATTATCTCAACCCAAAAACTTTTAGAAACAAAAAACTGAAATTTAGGCTAATTTTGGCAACTTTGACGAGTCTACAGCCTGGGTAACCGGACCAATCGACTTGAAATTTTGCATAGACCTTCTTTATAAAATGACCCACTTCAACAACAAAAAGATGTGATATCCCCCCAAAAAACACTCCGTGTAAAAATCACCCCGCCTCGCAAATATCATTCTTCAGAGGCCGGAAAAAGTTATGATATCCACTTTCCCCGCCCGCCCTTTTCCTCATTAAGGAGCTAAGTATAATGAAAAGCTTAACCACTTCACAAGCACCGTACCCCTTTCGAAATCTCCCCTTGGCGCTATTGCGAGACGTTTTTATTACTTCCACAAGCAACTAATACTTGATGGTGGTTAACGTTTTATACAAGTATTAGTTGCTTGTGGAAGTAATAAAAACGTCTCGCAATAGCGCCAAGGGGAGATTTTGAAAGGGGTACGGTGCTTGTGAAGTGGTTAAGCTTTTCATTGTACTTAGCTCCTTAATGAGGAAGAGGGCGGGCGGGGAAAGTGGATATCATAACTTTTTCCGGCCTCTGAAGAATGATATTTGCGAGGCGGCGTGATTTTTACACGGAGTGTTTTTTGGGGGGATATAGATTACATTTTGAAGCTTTCGAGTTCTAAAAAATTAGAATGCAACGGCGTATTTTCTGTGAAAATTTTCCAAGAATGAGAATTTACCCGCAGTTCCGTCGGTCATTGACCTGACAAACACGGATACACACGTCAGGCTTGCGGGTTCAGTGGACTGCAGTGACGGCGCCGCAGTCGATACAATCAAGAGAACAGGCTCACAATATACTCTAAGTTCTGGAAATAGAATAAAAACCAATCGCGAAAACCGTCAACTACTTCAAGACAAGTGACGGTAAGAGAGAGGCAAGAAGCGATGTTGTTTAGATCATAATGTGAATGAAATCCACTCTGCAAGATAAATGCTCAAACTCTGTAATACGCGTGTAATTCCACGTTTTGGTTGAAGATAGATGGCTGTAGGGATGTTGTAAGTCGAAATTCAATAGTCGAAGTATCATTAGTTCTTTGCGCAATAATGTATAGTTTTCTAGATCACGACTAACATCGCTAATTAGTAGTTTATACCGAGGTTTATACTGTCGCGGCACAAGTCTACAGTTCTTTCATTCATATTTTTCCGACTCTCACCAGTTATGGAACCAAAACCACCTATAAATTTCAACGATATTTCATGAAGTTTTATTGACATTAATAATGACTCATTACAAACTAGCTAGAACGATGCTACACTCATATTTGTACATTCGTCACTGGTCGCGCTATAATTCTACTTATGTGATAAGGTGCAAAGATCACTTTTGCAGTTCAAAGTCCGAAATGAGAAACTAAACACGTATATTCCCTGGCGCCATGTGGTAGTTCTTATACATAACATACACGAAAATTTTCATTTCAAAAATCAATTCAGCATTCCAAAATTAACGAAGAACACCGCTTTTGCCGCCGATAAGTCAGAAGCTATACAAAATAATATGAGTATACACTACAAGAAGAACACGAAAAACGTGAAAAATAGCGGTTTTAAAACTGAAAGGGGTACATGTCCATTTTTTCGATTTTTCGTTTTTGGTACCTACCACACGAATCGTAGAGGTCTCCTCTACTACATTATAGCATCATAAGGCTTCACTTCCAATTCCGTGGGCATTTTATTGAGCTTCAAATAAAGGAAATCCAGATGATTTTATTCAGGAGAACAAGGGTACATGTTAGTAAAATACGTAGCAACCGCTCTCGCGTCCTGCGTTACAATCCGCTCCCCGCCTGTGTCCGACTCCCGCTCGTAATCTCGCGAATGGCCGATTGCTGATTCTGGCTTTCTCTAATCTGTTGTTCTTCGTCAAACTCGGAATATTGTTTTCCTAACTTTTGATCATGAGTGGCTCAGTCTGCCTCACGCGAAATGATCTGGACCGTATAAATACGTCTAGATCGCGCACTCTTAACATTCAAGAATGGAAAGATGTGAAAAGGAAGAATTCCCGAAACTCAGGTCAGCCCTACGTTTCCAAGAAGAACAAGCCTGTCCCTGGAAAACTGCCATCAAATTGCGATCAAGCTTGTAGTGAGTTCTGTATTCATTGTAGAAGTAATATTACTGTCGAAGAGAAACATGAAAACTTCAGAAAATTCTACGAACTCACGTACGATGAACAATCACTGTTCCTATTAAGATTAATCCGAATAAATGAGCCGACTCAAAGGAGAAGTGGAAAAACTGATGCTAATTCTCAAAGGCTGTGTACGTTCCATTTCTTTATTGGAGACAAACGAGTCTGTAAGAAAAATTTTATGGACACTTTCAAAATCAGCAATAAGCGAATTGAAAACCTGCAACAAAAACTAAAATCAGGAGAAACTTCCCCAAGAGATCAAAGAGGTCGACATCTGAACCGTCCCCACGCGAAGCTGCGTATCTTCAGGCGTCTAGTTATTGAACATATAAAAAAATGCCCACGGCAAGAGTCGCACTATAGCCGAAGTACCACTACCAAAATGTATCTCAGCCCTGACCTCAATTTGACTAAGATGTATAAAAGCTTCAAGCATGATCATCCAGAAGCCACCATCAGTAAAACATTATACAGAAAAATTTTAAAACTTTTAACCTCGCTTTTGGACAACCAAGATCGGATACTTGTAAACAGTGCGATTTACTCTATATAAAACTGAAAGCTGCTGGGAATGACGAGGAAAGGAGGGCAATTCAGAATGAGAGTGATTTGCATCACACAAAAGCAGTTCAAGGATATGGAGCATTGAAATTAGACACCAGTAAGGCCAAACAAAATCCTAATATAATCGTCCTTTGCATTGATTTGCAGCAAGTTTTGTTCGCCCCCACTCTCCACCACTCTGACGTATTCTATCAGCGGCAACTCAGCTGCTATAATCTTGCTATTCACGATATGGGGACGGGTAGAGCAAGCATGCATTTGTGGTACGAGGTTCTGGCAGGCAGAGGAGCTTCGGAAATTTCATCTTGCCTGATGAAGTATATCGAATTAAACTTTAGACCACTGGCTGATGATGAAGAAAGAAAACTCATTATTTGGTCAGACCGCTGTGTCGGCCAAAACAACAACTGGACCCTGTTGAATACTTGCTGTTATTTAGTGCAGAGCAGATATTTCTCGGAAGCAAACCAAAAATTTCTCGTGTCCGGCCACAGCTTTTTGCCCTGCGATAGAGATTTCGCCCTTATCGAGAAGAAGAAAAAGACGAGCAAGGTCTATGTCCCTTCTCAGTGGAAATATGTCATCGCTGACGCCAAGGTGAACGAGCCCTTCAGTATCGTAGAAATGCGCCAAGAAGACTTCAAAGACCTTCAAGAGATCGAGCGACACCTCTTGAAAACCAAAAATAAGAATTTGAAGGTCACCAAAAAGCTTTGGATGAAGTACTCCATCGACGACCCTTTCTGCATCTATGCTCGACAGACACACAATACATTGCATCCGTGGCAGAAGCATACCGTCTATACAGCTCCATCCCGAAGTTTACCGAAACCCCATCAACTTCCTCCTGAGCACACTTCTCTCCTACCTATTTCACAAGCCAAAAAGGCTGATCTTCTGCGGATGGTTCTATTTCTGGAACCCGAATACCGAGGTTTCTATGAGTCTCTTCCATCAATACCTTGACCTTTCTACTTCAGCATTACTATTACTTTTTTAATTGTTCATTATTAACTTAGGTAGTTCCTAATAAAGCGTTCATGTGCATATTTCTTTTCACTCTAGTATGCATCTAATTTGTCTTTCAAGAAATAAAACCATTTCCGAGAATAACTCAAAGCTGATGAGTTCACCTTAGGTGATGAGAAATGGAAGATATTAGTTTTTTTACAAGCCGAACAACTGGGAGCAAGTTTGTGGAACAAGGGTACATGTTCATAAAAAGCGTAAATTCATCGGATCATCTGACTTTTTATTTTCATTTCGCTCTCCTGTGAAGTTCGGAAAAACGACATGTACCCTTATTCGGCCCACCTGTACCGACTCGAAAGGCGGACCAACCTGCCGAGAGGATAAGGATGGCAGCACTGCGCGGGTGGCACCACTGCGCGGATCCGCACCGGCCAGCTGACGATTCGAGGTTTTGATATGAGATACCAACACGATGATTTTCCGGTGCTGACGGTACATTGGTATGTCACGGTTGCAACACCCGTGACCTATTTCCGGGGGCTGGACGGCGATTTTACGTGGAACTGCAGTCATTCGATTCCCCGATTCCGTTTTGAGAATACCTAGCGAGACGTGTGCTTGGCGAGTTAGGTTTCTTTACTTTATAATATATTCTTGAGGAATCAATTAGTTCTCATTCCTTACTACCGAGAGTACACCGTTAGTCGGTAGTGTGGTATTTACGTCCTTTCTCCCCTTCGGGGAGAAAGTGCGTAAATACCACACGGTAGTGAAGTAGGTACTAACACGTGGACAAATGTAGTATTCGTGTGCTATCTCCTGCACATGAATACTACACAAGTTAGTACATATATGGTGGCAGCGATCTACGAACCAAGTACGTCTCCCGTTTGCGATGGTAAGTACCTAGTTGTAAGTTTCTTATTACCTGCGTTGTAAGTCGCTTATGACGCCTTATAGGAATAACTTGCTTATGTCAAGGTCGCTCGTCTGTCTTTCTCCGTCTCTTTGTCCTATCTGAATCCGTATCCGTCTTGTGCCACTTTATGGTATCGGTGCCTCCAGTGTGAGGGATTTCAGAGTATAGAGTTATAGATGTTGATTGATTGAGCGCCTTCATTTGATTAGTCGCTACGGTCCGTACGGCGGGTTCCCGACGGCCGATTACTACAATTCCTTTCACGGAATCGATTTTGTTGCAGTCGGACGCCCGCTATGGCACGTTCCTACGTTTATGGTTTGTTCCCTCTCATTTAGTAGGATCGTGTTTAATCATTACAGTATATTATGTTGCACTTCACACGGCATCATACGTATATAATAGTATAACTCGGCTCATTTGAGTTTCGCCAAGCACCTACTTACTATTCCTATTATACGCCCTGCGTGGGTTCTATTTTGCGTTCATTATAATTTATCGTCACAAGTTTGCGTGGGGTAACAATAATAAAAGTATTGTAGCGACACTACAGTTTATTTTTGGTGAAAATTAAAAAAAAAAAAAGGAAGGAATTTCGATCATACGTTTCCAAAATAATATTTTTCCGATCATACGTTCCCAAGCATAGTATATAATATATAATATAATATTGTTATTATATTTCAGATCAGTTTCAAGAATTTAGAGAGTTGCACGAAAATTTTTTCTTTCTTCTCAAGTGTTTTTCGCTTGTTTGTTTCTCACAACCGTTTTCGTGTTCGTGAGTTGAATTGACAATAAATCTTTCGGAGTCGGATTAATTCAGTTCATAAATTGTTGTTAGTCACCACACACACGCACCCACGCAATACTAAGCTACAGTATAATAATAATAATAGTTTATTGCATAGTTTATCATCACATCCTTTTGGTACCTGACTAGAGCTCGCCTTTCCACTGTTCCTAATACGCAGAGGGGTGCATAGTTATTTATTTGGCATTGTTATTATTTATTTTATTATTTGCATATTTACATAATTTATTTGCGTAATTATTTATTTGGCAGAATTAGTTTATTCAAGCTAAAGGACATTTAATACGTAAATGAATAATAATTCGAACTAATAATACTCATAATCGTCATAATACTTCGGTGATACTTGCATTCTTTATTCATCATAGCAATTGACGAGATCAAGAGATACACGGGCGCTCGGTTTTGGTCTCACTGGTTAGTTGTGAGGCATTATCAAAGTGCGTTTCTGTCTAGGATGGATCCCTCAAGACTACTTAGGGAGGAGCTTGAGTACGAGCTTCGCGTTCGGGGCCTACCGACAGAGGGCACCGTGCCGACCCTCCGGAAGAGGCTGACAGGTGCTTTGAGTGAGGGGGTGGAGCCACTTCGCGAGGTGCTCGCTGCTTTGCCTGTGGCACGTGAGCTTGAGGTGTGCCAAAGCAAGGCGTCAGACCTCAGTGCTCTCGTGGAGGGCATTGAGGGCGACTGGTCCACTGAGGAGGTGAGAAAAATCGAAGCCAAGGCATGGCATCTGTATAAGCGGGTGGCAGTTCTTGAGGGTACAGACCGACAGAACGACATCAGAGACCATCTGGCGGAGGCGGTGGCCACACTTCAATCCGCCTTAATGGTGGAGAAGGGGAAGCTACAGAGGAAGAGAGGAGTCGGTAACACACCTCCCCCTTCCTCCCCGGGGCTCCCTGAAACGGAAGAGGATGAGGAGCAGGGGCGGAGGCTGCTCTATGGGCTTGACGCTACCCCTCCCCTCACAGGTTTTCAGCTCGGGGATGGGTCAGATACTAAATTCACAGTAAAAACCCAAGACGTGTCCAACCAATTCGTTCAGTCTAATGCCTATCTCAGGAGGCTCCAACAGGACCAGCGGAAGATGATGGTTAAAGGAGTGTACTTGACTGAGCCACAGACGGCAGCAGTGGGTAACCTCGTGGGCCAAGCAACGGAGAGGATCAACTGTTCTGTGGACAGGACGGGGGAGGAGGTTAGCCAACTGGGCGTGAAGCTCCAAGAGTGCATGGGAATCTTGCTGCCAATGCAGAGGCAGCAAAGCGCCCTGCTGGAAAGGGTCATGCGGTTGGAGACCCTATCACAGCAGTTGGGGGAGAGGATGAGCCAGCAGGATGTAACCTGCCAGCAGGGAATGAGTGCTTTGAACGATACAGTTGAGGGTGTACGGGCAGTGAGTCAGCAGGGCCTGGCAGCCTTGGGGCAGACTACAAGGGAGCTACTCCTGGCGGTTAGGGAGTTGCAGCCCCTCCAACCAACACCACAGTTCAAACAGTCTCACCAACCAATCCAAGCTGTGCGTCATAATTTGCCTGGGGGGGCTTCACCTGCAGCACACACCATGGGGGGTTTTGGGAATGGCTATCCCTCATTCATTGGCAATCCCAGTGGTGTGCCTCCCCACCCACAGTTTCACACAAGCCCGGGGCAGGGTGATGTACCAAACCCAGCTTTAGGTAGGGGAATGACCTTCACGCCTCCACCACCACCACCGCCTGACTTGATGTCTTCGCCCATTCCAACCCACCTCCCCCACTCTATGGCTACATATACGGTTCAACCACATACCGCTGATGTTGTATCTAGCATCAATAAAGCCTTTGTTAACGGCATTGGCTGGTACAATGGGTCTTGCAAGACTGGGTCTGCGGAAGCATGGGTGGCCCAGATACGGAATTTGAAACGGCTGAGAGAGTTGGGGGGAGAGAGCCTTCCTGAGCGGGTCTGGGTGCAGGCAGCAATATCACGTGCCCAGGGCGAGCCAGCACTGTTTCTTCAACGTAACCAGGGAAAGCTGGCCACACTTGATGACCTGGAAGGCGCACTGCAGCGGAGGTTTGAAGGGATCCGGACGTTGCTGTCATACACCCAGGAGTTGGAGCAGGCGGAAATGGGGCCGCGGGAAACCATCACACAGTATGGTGAACGCATGAAGACCCTGGCTGAGCGTGCAAACCCACAACAGGACCCTGACAATAACCAAGTGGCTTTACAGGCATTCCTGAGAGGGCTACCCCATGAAATTGGTATGAGCACGGCCACTCAAGGTCCAGCATCAATAACAGAGGCGATGACTAAGGCGCAAGCAGCCATGTTCATGTGCGAAGCGGTGCGCAAACGGCCAGACGCCTCCACACAAGGAGTGTTGCTGACAGCCGCCATCCAGAGCAACCCAGGTCGAACGAGTAGTCCTCCGTTGCCAGAGTCAGTCAAGAAAAGGCAGTCCCAAGCTCAGGAAGAGCAGGGTGCAAGCTCCCGGCAGGGGCCAGCAGGGGGTGTTGCAAGGCTAAGCAAGCCCAGGTACTGCACCATATGCCGGATTGAGGGCCACATACCCCGGGAGTGTCTCTACCGAATAGGTGGGACTCGATATGGTGAGATACCCCCCTCCAGGACGGACCTTATGACCCAGGAAAAGGAGGTAAAGCGAACCAGTTCCCCAAACGCCAGAAGGGGGGTAGTTCCAAAGTAAGTACCAACCCCCCATCTGCTACCACCCCCTTGGCACTTGAAAATGGAATGGAAAATGCATTACCAACCAAGTCTACCTACAAGTGTGACACCGAAGCAACCAGCTCCACTTTTACTGTGGCACTAGTCTCCCCCTTTGCTTTGCAGGGGCAAGTGGAGTCCAAGCAGGGAGCGTGCCTACTGGACACGGGCTCACAGATCACACTGGTAGACAGGACAGCGGTACTTGCCGACAAGTGGAGACCCACCACTCGCAGAGTGCAGGGTGTTACAGGCATCCCACTCCCTCTGTATGGAGATGCGGTGTGCGAAATTACCCTCCCTGGTACCCCAAGCTTCACAGCTCTGGCCTCAGTAGTTGATCTGCCAGACAACTTGCTGGCCATAATTGGGCTTGATATACTGAAGCAGCAGGGCGTACTATTGGATGTAGGCACGGGCAGAGTTCACTTTGTGAAAATCCCTCCCTCTGAACCTCAATGGGGGTGGGAGGACAAGCATCCCGTATATCTGGTGGCTGCTGGTCCCACTGTTGTACCCCCACATGCTGTTGCGGCAATACCAGCAATTCGGAAAGGTAGGAGCCAACCCTCCCCGACAATGCACATGTTATGCCCAGTGGAGATAGCAGGGGTTACGTTTGCCAAGTCCCTCCATGGACAGCAACAACATACTGCGGTTATGGTGTACAATAACACCCATCAAGCAGTGGAGTTCAAGAAGCATACAAAAGTTGGCTACCTGGAGGAAGTAACCCTTCCCCGGGAGTACAACACGTTACTCGTTGCAGATGCGAGTGGTTCCTCAACCAACTCACCAGCAACCAATGTCAGGAGCGAGGTGGAAACATTCCTCTCCTTACTAGCCAAGCAAGCAGAGGGTTTTGAACACAAAGATGTGCTGGCAGAACGCCTAATGCACTTTTCAGATGTGTTCAGCTTCCCAGGCTTTGAGAAACTAGGAGTGACCAACCTGGTTGAGCACTGTATCCCCACTGGAGATCATCAGCCAATTAGGACTCGCCAGTACAAAACCCCCATCAAGCAAAGAGACATAATGGACCAAATAGTGAAGGAGCACCTGGATGAGGGTGTGATAAGACCCAGCTCCGGCATCTGGCAATCACCCTGCCTGCTGGTCCCAAAGCGTACTCTCATAGATGGACAAACAAAGCTGTCGTGGAGGATGGTGGTAGATTTCAGGAAAATTAATAAGATTACAGAACCTGAGTTCTTTCCGCTACCACACGTTCAGGACTGCATGGACCAAATGGCTGGGTCCCAGTTCTTCACCACCCTCGACCTCAGAAGCGGCTACCACCAGGTCCGCATAAAGGAAGAGGATGTTGAGAAGACGAGCTTTGCCACCCAAAGTGGAGTCTGGGCCTTCCAGCGGATGCCATTTGGCCTCTGCAATGCACCAGCCACCTTTCAAAAAATGGCATTTAACCTCGTGAAGGCCTTGGGGTCCAAAAGGGCTCTGGCATTCCTGGATGACATTATATTATTCCACACCTCTTGGGAAGAGCAGGTAAATGAGCTCTGCTCGCTCCTCCAACTTTTCAGGGAGGCAAACCTCAAGCTTCAGCTCGTGAAATGTCATTTCCTACAGAAGGAGGTACACTACCTCGGCCACATTGTAAGCAGGGAGGGGGTGCAACCAGACAACAGGAAGATAGAGGCTGTGAGGGACTTCCCTGTCCCCACCACCGTCAGGCAAGTGAAAGCGTTCATAGGCTTGTGTTCCTACTATAGGAGGTTTGTCAAGTCTTTTGCAAGCATTGCCCAACCTCTAATTAATCTCACAAAAAAAGATGCACCATTTGTCTGGGAGCAGGATCAAGCTGAAGCGTTCTTGGCCCTGAAACAAAAACTAATAACACCGCCCATCCTCGTGTTCCCCGACTTTGAGAGAGAATTCACCCTCACCACGGATGCGTCAACGAGTGGTTTGGGAGCCGTCCTCAGCCAAATACATGAAGGAAAGGAACATCCTGTAGCCTATGCCAGCAGAGCCCTGAATAAGGCTGAGCGTAACTACTCAGCAACAGAACTAGAACTGCTTGCTATTGTCTATGCTGTCAAGTATTTCCACCAGTACCTGTGGGGTGTAAAGTTCACCATTGTCACAGACCACGCCCCCCTCCGCTACCTGCATCAAATGAAAGATTCCAATGCGCGAGTCATGCGTTGGTCCTTAGCACTTGAGGAGTATGCATACACTCCCAGGTATAAAACAGGCAAGACCAACACTAACGCAGATGGCCTCTCCAGGGCATATACAGTGGTGCAAGTGGTGGAGCGAGATGAACTAGTGGAAGAGCAAGCCAGAGACGACTTCTGCCTTCAAGCGGAACACCAACCAAACTTCGCTTACACCACTGATGGCGTCCTGGCGAAAACCACTGACAAAGGACTTCGCCTGGTAGTGCCACCACTCCTCCGTACAAGAGTCCTCCAGTTGTCCCATGCAGCACCGCAAGGAGGACATTGCGGGCAAAAGAAGACCCTCCAGGCAGTACGATCCAAGTATTACTGGCCTGACATGACAAGGGACGTGCTAAACTTCGTGCGAGCTTGCCCACAGTGTGCTCTCCTTTATGATCATGGGAGATCCAAGCCGCCTCTGGGCGAGTTCTATGAGCCGCAGGAGACATTTGAGGCCATTTCAGTAGATGTTGTAGGGCCTCTACCACCAACGCGGGACGGGCACAAGTACATCCTCACCATTATTGATCAGTTCTCCAGGTATGTCCAGTTCTACCCCATGCGTTCACAAACGGCTGAGGAAGTGGCACACAATTTAGTGCGCCACATGGCCAGGTTTGGAACAAGTAAGAGGATGCTATCAGACCAGGGGAAAAATTTCACATCAGATCTCATCCGCCACCTCTGTGAATTCTTTCAAGTAGACAAAATTCAGACTACTGCTTATCACCCGGCTGGTAATGGGCGGTGCGAGAGAGTACACAGAACTATGGGAAAAATCTTGGCTCACTTCGTAAACGACACTCAGACTGATTGGGATTTAAAACTCCCATTGGCTGAGCTAGTAGTCAATTCCCACTGCAATGAGACCACCACATACCCTCCATTCACTGTGGTATTTGGGAAAGATATGCCATTGCCCGCCAAGGATGACCTGACCCTCGAACCCTCTGTTGAACCTTATGCGCTTCACGTAGAGGACCTGAGGGCTACCCTGCTAGAGTTGTGGGACTCAGTAGACAAAATGCAGGAACGGAATAAGGAAAAAATTAGGAGAAGGTACAACCAAGGGAAAGAGGACCCTGGTTACTCCACAGGGGACTTGGCTTACCTCCATAGCCCAGCGGTAAAGAAGGGAAGGACGAGAAAACTCACGAAACCCTGGGCAGGCCCATACGAAATCCTTGAGGTCCACTCGCCCCAGAACGTAACACTTAAAGTAGGCAGTAAAGAGATGAGGGTGCACACCTCCAGACTCAAACCAGTCATGGTTGAAGCCCCCGGACCCCGTAGGCAGTTACAAGATGAGAAAACCGGCAAATCTGTGCCTGGTACCAGCCCGCAGCCCGGGGAGAAACCCCAGGACGCCCTCCCAGAACCAACTGCCGGCGAGCATGAAGCTGAGCCCGATCCTTGCACAAGTGGAAGCTCGCATGATTCCGACCCTGGTGAAAGTACTAATAGGTACGGGCTAAGGTGCCGGCCGCGCATAAACTACCGCACATAGGATGCTGGCAATACTAGTGTTTAGGTAATAGACGTATTAGGCATATAGATTGGTATATTAATCATGTATAGGTAATAGAAGCATGAGAGTAACTATTGATAGTAACAGTCATAGACATGCCCCTTGGGATGCCCCTCGGAAGAAATTATCTAATAATTCAAATAACATAGTATATACACTTGTATAGGCATTGCCCAAGATTGTTTATCTATCTATGTATTTATCGATAATATCGGCGGTTATTTATTTATTATATTCTACTTTTGTTCACTTTTAAATTAGTGACATATTGCCTTTTAAATGAATCCGTTTTCCGATCAGTTCTGCTATGCACCGATAGGCAAGAGCCAAGGGAAATTAGTAGGATTTCTGCAGATTGTTTTACGACAGCGGGCATTTACTATAAACGAAGGTTTTTTTTTCGTCTAGACTGATTTTGATGTTATGTGCCTCATCTTGTCATCTTTAATTTCTCTCTTTGTGCCTTACACTATTGGCTGTTGAGCTAAATTTTCAAATCAGAATTTATTTCTTTCTTTCTACTATGTACTTTTTCTGAATTTAAAGAAATTTGTATTTCATTTATTAGTATTAGTAGTTTATTTCCATGTATGTGAAGTCTTGTGGAAACTTGTTTTTAACACAATCTAGCATCAATCAATCAATCAAATTAGTGACATATTGACAATAACGGCGGTTGTTTATTTATTATATTCCGTTTCTGTCCAATTTTTAATTAAAAAAAAAAAAAAAAAAAAAAAAAAAAAAAAAAAAAAAAATATAATAATAATAATAATAATAATAATAAAATAAAATAACAATAAGTAAACCAATGATGATGATAGAGAAAAATTATAATATAGAAACAGAATAAACGAAGCAATTAAGGAAAATGAGAATATAGAAACAGAATGAAAAGAAACAATTGAGAACAATAATAATATTGAAACAATAAAAAAAAAATGAATAACATTAATTTAGATGGATCCTATAGGGATACTATAGGACCTGAATAAAAGAAATGGAAAACAACTGCGCAGAACAACTGCCCCTGGATTATATCAATTACCCCATCCTATATCAGTCCAGGCTAACAATTCTTTGCTTTCAGGTTGCCATACTTACTGTTTCCCTTACACTTGTGATGCTAGCCCTGGGGAGAGGATACTCGCAGCTAAACACCGAAGCGGGGGTCATGATTGAGCGGCTCAGGCAAGTGGCAGTCACGGGCTCAAGATGGCATGTGGTGATTCACTACAATCTCTCGGAGTTGTTCCAAACCGCCCGCCAGCTTACAAGTGACATTGCGAGCCTGGAGCGACACGTGAACTCCACCCCGCTATTAAAGGAAAGGCAAGAGGTAAGGTGGGAAGTAAGTTGGTTAGTTACCCATGCACAGCACTACAGCGATAGATTAGACCTTATTCAGTCGTTCATTCCCCGCCATCGCATTCTGGCAAGAGCCCTGCTGAAACCAGTAGGGACCTTTTACCATTACCTTTTTGGTCTGACTACGGACTCGGAGCTGAGGCACCTCAAACAGAAGCTGGAGGACCAGGGGGTGACTCTTGCTCATGACGGACAGGCCCAACTATCCATTTTAAAAAATGAGGAGGACAAAATATCCAACCACACACAAGTCCTCAGACAGTTAATATCAGAACTAAACAGAACCCAAGTGACAGTCACCAATGACCTTAGCGACCTCCACAGCAGCGTCCGTGCGCAGCAGTTTCTGAATCAGTGGAACTCTTTGAGGGCAGAGGCTTTCATGGAGCTCCAGGAAGCTACTGCAAACCTTCAACGGTTTCATTATGCTGTGGAGGCTGCTGGGCATGGGCAGCTGACTACTGACATACTGACTCCACGTGACCTCTCAGCACTACTCAAACAAGTACAGCAGGAACTACGCCAAACGGGCACAAACCTCAGCCTACCCTTT